>QANY01003152.1:1136646-1206735 GCA_003255025.1 Datisca glomerata
CCCCCCCCCCCCCCGGGCAACATTTCAATCATGGTAACTACAGAAATTTATCAACCCTCTTTCACTAAACATAGTTAAAATAATAACAACAAAGAAGAAGAACCATTAATTAGAAATGATACAATCCTTGGTCAGTTTGAACACCATATCCCCCCCCCCCCCAATATTTCAATCATGGTAACTATAAAAATTTATCGTCCATCTACCACTAAACATAGTTAACACAATAACAACAAAGAAGGAAAACCATTAATCAGAGATTATGCAATGCTTCGTTAGTTTTAACACCATATACCCCCCCCCCCCCAACCATTTCAATCATGGTAAGTATAGAAATTAATCAGCCCATCTTCCACTAAATATAGTTAAAACAATAACAACGAAGAAAAATCATTAATCAGAGATGATGAAATCCTTAGTCAGTTAAAACACCACGGAAATTCTCATCTGGCAACATATCATGTAAAATTTCTAAAACAATACATGATGTATGTGTGTGATTTGTTTACTTCATCCATTTTATCTTCTCTTAGTACTTGTTCACCATGGTGATACCAAGTTGTATAGGTTGGATACATTTCTTTTATGACTAAATGCTCAAAAGTAATATCAATGCATTGATGACATATATTTTGACATTCTTTGCAAGGACATTTATATACTTTTCAACTCACTACCCAACTATTAGAATTCCAATCTTCTCTGCCACCTCTTGCCCTAGAATATCAGAAGTTGATGAGTTTCTTCTTATAACTACAAGAGAAATATATGTACATATAAATAATTTTTAAATAAATTATAATTATCTTACAAGAAACTCCTTTTAGGGAGAAGCTTACTGTTGGGCCCATATAATGATTCATGAAACCAATCATTTTCTTCTAGAAGCTAATGACGAGTACTCAACATCCCCTAACCAATTAACCAACAATAAAACTAACAACTTGATTCTAATACCATAAACATCTAACTTACATAATGACAACCTCAAATAGAAGAAAGAAACATCCATACAAGGGTCCAACTAAATATGCATATTGGTTTAGAAAAATAGAGCCAAACCATGATAAATAATAACCTATAAATACCAAAGTAACCTTTAACTGACAATTACCAGCAATAAGTCTAACATAATTATGTAGATTCCACAACGTTAAGGAAACCCTGAAAAAATAAAAGCCTAATTGATAACATAATCAAAAGCAAGAAAAAGGATAAAAGACCAAAGTAATTACAAAAACAGTAGTATAAACGGCTAGTCAACAGAAATGCCCCTTGCCGATGGCACAAAAGTCATTAATCATAATTCAAATCACTTCACAATTTTTATTCTTTATCTCAAAACATTAGTTTTTTCCATTATAAATCTCATAGCATACTGCTAAATTAAACATTAGTATTTTAGTTTTAATTAGGCCTGGGTTTGGATTTTTATTTCATGCTTTTGCCGCCATTGCGTTTTAATAAGAAAGCGGCCGTTCAGTGCTATTAAAGCACTTAATCTTGTAATGGTAGTAGCTAATAGAGGCTTACGCCTCTGTGGTTTGAAGCATACGCCCTTGTGGCTATTGAGGCGTACACAAATTTATATATGAGTCATGGGTTTATTTACACCCTCACATGAAATGTTTTGGTTTTACCAAGCCCAAATAATGAAAGAAAAAGAGAGAAGCAAGAAAAAGCTGCCCACAAGTACTACTTTCCTTCTATTTTCCTCCTTTCTTCTTCTCTTCCTTAGTTTTTAGAGGTCATTTTCATATTCTTCTACTCATTTTGTTTTTCAAATTCTAGTTTCTAAGGATCTATGCACAGACAAAGCATTTGCTTAGTTGGATTCTTTTATGCATGCATTTTAGTGGATTATTTTCTTAGCAGGTGTTGTTTGTCTAAATTACATGCATGTTGCAACATGGTACCTAAGTGGACCACCAACATTTTTCATTATCTGTACACCAAAGTCTTGCATTTTTTCACTTCTCAATTCTAGTGGCTCATAATTCTAGATTTTGGTTTTTTTCTTTATTTTTTTCATTTATTCTGTGATTTTTTTTCTCTCTGTACAAATTAACGAGAAATGAAAAGTTGAATAAATTAAAAAAATTACCCATAGTGAAAGAACTAAGGCATCAGAAAGCTGTCCAAAGCTCTTATACATCTCCAAGTCCACCTTACGAAGATAAGGTGCAGCATCCATGCTTACTTTGACAAATGCAGCACTGTTGGTATTGTTGTTGTTTCCTGCACCCTTCTCAGCCCCATTGTTGGTGTTCTTTTGTGCCATTATGTTCTTCCTGCAGGATCTTACTAGTGGCCATCCTACTACTTGTGCCCTAAAACACCATTAAAACATAAATATAACAATAAGGATCTCACAGCTTAACTAAGTTTTAACATACACATATATAGACGTACAGAAAACTTCTATGCGATATAAAGCCAGCAAACTGAAATTTTAGGAGAAAATCCTTTCAAACGTTGGAATTTAGACAAATATGAAGTAAAAGTTTTAATTAAAAATCCAGACCTAGAAATTAAATATACATATATTAAACAAATTCATGTTAGAATCATAATGTGGTAACCCAACCACTCAATGCAAGTTTGACAGTGTAAGTGTTCTACTGAATTTCAAATTTGCAATCCTTCATGACCAAACAGGCTCAATTAGAACCAATCTATTATTCGAAACTCCCAAATAGACATGCAGAGGTCTAAATCGCAGGAAAAAAATACAGACATATATTCAGAGTAAAACTCACCGTGAAATACATAGGGCATAATCGAGCTCTAGCCCTAGAAAATTAGAAACTAAGCTAGCAACCTAGGTTTGAAAGACGACTCTGACTCTTTAATTGAGAATGGTTCACCCCAGAACCAAGCACGACGGAGCTCAGGGCTGAGCTCACTGAGTCGAGTCATTGTATCATCGCCTTCGAGAAAGAGGCGCCTATAAAGAGAGAGAGAGAGAGAGAGATAGAGAGAGAGAGAGAGAGAGAGAGAGAGCTAGAGTGCCAGAGAACTGGGAGAGAGAGCTGAGAGAGAGACCTGAGAGAGAGAGAGAGATGAATAAAACAAAGACTTATGAGAGAGAGACACACAAAAAGAAGTTTTTTAAGATACACAAAGCGATGTTGGGAGTAGAGATATCGAGATGCAATTTTATTTTTTTGGTCAAAACTATTGAATTTTCAACAGGCGCGGCTTTTGTGCTGAAAATTTTGGGTCGCGTCTAATTTTTACATACCTCTTTTATGCATTCTAATACTGAATACTATCCTTCAATGCTTAAAATAAGAAAATTGTTGTAGTGACTCGCGTGCTGACTCTAAATGAACATTATAAAAATAACTATTTAAAATTCCAAAATAGCGGATAATTATAGTTTACGTTTGTGATATGAGAGGACATATTTCTAAATTTTGGATGTCTTGTCAAGCATTGGTTTCTGCGTGGACACAGCGAAAAAATTGCATTTATTTTGACACATTGTCACCCTTTGTCACACTATTTAGCTAATCCAGATGAATCGGTTCATTTTCTGTACTCTCATATGAAGCTTTCAGCCTATGGAGGACTTCTTCAAGCATCACTACCATAAAAACAACAAAGTGATGGTTCAACCTCTTATCTCCTTGTAGTCTGTGAACACTGCCCAAGGCACCGGTATTTGGATTTGGAAAAGCATAAAATATACGCCTATTTCTCTGATGATTAAGTGCCATTGCACACCTTAAGCCACGAAAGGAAGCAAGATATTAGCCTCTAAATAGAAAGAGGTTAAAAAATAGAAAGGTGCAAGCCAAGGCATTGACAATAATATCTCCACTTCAAAATAGGGCTTTGATAATTAATGTAAAACGTGTGTCTAGAACTTTGATTATTTCAGTAAAAAAACATTACAAAATCTTGTTTTAACAAAGTTCCTAAGGCAAGCATTAGCTAGACTTTCAGAAAGCTTGCATTAATAATTAAGTTCTACTCACATTTCAACTAGTCCCAACCAACGTAACACACTTTCTCCGACAAAGAATTTTGTGAATTTGTGAATCAATTCCATCTACTTCACTTGAGCTAACATAGAGATGGTCCACATCATATTATCCTACCAGCTTATGAAGTCGCACTAATAATTAATTAATTCTCTTATCGGCAAACAACAATAACTACTAAAGTCAATTTCTTAATAACATACATCACCTTTCCAACTATGCTTTAAATAAACTTAAACTTTATTTCAACCCACATCACACAGTATCCTTCCTTCAGATCTAAAGAAAATAAGTCTAAGTAGGGGGAAAGAGAGAGATAACTAGTGCACAGTTAAGATCGAACAGATACAGAATCAAGATCTTCAAATTTAGGATTCGGCTTCTCACGACTCTCTACCTGAAATAGCAAAACAATAATCACCTATATTATCCTAGGATTCAGCTCCTTCCTAATTTTCTACACATTTTACTTTCCTATGAAATGCTTCACACAATCCATAATACTGAAAGCTGTTGACTAGGTTATATCAGTTGTCGATTTATCTTGAGTGTACTTGTTTTATATTCTAAGTCAGTTAGCATATTGTTAGTTATTCTATCTTTTATAGTTTATTTGTTGTTGTCATAAGTCATATATATATAATTGCTTCTGTAATCGTATTGTTTAGTTAATGAGAAAATATTCTTCTTTGTTCTTTCTCTTCCTCTCTTCTCTTCTCCTACTCTCTTCTTCTTCTCTCATTCTCTTTCTCCTTATCTTCTTCTTCTTGACACTTCTTTCATAATCAAGAACCTTACATGGTATCTGAGCCAAATTTTGACCCACGTCAGATCCTATGGCAAACCAAAACAATTCTTTTATTTCTCTTCTATCCAACATATGCAATCTTATCTCCATCAAATTGGACTCAAGTAACTTCATTTTATGGAGGTTTCAAGTCACTGCCATTCTAAAAGCCCATTCTTTATTTGAATATGTAGATGGCACCCTGCCATGTCCCTCTGAATTTGTCAAAATTGACAAAAGAGAAGTCACTACAGCCGTTGATCCTAAGTATCAGCAATGGCTCTCTAAGATTAGGCATTGATGACTCTCATCAATGCAACTTTGTCTCCTACTACCATTTCCTATGTTGTAGGGTGTAAAACATCCAGAGATGTTACAGCTGAAATCAGATCTTCAATCAATAGTCAAGAAAGGAAATGAAAACATCGATATGTATATTTATATAATAAAAGAAACATGATTTATTAGGGTTGTCCTAATATGTTTATATGGATTACTTTACGAAATCAATTGCATGTGAACTGCTAAGTTTTAATTAGTTAAATTTGGTAATTGCACCACTCTAAAAGCATGCGTTTAGTTAGTCCTTTAGGATAATCAACTTTATTAAAAGTGTTTTATGAAAGTTTGATAAATGTAATTGACTAAGTGTTCTAAGTTCACCTAAATTAGTCATAGGCTCTTTAGAAGGCTAAATGAATTTAGGTCAATTAGATTGAATTAATAATTAATTTTACATTCATAGGGTTATTGTAACTAGTAATTAATTTAGAATTAATTGATTAGTTAATTAGATATATATTAATTACAAAATAGTGAGTGGAAAAAGGTTGATATGTCAAGGTGACTTATTGTCTCCATTATTCACTACAAGAAATATGACATTCTACAAGAGGCAAAAAAAACATGTGAAAAGTAATCCACAGGGTTCTCACGGCGTCTGTGACAGCCATTCATATTAAAAGTCCGTGTTTTTCACAAGGCGTAATGCAGCCTGTGAAGAATCTTGTGGCCTATCACTTTTTACAGGATTTTTCGACTCATGTAGAACGTTGTTTAATAGGGTTTCAGACCCTTGTTGAATGTATTCAAAATGTGAGTTTTAATACTTGTGAATTAACTAAGGTTTGTAATACTTTTAGTGGCATTTTATAAATGCTATTTTTTACAGTCAATTTACATGTACCTGATTTATATACATATTAAACACATTAAAATTATATAACAAGATCAATGAAATGTTTAATAACATTAATATTTTATTTCACTTCCACAAAAAGTACAAACGAAACTAAAAAATATCCAAAAGTATCATCAATAAGTCTAATCATCATCATTTGTTCTAAAACGCTAAAAGCATCTAAATGTTTCACAAAATATTACAAAATAACCTTAAAAGTTCACTAAAATATCATATAAAGCCTAAAGTCAAGTTCTTCAATCTTTGTACGTCCATGTTCAATACCTTAAGTCATTGTAGGTCATGCATTACAGTCATTGGTTCTATTTCTAATCCCTATGTTTTGCTGCTTATGTGTTTAGGAATAGACAGTTTGCAATTCTTAAATTGTATCGAAGGGACATTTTTTAAGGTACTCAACATCTCCTGATGAGTTGCTCTAATATTTAAATCCATTTTACTGTCTCATTCGTAGACTATGTAAGACATTCAATCTCTTATATTCTCGAGCCTTTGGATTTTGTTCTTCATTTTTTACTGATGCATAGCAGAAAATGCTTATTTATCCTATTTATTCTTCATTTTTAGAAGTTGGGATCCGATGATTACTACTATCCTGGATTGTATGTTCTCTAATACTTCATTTGTATCAGTGACACTGACAGAAAATGTTCAATTAAAATCTTGCAACAAAAAGTATGATGAAAAAGAAATAGTAAGAGGTCGCCAGATGCTTTTAAACAGAATATTCAAAGTTCAGTTTTGCTTCGAAAAGAAGAAAACACAGAACATCTACATCAAATCTGTAAAAGAGCTCACCATTATTGCTACTGATCTTTGCTTATCGAGAAAGATGATTCAGATGGATGGCCAACCAATTAATAGAGCGAGGAATAAACAAACCATGTAATACTAATAATTTCTTAGTGTACTAAGTAAAACACAAATTTTCTCAGAAACAATGATCTACTAATCGAATAAGTCAACTATGATTAACAATCCTTTTTACATATGTAATTATTTGGGAAACAATGAACATTTGATTATTTGAAGGAAAGAATAAGCTAAATCACAAATTAAATCTCTATAGTTGACAAGTAAATAGCTCATTTTCACTTCAAACTTTAACTACAGTTCTTGAAGACAAAGGCAAAAATACATTGTAATTGAGAGACTAAATAGAAAATTCTACAAGTAGCTAAAAGTAGGAACTATATACACAATTCATTTTTAAAAGTTCAAATACCAGGATGAGACAAAGAGTTTAAAACGTAGACCCAACATCAAATGGTACTCCATAATGATATAAACTATTTGTACACAAACTTCAAGGAAAACATGTTTGGTTCGAGCTTTGTTGAGTGATAAACTGCATGAGTATAAGATACATCTTTACAACAGAGTAGAATCATTTCATATATATTGTGTTAACCACATAGTAGAATCATTTCATTTCATACACAGATTCTCATATGTATGAGTACCATACTTGATAGAAATGATTAAAGAATCAGAGACCTTACACTTGTTGATTGAAAAGAATTCCTTGAATTATGCCTGGAATACATAGTAGTTATCTTAACCTCATAGAGCAAGTAAAAATAAACAACCATAGAACGAAAACTATATCAACATAATAAACGTAAAATCTTGATTGGCTGTGGAAATATACAAACAACATCTGGTTGTGGGCTTTCTACCACTTATACTTCTGCAGCAACAAAGACACACAAAAAGAAATAACTTTTCATTTTACTATGAATTAAATGAATACTAAAATTATTATAACATACTCCTGAACTAGAGCTTTCACCTGACCCGAAACAAGTAAAATCTGAAAACAAATGCACAGTGACCAGTGAACGAAGACAGAAATCCACAGACCTTATCTCATCCAAATCATGAGAAGTAATCGAGCCACACTAGACACCGACAGTGAAACCATACATTGAATGGTGATTCATGCATCTACGTGGAAGAAAAATCTGAAAATTTGAGAAACATCTATAGAAAATGACTTGAACTACTAGACTTATCGTAATCTTAGACAAAAAAATAAAATCTTAGAGGAAGATCTGAGATGAGAGAGGCAAGGGAGACGAAGAGAGGCAGACCTAAGACGAGAGTGGCGAAGGAGACGAATAGAGGTAGAACTGAGATGAGAGGGGTGAGGGAGACGAAGAGAGGAAAATCTAAGACGAGAGAGGCAAGGGAGAATAAGAAAGGTAGATCTGAGATGAAGAGAGACAGAATTGAGATGAGAGGGGCGTGGGAGATGAAGTGAGGCTGATCTGAGACGAGAGAGAGGATGTCGCTAACTTACTGTGAGAGAGAGGATCTGGAGAAGAATCGGGAGAAAGAGAGAAGGACCAGAGCTTTTGAAAGAGAGAGAAGCAACGATTTGAGCTTCTCTATGAAAATCAACAATTTGAGTTTCTGAGAGAGCTCGAGAAGGAAACAACGCTTAAGTCCCAAATTACCTTGTCTCCAATATTTTTTTAAGTCTCACTTTTGCTTAATTTCCCTCCGAATTTTCTTTTTACTTTTAACAAGAATTATTTTTACTTGAATCTTAAGAAATCTTATTGTTTTGAGTTTTTAACAAGAGTAGACTACAAATCATATATTTAAACCATGTAGAATGTCATATTTATTGTAGTGATTAGTAGAACAATGGTGATATGGTGAGGGTCTCGAGACGGTTTTGTTTTTGCCCCCCTAAGGAAGGTTTTGAACTGTATTAATATCATGGTTGGCGTCTTATGAAGATAGGACTAAGTTAAATCATGAATTCTGAAATAACGGGCTACACTCAGAAAGTCATAATTAAGTTTTGAGTGGATAATTATTACCTGACCAAATAAACGATACCTTATTATTAAAAGAGAAAATATGAGATATTTTCATGTTTAATTAACAAGGACGAGAATGTCTCATAGACAGGTTGTCTTATCGTGGATTAGTAATTATTGATTGTATGTGTTTGATATGTTGCATTCATGCATCACATTTACTTTTCAAATTTTTTTATATTTATATCAATTATATTGAATGATGTACATTTTATTTCTTTTCAATTTTTAATATGTCTATCATGCGCTATCTCATTCCTACTTTTCTTGCACTCGAAAAACTCAATGGTGATGACATTATAAGATGGAAATAAAATTCAAATTTAATGCTAATATGTGAGAACCATAAGTTTGTCTTTATTAAGGAATGTCCTGAAGAGCCCACAACCGATACCTTGAAAAACGTTCGGGACAAATATGATACTTGGATTATAGATTCAAGAGCTACCATTGATGTGTGAAGTCAAGTAAGAATGATACTTGAATCACTCACACTTGCTTTTTCTACGTTCTATACCAACTATGTTATGAACAAGTAGCAATTCAATAAAACCCTATTATTGAATGAATTGCAGACGTTTGGGTCACTCGACTAGAGTATGACCAAAGAGGGCAAGGCAAATGTTGCTGAGCAAAAGCTTTCTTCCACTGTTTTTAATAGTAACAAAAGGAAGAAGAACAATGGTAAGGGAAAGAGTTTGAATAAGAAAGGAAAGAAAGCCAAAACATCACCTAAGGTCAAGAAGAACAAGAACGACAACAAACCCAAGAGAAAATATTTCCATTGTGGAGTTGAATGTCAGTGGAAGATAAAATGTAACAAGTATCTCTTCGAGCTGAAAAAGAAAAGTAAATATGATTTACTTGTACTTAAAGTTTATTTAGTAGAATATGATTTGTTATCTTGGATTATATATTCAAGAGCCATTAACCATGTATGTTCTTCTTTGCAGATGTTTGATTCTTCAAGGGAGCTTGTTGATGGTGAAGTGATAATGAGAGTTGGTAGTCGTGTGCTCGTTTCAGCGAAAGTATTGGGGACAATCCGTTTAAATTTTAGAAATAATTATCTTGTTTTGAACAATGTTTATTTTATTACTAGATTCTCTAGAAATATGATTTCTTTATTCTCTAGAAATATGATTTCTTTATCCTTGTTGCATGAACAAAACTTTGATATTCTTTTAATAATAATATGTTTATTATTTCTAAGGATGGATTCCATATTTGTCATGTAAATTTTTTAAACGGACTATATATGCTTAAACCAACTGAACGAGAATTATTTAAAGTAGCAAATCTAAAAGGTAACAACGACAAAAGGTTTCTCAAGAAGATGACATGTATCTTGGCATTTTGGGTTGGGACATATTAATCTTGAAAGAATAAACCGATTAACAAAGTATGTTGCTTTGAGAGAGCAAAAAGTTGGAACTCTTCCAATTTGTGAATCTTGTTTAAAGGGTAAAATGACCAAGAGACCTTACTCTGAAAATGGCTAAAGAGCCAAAAAATCACTTAAACTAGTACATAGTGATGTCTGTGGACCGATCAATGTACAAGCTAGAGGTGGGGTATTCATCACTTTTATTAAAGATTACTCTAGATACATTTATATTTATCTAATGCATAGAAAGTCTGAAACTTCTAGAAAGTTTGAAAACTTCAAAGCTGAAGCTGAAAAGTAATTAGGTAAATCTTTGAAAACACTTCGATATGATTGAAGTGGTGAATAATTGAATTTAAAATTCAAGGATTACCTCTTGGAGTATGACATTCTATCTCAACTCACATCACTTGGAATTCCACAGTAAAATGTTGTTTCAGAGAGGAGAAACAAAACCTTATTGGGTATGCTTACGTCGATGCTAAGCTACTCATCACTGCCACTCACATTCTGGGGATATGCACTTCAAATAGTAACTCACATTTTGAATGTAGTTCCTTCTAAGTTTGTAACCAAGACACCTTTAGAGTTAATGAATGGCTTCAAATCTAGTTTACGTCTTTTTCGTATATGAGGGTGTCCATCTCATATTCTTAGACCGAAGACTAGAAATTTAGACTCAAGGTCTGAAGTGTGTATTTTTGTTGGTTATGCTCTAGAAACAATAGGTGAGTACTTTTATAATCACAGAGATCAAAATGTGTTTGTTTCGACAAATGCTACTTTCCTCGAACATGACTATATGGTAAACTAAAAACCCTTGAGAAAAGTAGTTCTCGAAGAACTAGCATCTGATGAGATCAGACCATCTTCATCATTAATTGATAAACGACAAACCATAAAAATCACTATTCTTGTTTAGGAAACCCCAGTGCAATGTCGTAGTGGGAGGGTTGTAAGATAACCTACTCGCTATGAACTTGAGGCACATGTCCTAGTGTCAGACACTAATAAGAATGATTCATTAACCTTTAAAGAGGCAATGAATTATCCTAAAAAGGAGAAATGACAAGATGTCATGAACCAAGAAATGGAATCGATGTATTCCAATTCTGTTTGGGAACTTATAGATCCACCTGAAGAAGTCAGGTCCATTGGATGTAAGTGGATCTTCAAGGAGAAAAGAGGTACAGATGGAAAACTAGAGACTTTCAAGACACGGTTAGTAGCCAAAGGCTATACTCAAACGGAGTAAGTCGATTATGAAGAGACATTTTCTCACGTTGCCATGCTAAAATCTATTCACATTCTTTTATCCATAGCCACTAGTTTTAAAATATGAAAAATAGATGTCAAGACAGCCTTTCAGAATGACTCTCTTGAAGAAAGCATATATATGATGCAACCAGAAGGTTTTGTGAAATGGGCAAGATCAAAAAGTATACAAGTTGCTTAAATTCATTAATGAATTAAAGCAAGCATTAAGATCTTGGAATATTACTTTTGATGAAATTATTAAATCATATGACTTCAAATAAAATATTGACGAAGCTTGTGTTTATAAATTCATCAAGATAAGATAGTGATTTTCTTAGTTTTTTATGTAGATGATATTCTACTCATTGTGAATGATGTGAAAATTTTGTCGAAAGTAAAGAAGTGATTAGCTAAAAAATTTCAAATGAAAGATTTGGGAAAAGCGAGTTATGTTCTAGGCATCCAAATCCTAAAAGATAGGAAGAACAAACTTTTATAACTTTCTCAGGCATCTTATATTGATAAGGTGCTGGAAAGATTCTCTATAAAAAATTCTAAGAAATGTCAATTACGACCAGACATGGAATTGTTCTTTTCAAGGAGTAGTGTCCTAAGACACCTCAAGAGGAAGAGGATATGAGAAATATTCCTTATACTTCAGCGATCGAGACTCTCATATATGTCATGCTATATATGAGGCCGGACATCTGTTTGTAGCAAGAATTGTCAGTCGTTATCAATCAAATCCTAGTTTGGAACTTTGGATTGTAGTAAAGCACATTCTCAAATATCTTCGAAGAATGATAAATTATATGTTTGTTTATTCAGGGGAAACCTGAATCCCACTGAATATACTGATTCTAATTTTCAACCAGATAGGGATAGTCAAAAGTCGACATCTGGATCAGTATTCATCCTAAGTGGAGGAGTTGTATTGTAACGCCCCGATGCCCGAGGGTTAAACATGTTTGAACTTTCAAAATTCAAAAATTTCCCAATTCAATTAAACCCTAATTTGAGAAAATCCCCAAATTAAAAACCTTAATTTTGTCCTAATTTTTAACCTTAAATAGCGAAAGTATAAAAATTATTTTAAAATAATAGTAACTCATTAAACTGTAATAAAGTGAAGCATGAAAATCCATATAACATGAATGATTAAACATAAATATTCATAAATATCTGAAATAACTGAAGTCAACTGAAGTCATAATTAAACTTAGAAATCATAATCGTGCTTGCTATGCAGTCCCTCACTCATGCTGCTCACCATCATCTGCAACACAATCATTTATGGCGGGTGAGTATTAAAAATACTCAGTAAGTAAATCCACATACTAATGAGTTTCACATGACATAAATGTAAACATATAACTCATGCAAATTTATTTCACACGTTCACTGGTCATATAAAATACTTGTAATAACACACCGATTTCATGATTAACATATAACTCAAAATTATACTTATACATGCCAATACTTATACTTGCTTGATCATAATTCGACCCTCGATTAACAACCTAATCAGAACTGTTTAACTACTTGAACTTGAACTTGTAACATGAACGTGAACATGACAGATTGGGTGTCCTGAAACTCGATGTCACTTAAGGTTATCTGAACCTCAAGGACGCTAACATGAACATGGTGACACCCAACTGTATAACTTGATAACATGACGTGAACAATCTGGTTACTTGATAACCAAGGGACATGACTAAGTCTACTTCTTGTTTACTTATTACTTTTTACTTGAATTAATATTCATATTTCACGTTATCACATATACATGAGTAAACATATAACTTGTCATGAACATAAACAGTATAACTAATACATGTATAACTTAAAATATAATCATGCATAACATGTTAAGTAATTTCATCATAATATAGAAAACAAATAAAATACTTGATCATAAGATTGAACATAAAGAAATAATAAAACAATTTCACATTATATATTCTACACTTATAACATATGAACCGAATTATTATGTAAATCCACTTACCTGGATTCGCTACGAATTAAATTTAGCAACTAATGACCTGAAACCCAATGATCCCAGATCACAACAAATTCATATAACATCTACAATTATTTAAATAACTAAGAGAGGTTGGGAACAGATGGAAACCACATCGAGTGAAATTATCAAATGGTTTAAAACGGTTCAACAAGGTTCGGGTGGTCTGAATTGGTCCGATTCTGCTGTTTTGGGCCGGTTCGGTCTGGTCGGATTGAACTGGTCTAGTCTGATCGAGTCGGTTTAGTCCGATCTGACGTGGCTGAACCGGTTCGGCCTGGTCTGGTATGAATGAACCGGTCCAGTTCAGGTGAACCGGTTCAAAAGAAGGGGAAAAAACAGAAAAGGGAGTCGAAGAAGAGGGAGAGAGAGACGCAACAGGGGGAACGAATGTGAGAGAGAAACAGAACAGAGAGGGGGAAGGAGACGAAGAAGAGGGAGAGAGATAGAACAGAGAGGGGGGAGAGAGAGAGACATAACAGAGAGGGGGAGAGAGAGACAGAACAAGAAATCATTTACCTTGGTAATGGAGGATAATTGTTGAAGAAGAAACTAGATGAAGTAGCAAGTAAAAAGGGGTTTTCTTTGGTGAAGAAAACTGCAAAAGAATTAAAGATGTGCACTAATATAAAAAGGGGAGAGGGAGTTGTAGGTGGTTACAAGGATTAGCTTGAGATAACAAAAGAGAGATTTGAGGGAAAATGGTTGAGAGAGAACACAGATGAAACAAATAGGGTGGCTTAGGGTGTAAGCGCATATATGGTGTAAGTGAGTTCTAAATTACAAAAATACTCTTTATTAAATACTTGGGTATTACATGTATTCTGGAGAAGTATTAAAAAAATCTAGTACTGCGGATTCCACCATGGAAGCCAAATATATAACGGCTTGTGAAGCTTCGAAAGAAGCGATTTGGCTCGAAAAGTTCTATACTGATCTGGAAGTAGTTTCAGACATGGATAAACCGTTAATCATGTATTGTGACAACAGTGGGCCAGTAGTTAATTCAAAAGAACCAAAGAGTCACAAGATGGGTGAGCACATTAAGAGGAAATATCATCTTCTAAGAGAGATCGTACACAGAGGAGATGTGACTGTTATGAAGATAATGTCAGATCAAAACCTAGATGATCATTTGATAAAGACACTTCCTGCGAAGTTATTTGAGGGTCGTGTGCCAAACACGGGGTTGAAAGAGATGCCACATTTACTTTTGGGCAAGTGGGAGATTTTTGGGCATTGTGTCGTCAAAGCGTGTGTAAATATATTTTAATTGAGAATTATTAAAAATATATTTTTCTTATAATTGTCTTTTTTGAATTATTATTGAATAATTTGTATAAATATCTGAATTTCGTATTAATTACTAAGACTATGATCTTACATTGGTACAAGGGGATTAATATCATAGATAATAAATAAAATAGTACACAATATATTATAATATGGAGTCTTTAATGAATAACTACTAGTATGGTTCGCTAAGTATTTTGAGTGAATGTGATCTAGATCTGAATCGCTGACGTGGATAGACATCTTTGTGAATGTAATTTATATAATTAGATTATATAGGATATGACTTATGCGAATTAATATCTTCATCAATTTATCGTTTATCATAAAGATTTAATACACATTACTCAGAATATCATATATAGATCAGTCTAAACCTGAGTAGTCATCCTGAACTCATATACATGTCTACTTGATCTTTTGATTCACTCGTTAATATTTGTTTGTAAAACAGGCTAGTGACATTTATTTTAGAGATTCAGTGACATGGATGGCTCAGAAGATGATCTTACAAAATTTAGAATCCAAGCTTTCCTAATGGATCGTATATTGGTTCCCTTAAATGTTCATTCTAGAACTGAATGGTTATTGAGCTCAAATTTATAATACGATTATAAATTGACTGTTCACTAGTGAATTAATGGTACTTAAGAATCAAAAGATAATTAGAAGGGTAAAATGATAATTTGACCAGCTCTAATTTACGAACCAATAATTAGATGGCAGAACTACATTGAGTGATTATATTAATAGATTATATGAGATTACCCTGTAAATATATTCTGTAATTACTAAGAATGCAATTTCATATTTATAGTGGAGTGATAATATAATTAATAAATATAATTATTTAATTAAAAAATTAATTAATAATCTTATTTATTGGAGCTTAGAGTTATGGGTCCATGGTCTCCAAGCCACTTATGTACTACACAGTCTAGAGTGTGAATATTTCAGAAAATAAAAAAAGGACTAGCATGTAAAAAGAATGAAGTTTCTAGGGCAAGTATATAATTATGAGATAATTATGTGAAATTAATTAACTAAGAATTAATTAATTATATCGATTGATTTTGAATAAATCGATAAGTGAGACAATATATTTGATTATGAAATTAGATAATATTAAATTAATATAAGATAATAATTTAAATTTAAATTAACTAATCCATTATTTTTAACTAACAGTTAAGTTAGTTGATATGTGTGATTAGATAAATTAATTTTGAATTAATTGATATTTAAATATTTATCTGATAAAAGTAAATAATAAATTTAAAAAAATTGTCACATGGTATGTCAGACTGCCAAATGTCAATCATCGATTTTTGAATTAGGGATTGGCATGACACACTGTAGTGCCACATGGTAGTACAGTGGCACGTGACACACTGTAATGTCACACGACACTACAATGGTGCGTGAGACTCTATAGTGCATCACGGCACTATATTAGTTCACGACATACTACAGTGCCACGCGATATAACAGTGTGGCGCATACTATAGTGTGTTCCACTGTAGTGGCACATTTGTAAATAATTTATTATTTTATGAAAACCCCAAAAATCTAATGATCATTGGCCTATAATATATTCAGATAATATTTTTTTTGTCTAATTAAGCAATTATAGGTGTGATTAATTTGTTAATCAAAGCTCTGTGAATTCTCCGATTCTCTCTCATAGTTTTGCAAGCCATTCTTCAAATCTTTAGATCTTATGTGTTTAGTACATCTAGAGACAGAAAAGTGTTATCAATTTATTGTACGTACCCACACACGTCCTAATGTGTTGATAATTAGTTTGGAAGATCTTGGTGTGGATCCATCAATTCATTTTTCGTGAAATTTTACGCTCGTTGTTTTACTAGAAGATAGTGAAGATGCTTGATAGACTTCGAGAGATATTATTAATTTCTATGAATGTCTTTATTTAATGTATAGATATATAATGTATCCATTGAGAAAAAAAATTGAACTTGTGGTGTCGCGATTGTGTTTTCAATCAATAAATTTTTTAAATAAACCGCCTCCACCGCTCGCCTCGATTTTCAACAACACCGATGATAGAAGATCGACTACAGACTTTGTGATCTACTTAGGATCCAATCAATTTCGTGGACAGTAAAGAAGCAATCAACTGTCTCTAGGTCCACTATTGAAGCAAAATATAGATCTCTTGCTAGTGCCACTACTGAAATCTCTTGGATCAGACACCTACTTAAGGAGTTACATATCACTCTGCCTACTCCACCTCATCTTTGGTGTGACGGTGTCTCTGCAATTGCATTGCCTCGAATCCTGTTTTCCATGCCAGAACCAAACATATTAAAATTGACTTCCACTTCATAAGGAAAAAAGTTGCTAAAAATGACTTATGTGTTAACTATATGCACATAAGATCAGCTGGCTGATATTTTCACCAAGTCCTTACCATCTCCCCAATATATTTCTTTGAGATCCAAACTGCTTCTTCCTCTGAGAAACATCAGTTTGAGGGGGCTGTTGACTAGCTTATATCAGTTGCCTATTTGTCTTGAGTGTATCTGTTTTATATTCTAAGTCAGTTAGCATATTGTTAGTTATTCTGTCTTTTACAGTTTATATGTTGCTGTCATAAGTCCTATATATATAATTGCTTCTGGAATCGTATTGTTTAGTTAATGAGAAAGTATTCTTCTTTGTTCTTTCTCTTCCTCTCTTCTTTTCTCCTGCTCTCTTCTTCTTCTCTCATTCTCTTTCTCCTTATCTTCTTCTTCTTGACACTTTTTCATAATCAAGAAACCTTACAGAAGCAACATGTAATATTCCACTGGTAGAGAACCACTCCTGGTGATCAAGTATAAGATCAACATGAACAGTTATAGACAACTACGAAAATGTGTTGAGGAAAAAATTTCAATTTGAGCATATAGTTGGTTCCAAAAGCATATAGTTGGTTCCAAAACCATTTAACACACCCTAATAATAATATCACACCACATTACACGAAGCAATTCAGAGCATCCAATTGATTTTAAAAGAAAAGAATACTAACATTTTGAAGATTGATCTTCTGCCTTTTTAACGGAGGGTGAATAGCTGACGAATCTGTCTGGTTCAATTCAATTGATTCATCACCAATGTCACCCAAGCAAGGGAATGGGTGTTTTTCTCTGGCAGCTGAAAATTCGATAGCAACAATTACAGCATGCCGCAGAGGGTGCCAATAACAGAAATTTGGTGCATGAGATTGTTGCTCAACCCAACTCGAAGTGTACAAACAAACAAGCTACACCAATGTATAGTTGTTTCGGTCTTTGAGAACACCATTTGAAAGCAAAGATCCAGTGGTTATCGATCCATTAGAGGAATTAAAGGATTTTAGCCGCTTGGAGTGGTTCTCTACCAGCGGAATATTACCGAATTCGCTCAAGGACTTATTACAAGAGCAAATCTGGTCACATGTACTCACAAGTACCTCTTAACATAAGGATCTACTATCATCGCAGCATTATTTACCTGAACGCCAGAAGAAAATCAGGTGAAAAACATCAAGGTGCTTAAAGTATGTCCCTTGTATAATTATACTGCTTCTAATTCAGTGTTAATATATTCTTTATTTACCCAAAAAAAGTATGAAAATCAATCCTCCAATGGTGTCAAAATCAGTCCAAAGTTTCCTCTGAAAAAAACATACTTCGTTGGCTATTACATTATAAAGAATATACTAACAAAATTATCACCACATTTTGCGAACTGAATAGCATACTTCATGAAGTTATTAATCATTTCCGAGTCTTCACTAGATCCAGTTGCTACCGTCAATATTACTGCTATCCAAAGTACAAAATCCGGTATCAAGGAGAAGTATTAGGACAACTGTTAAAAAATGTTGGCATTGTGCGATAGACATAATCTTAAAACTATGCTTGTGATAACTTCCAAGCTAATTAATAGAACTTAGTCCACCATTATTTTCAGGAAATTATTCTTAATACTTGTATTTCTTTTGCCCATATGCTAATAGTTTGCTCAAAATAACGGCACAAGTAAATTGCACATTCATTTTTTTAATGAGTTTGACCTAAACCCTGACCATATGGGCAACTCAGGTCCATAAACAAACCATAGTCATATGTCCTAGCCCGTGGAGTTCCCTGCGTACAACATGGTGAATCAATAGTTTTTTGTGTGGGTTTTTGAAACTAAACCCCTAGAAAACCCAAATAACTAAAATACACTATTCCATTAATTTTGGCTGAACTACACCCATAGCCCATCATCCATTCATTTTTTCTTCATTCTTTCCTCCTTATACCCTTCTTACACAAAATGAAATCAAATGTCAACTTATTCTTCCTCAACACTCAACTTCAATACCCTTCCCCCTCATACCCTCATTTCTTCATTTTATTCTTCCCGCAAGAGAAGCTTTTATACTTGTCAATAAGTTCTTCATCTTCAAGAAAAGTTTTATAAGATGTTTTTTTTTTGTATTATTGTGTTTTAAAAGATATTTTTCTGAGTTACTACAACAACATGCAGTACGTTGTATGTTGAAGATGATGCCTACAAGGTCGTCTTGAAGCTCTCATTGTAGACTATAAGATGGCTTCAAGACGGACTTGTATCCATTTTCTAGTCTACACGGAGATAGCTTCACGATCATCTTGTAGTTGATTGCGTATACTTCTCGATAATCTCGAAGCCATCTTGTACATGATCATGTATATTTCACGATAATCTTGAGCCATCTTGTACTGGATCGTGTATACTTCACGATAATCGTGAAGCCATATTATAATTGATCGTGTATACTTCACAGTAATCTTGAAGTTATCTTGTACTTGATCGTGCATACTTCACGATGATCTTGAAGCCATCTTGTGGTTGATTGTGTATACTTTACAATAATCTTGAAGGTATCTTGAATCCGTCTTGTAGTAATTCTAAAGTTAAGGGATTAAAGATCATCTGGTAGCTTTCAAGATGCCCATAAAATAATCTTGTAGACTACATGAAGTCATCTTGTAGACTTCTTATAAGCTTCAAGAAGATTACACGATGACAATGAAGTCACTTTGTAACTTTCAAGAAGACTACAGGATGCCATGAAGTCATCATGAACCCACATGATGATAATAAGTCATCATGTAGTCTTCTTGAAGGCTTCATGAAGTCTACAAGATACCCATTAATCATCTTGTAGGCTTCTTGTAAGTTTTAAAAAGACTACATGTTGACCATGAATTCATCTTGTAGCCTTCATGAAGTCTACATGATACCTATGAAGTTATCTTCTAGACTTCTTGTAAGCTTCAAGAAGACTACACAATGACCATAAAGTCATCGTGTAGTCTTCTTGAAGCTTACAAGAAGTCTACAAGATAACTTCATGAGTATCATGTAGACTTCATGAAGGGTACAAGATGAATTCATGGTTATCTTTTAGTCTTCTTGAAGGCTTCATGAAGTCATCTTGTAGACTTTTTGTAAGTTTCAAGAAGACTATACGATGACTTTATTGTTATCATGTGGGTTCATAGTGACTTTATGGTCATTGTGTAGTCTTCTTGAAGGTTACAACATGATTCCATGGTTATCGTGTAGTCTTCTTGAAGCTTACAAGAAATCTATAAAGATGACTTCGTGTAGTCTACCAGATGACTTCATGTGCATCTTGAAAGCTACAAGATGATCTTTAATTCCTCAATATACTGCAAGTCCATGTTTATTTATATTTAGCTTTAAAATTACTACAAGACGGATTCAAGATGACTTCAAGATTATCGTGAAGTATATACATGATCAACTACAAGATGGTTTTAAGATTATCGTGAAGTACAATATGGCTTTAAGATTATCGTGAAGTATACACGATCAATTACAAGATGACTTCAAGATTATCGTGAAATATACATGATCTAGTACAAGATGGCTTCAAAATTATCGTGAAGTATACACGATCAGTTACAAGATGCTTCAAGATTATCATGAAGTATACACGATCAGTTACAAGATGCTTTAAGATTATCATGAAGTATACACGATCAACTACAAGATGATTGTGGAGCCATTTCCATGTAGACTACAAGACGTATACAAGTCCATCTTGAAGACACCTTGAAATCATGTTGTAACCTTCAAGAAGATTACACAATGGCCATGAAGTCATGTTGTAACCTTCAAGAAGATTACACAATGGCCATGAAGTCATGTTGTAACCTTTAAGAAGATTACACAATGATCGTGTAGTCTTCTTGAAGCTTATAAGAAATCTACAAGATGACTTTGTGTAGTCTACCAAATGACTTCATGGGCATCTTGAAAGCTACCAGATGATCTTTAATCCCTCAATATACTCCAAGTCCATGTTTATTTATATTTAGCTTTAAAATTACTACAAGACGGATTCAAGATTACTTCATGGGCATCTTGAAGCTACCAGATGATTTTTAATCCCTCAATATACTCCAAGTCTATGTTTATTTATATTTAGCTTTAAAATTACTATAAAACGGATTCAAGATGACTTCAAGGTTATCGCGAAGTATATACATGATCAACTACAAGATGATTTAAGATTATCGTGAAGTATACTAGATCAAGTACAACGTGGCTTCAAGATTATCGTGAAGTATACACGATCAATTACAAGATGACTTCAAGATTATCGTGAGGTATACACGATTCAGTATAAGATGACTTCAAGATTATCGTGAAGTATACACGATCATTTACGAGATGGCTTCAAGATTATCATGAAGTATACACGATCAACTACAAGATGATTGTGAAGCCATCTCCATGTAAACTACAAGATGTATACAAGTCCATCTTGAAGACACCTTGTAGTCTACAAGGAGAGTTTCAAGATGACTTTGTAGGCATCATCTTCAACATACAACGTACTGCATATTGTTGTGGTGACCTAGAAAAACATCTTTTAAAATACAGTATCGTCAAAATAAAAAAAACTTCTTATAAAACTTTTCTTGAAGTTGAAGAACTTCTTGATAAGCATAAAAGCGTCTCTTATAATGAGAAGAAAAGGATGAAGAAATGATGAAGACTATCGTAGAAGGAGAGGAAGAAGAAGGTGAAGAAATGAGTAACATAGAAGGAGAAATGAGGGTATGGAGGCTTAGTGTTGAGGAAGAATAAGTTGACATTTGATTTGATGTTGTGTAAGAAGAGTATGCGGGGGGAGAATGGGGAAAAAATTAGTGGATGGTGGATCAAGGGTATAGTTCAACCAAAATTAGTCTAAGGATGTATTTTAGCCATTTGGATTGTCTAAGGATCTAGTTTAGACAAAAACCTTTTTTGTGTCAACTCAATGTGGTTTTAACATGTTAGCTAAGGAAGCAAACCTAAGATAAATGCTCAACAAACCACTAGACTAACACCCTTCAGGGCCTTCCGAATTCATATAGTTTTAAGAAGCTAGTAACAAATTAATCAAGTCACAAATTTTACAGTCCTTAAAATGATCGTTTAGGTAACCAAACACTTTCCATTGGAATGAGAGTCAATTAATTTAGAATATTGTCAAAATAAAAAAAATTTTATTTAGGATATTATCATAAAGAGATTTATTGTTCCTGACCCTACTTCACATTAATTGTTATTAAACAAGTAAAAGTAAAAAGCATGTTTTGGTCTGTGTGGGGATAACATTTCTCTTTTACATGCCACGAAGTTTTGAAAAATCCAAACATCTCAAGAATTACATGTGTTGAATGGATCATAGAAGGTATTGTTCCTCTACAAACCATTTGAGCTAAAATTGATTATTGTTCCAGTAAATGAAAAGGCTTTCATAAAAGTTCTTGTAGAATCTAGAATGAAGTTTTCATTCTGACAATAAAAGACCTCATGATTGTCAATATTAGACCCCAACAACCATCAATGCGAGGACAAAATGGGCACTAAATACTTTCGAGAGATCTAATCAAATGGATAAAAATATTTCTAGTCGTAGTGATAGTGACAATTTTAGTTATAGCACTGTTGTTCATTTAGTCGACTGAAAATTTTAAGCTCTGTTTAGGGGTGGGGGGGGTATCGTCTATCGTTACTGAAAAGATTCTTTTCTATAAGAATCTTGAGTATCACTTTACTATATATGATATAACATTTTTGTTCAATACTCTTCCAAAACCTAAAAATAAAAGGAAAAAAATTCCTTGAGTGAAGAGAGGCTCAGTGAATCTAGAGAGTTCATTAAAAAAATCAAAGGGAAGCAAAATAGAAAACTTTCTTTCCCCATGAATAAAAATAAAATAGAAATTATATTTTGTGGAGATGACAGAGTGGTCGTATGAATAATTGATTAGAGGTAAGAGTAATTTGTATGATTTTATATATTTTACTTTCTAGATTATTGTTTTTCATTAATTTATAATGTAAATGTTGAGCATATATTTGTTATCTTATCTACTTAGTTTTAAACTTATATTTTAATTTAAGGATTTGAATTCTCTACCGTTATCAGTTTTCTTAATTTCATAACTTACTATGTATGTTTTTGAAAAGCAAAATTGCCTACATTTTCTTTCCTATTTTTCACAATTTGTCAACCATTATATTTAAACATAATATTATGGAATCTTATGCTTTGCACGGACATCTTCTTAGTTAGTTATAAAGAGTAATAACATTTAAATGATAGACGCATTATTTACAGTAAAAGCTTTGCGTTTTAATTTTTAATTTTTCTTTGTTAAAATAACCACCGTTTCGTAATTCTCTCGGAGGAAAAGAGTGAGGGAAAAAAGAAAAAAGAGAGAGATTCAGAAAGTAGAAGGAGCTAGAGAGTTTTAAAACTCCCACAAAACCCTAACGTTCTCCCACTCTCACTCAGTATCTCTCCCTCCAACCGCTGCATCTTCAACAATGGCAGCCATGATGGTATGCTCTCTCTCTCTCTCTCTCTCTCTCTCTCTCTCTCTCTCTGTTTGTTTCATCACATCTCTTTCTCCTGTGAATTTATGCTTGGAATATTAATTTTGGCTTGATTTATGACTGCGTATGCGTGGAAATGTACAGCAACCTCAGATCATACTGCTGAAGGAAGGAACGGACACTTCCCAAGGGAAGGCTCAGTTAGTGAGTAACATCAACGCGTGTACTGCCGTGGCCGATGTGGTGCGCACCACTCTGGGACCCAGGGGTATGGACAAGCTCATACACGATGACAAGGGCAATGTTACTATATCTAATGACGGTGCCACCATCATGAAACTCCTGGATATCGTCCACCCTGCCGCCAAAATCCTTGTTGATATCGCCAAGTCCCAAGACTCTGAGGTCTCTCTCTCATCCCCCTATATATTTGGTCTTGCATCCGACTTTGTGTTTTAAATATTAATAACTTGGAGGAGAAATAGGGGAATGGATGTTTTGGGGTTCGTCCCATGCTTTAGTATTTTTGTAAAATGCTTTGAGATTATCTGAGATTTTGATTGTTACTCTTCATTTGGTGTAGGTTGGTGATGGGACCACAACAGTCGTTCTGCTTGCAGGGGAGTTTCTGAGGGAGGCAAAGCCTTTTATCGAGGATGGAGTCCATCCCCAAAATTTGATACGGAGTTATCGAACTGCATGCTCTTTAGTATGATTCTGATTCCATTCCTTTCTAGATTCTTCAATTAAATATTTGGTCTAGTTTTCGTCCAACTGAAGTCCATTTAATGATCTGTAGGCAATTGAGAAAGTAAAAGAACTAGCCGTGAGCATAGAGGGTAAAAGCCTCGAAGAAAAGAAGAGCTTATTAGCTAAATGTGCTGCTACAACACTTTCTTCAAAACTCATTGGAGGAGAAAAGGAGTTCTTTGCATCAATGGTTGTGGATGCTGTAATTGCAATTGGTTATGAGGATAGATTAAATATGATTGGCATAAAGAAGGTGTCAAAACTTCTTTCCTAGTATTTTGTTGTGTTTTCGGGTTTTATATGGTAGTTTTATTTTGATGCTCGGGCATGAAGGGGTACTATTTTCCTAAGTCAGTGAATTGTGTTTTGGCAACTCTTTAGGTGCTGGGGATAACATTTCCATGTCTCAATTGGTTCTGGAATGAACACTAGGATTGAATTACACTCGGACATTTTCTTCACAATCTCTTAATAGCAATTATGGCATGCAGAATGCTGATGAAGTTTTCCGTAATATTATCAATATTATGCTTGACCTGTTATGATTCAATTACATAATTTAAATCAAGAACTGCTTACCTGGAGTATGGAAATTACTTGTTTAGTTAAGATTTTATCATCTTATTTCAATATGTGGCCCTTTACGGTGTCATCTCTGTTGTTCTAGTTAGTGTTGTTTGGTACTTCGACCTTAATTCAGCACCCTTGCTTATTTTGACTTGCCTATGACCACAAGGATTGTTGTATTTTAAAGAAGGCACATTCTAAGAAACTCTTCCAAGAATTTAGCTGATTCCGGTGGTTGTATATAGGATCCTATGCTTAATGACAGCCATGTACTTATAATTTTATGATACTTGCAAATATAGCAGACTTGAGAAACATACATTTCTCACAACATTTTTGAGTTTCTCCTCGAGAACATGTTTGATGTTTACGGCCAGTTATTAAGAATGGATTATCTTTTAACACAGCTTGTATAGTTATTACCTACTTTTGAACTGGTGAATGTGGCAATTTTTTATTGCTTTCTTATTATTTATATTGTTTGTGCTGTTTATGTCATTCTGTGATGTCTTAGTTGGTGTTGCTAGCAATTAGTACCTTACAGTTAATACCATTGGAAATTCGGTTTTCTTTCTCAGGTGCCTGGTGGTGACATGCGGGACTCCTTTTTAGTAAATGGTGTTGCCTTCAAGAAGACATTTTCATATGCAGGTTTTGAGCAGCAGCCAAAAAAGTTCCTAAATCCAAAGATACTCTTACTAAACATTGAATTGGAACTGAAATCTGAGAAGGAAAATGCGGAGATAAGGTAGAGATGTTTTGTCATGGAATTTCTTATTTTGAATGTTTTCTTACATTTCTGCACTTGTTAATTTGTCTTTGCAGGCTTTCAGATCCATCTCAGTATCAATCGATTGTTGATGCTGAATGGAATATAATTTATGACAAGTTAGATAAATGCGTGCAGAGTGGGGCCAAAGTTGTTCTCTCAAGGCTGGCCATTGGTGATCTTGCTACTCAGGTTATTATGTTACGTTTTCAATATGTCCAGTCTTATTTTATTGATAAATTGTTGGTAATGGTGTTAGTAATCTAGGAACATTGAAAAAGTTGTATCAAGATGGAATTCAAAGACATCTATGTGCTAGTTGCAACTGGAGTTATGTAGATATTTTTAGTTTACATTGATGTGGATTGTGGAGTTGTGCTGAAAAGTAGATGTGTAATTGATGTAATTTGTTCATTTTATTTTTTTCCTGTATCCTAGATTTGTTCTTATGCATTTCGTCGTCCAACCTTCTTGATAAAGATGATTGGAGAATGGGTTTTGCTACAAAAATGTTCATCAACCAGTAATTAAATGGTTTGTTCATGAACAGTATTTTGCAGACCGAGATATCTTCTGCGCTGGTCGTGTAGCTGAAGAAGATCTACAGAGGGTTGCTGCTGCAACTGGTGGAGCTGTTCAGACTTCAGTCAACAATGTCATTGATGAGGTCTGGCTTGTTCTTCTGTTACACAATGATTTTTATCCTAAATTGCAGGGACTAAGAAGCACGAACACACCAACACATGATTTTCCAAAAAATAGGACACTAACCACTGGAGCCACGATTAATAAAATATGTATTTTTATATTTCTTTCATATATTTTGCATTAACATATATCATAACCAAAAAACACAACAAAAAATAGTTCTGAAATCAAAATAAAAACTTGTATCTGCAACTTTTCTTGGGCTCGGTAAACACACATTTTATCTTCATTTTTACCTTTTCCCTTTACCCCCATTTTCTTTTTATTTTTAAACAGACCCATCTTGCAAAATGTGTCCCAAAATTTGTCCAAGTGTGTCTGCTCTGTAACCCCGGATGTCCATGTTCGACACGGTCACTCCCCTTAAATAACATGCCCCCTCTTCCTGGGAAGAGAATCTTCAATCTCTTACTGTCAACTTTATTTTTAAAAATTTCCTTTTAGTCTTGCTTTATATTCTCTTTTAGAAAGTAAGTTTATAAGGAGTTCTTTTCCTTGAAGGTTCTTGGGACATGTGAGGTTTTTGAGGAAAGGCAGGTTGGTAATGAAAGGTTCAACATATTTAGTGGTTGTCCATCAGGTATGACGGCCACCATAGTCCTTCGAGGTGGGGCTGACCAGGTGCATCATTGTTAAAAAGCAGATCATTATATATATAGTGTTTTCGCACAATGTGTTCTATTCTGATACTGGATATACTTTTACTATCATTTTCAGTTTATTGAGGAGGCTGAGCGTAGTTTACACGATGCTATAATGATTGTAAGAAGAGCAATGAAGAATTCTACAGTTGTTGCTGGTGGTGGGGCTATTGATGTACGGGTTTAACATAATTAATCAGAACTCAGTTTGGTATCTTATCTCAAATGGATTCTTGTTGGTTTTAAATTTTTTTTCTGTAATTTTGGCTGGCAGATGGAGATAAGTCGTTACTTGCGGCAACATGCACGCACAATAGCCGGGAAGTCTCAACTTTTCATTAACGCATATGCCAAAGCTCTCGAGGTAAACCTTATGAGCTTTTCCTATGACTATAGTTTGTGAACTGCACTCAGTTGAATATTAGACAATGTCTACTGCTTTTCCTGATAATATTTCTGACACACTTAGGCAAGACCATAGAATATCTTTCCCTAAAAAGAGTTTATTGGGCTGCAAAACTATGTTCTCCATGTTACACCTGATTCATAACACATGTATATTTTTAAAAATGTTATGCATGATTTTTATCCAACCCATTTATTTACATTATAGTGACATTGACATGGTTCATGAAGCTGGCTCCCAGATGCAGAACATGCAAGTGCAACAGAATTTACCCTAACCTTGGGTTTAGGACAAAAATGGAACGCATTAGATTTCTAAGAATTTTACTGACCAAAAGGAACACATTACTTTACTGATAAGAAAAGGGTACCTTGCTTAGTGGGAAACACCTTATGAGAATTTTGTTCTTATCCGCTGTGTAGGTTATACCCCGCCAGCTCTGTGACAATGCTGGATTTGACGCTACTGATGTGCTGAATAAATTGCGACAGAAGCATGCCCTTCCTTCAGGTTGGTGTCCTTGTTCTGGCTGGTGGATTGAAGATCGCTCTTTTCTTATTTCACCTAGGCAATCCTGTGTTTTCCATAAGCAAGTTATAGAAATTTCATTTTCTCGATTCATGTTTGATTCAATGCCTTATGTTTGTTGGTTTATTTTGGCATAAATGTTAATTTTTAAATGGTTATCTACATTATACTAATGGTTCAGGGTTCTTGAATAGGTGAGGGTGCACCATATGGAGTGGACATTAACACTGGGGGAATCACTGATTCGTTTGCTAACTTCGTCTGGGAGCCAGCAGTTGTGAAGGTATTGGTTTTCATCCTGATTCATTTTAGAAAATACATGCACTCTGATATTCATGTGCTTTGATAACTGATATGAACGTGTATGGAATTGCAACCTTCAAATACTGCGAATTCTTTTTTTTGCAGATAAATGCCATCAATGCTGCTACTGAGGCTGCATGTCTTGTTTTGAGTGTGGATGAGACTGTCAAAAACCCCAAGGTTATGTCTCTGTTTTTTTTTTCTTTTCCTTTTTTTGGCGTTGATATCCCCTAACTTGGTTTCTCGTCATCATTACCGATAAAATTTCTTTTACGGTACTGTTTAGTAGATTACTTTCTGTTTGAAACCATGGTAGTTTTGGTAGTAATTGCTGTTTCAGATACTCAGTACTGGTGATAAAAATGTGGAATTCGTGGTTCTTGGGATGTTAAATGGATCTGTTGACCTTGATATTTGCAGTCAGAGAGTGCACAGGGAGAAGCTGCTGCAAGTGCAATGGGTGGTAGGCGTGGAGGAGCTGCTTTTCGTGGGCGTGGACGTGGAATGAGAAGGCGATAAATTTTCACAAATTTTGATTGAAAATCATTTGATGGCTTCAGAGGAAGGTGATTTTTAAACAGCTATAATGATCCATCGAGTTTTGAAATCTGTAATATCCCTTCTCAGAACTTATTTCCTTTTGAGTTGCATTACCTTTTGATAGCAATGAGCTTTTGGTCGGAAGGGGCTTTGTGTCGAGGAATATGGCTTGTGCTTGGTTTGCAGATCTTAGTAAATTGTGTGGTTTAATATTTTGGAGAAAGAACTATTTCCTTTCCCGGAATTTTTGTTTATTGTGGAATGATAAAATTAGTAGTCATTAGAGTAGAAACAATGTTATTTTTCTTTAAAATATTAATGAGAAGAATTTTTGTTTTTGAGGAATTGATGTCAGTGATATGGGATTTTCTTCTGGCTATAAGGTCGCAAATGTTTAAATTGTTCATCATTTTTGGATAAGGTTTATCAAGTAATTATGTTAAATATCGACTATTGTTATCATTTTCGATGTTCCAAGTTCTTTTGCTTGGGGATAAAGTAACTAAAAAAGTATGTGAAATTAATATTGTCATACAAACACGATCTTCTCATGTTGATTAGGGATATTGGGACATTCAAATCTGTATGTAATTTGTGGAGTTCCACTTATGTTAGAAGAAAGAGGTACCATACCCATGACTGTCTTCAACCATTAGAAAACCTCAACTTGGATTACCAGAAGAAATTCTCAACTTGTTTACTAAAATAAATGTAAGTGTCATAACAACAAATCATGTAAAATAAGAATTGGCAGTGGAAGGAATATTCTATTTCTACTTATGTTGGGGAAGAAGACAACATGAATACAAAATGGGATACTATTCTTTTTGGTCAATTGAATGTCTGATTTTTAGGGCATAGCAGAACTATTTGAGAGTATGAAACAATGTGTATACAGATCTCAACGTGCGTGCCTCCCGTTCATCCCGAGCCACTGGTTTGGCTTAGCTTTAACGTTTAAAACACATTGGAATTAATATTAATAGCTATTCTTTTCAATGCTTAAAATAAATAACAAGGATTTGATGTGACAAGAAGCATCAAACGTTCATTTATTACATGTCGTGTTTGCAAAATGACCTATATAGCTGGTTGGGGACCGACACAGTTGGTTGGAACCGATACATGAGTTATAATAATGATATTGATATTCGTTGCGCGAATATCCTCCCAAGTTTTATTGCAACAACAGCATAGCACAAAAATGGAACAACAAAGACTCAGTCATGCAAGGGTGTTTGACTATGTTACTTTGTCTCTGGTAAGCAAGAAACTCATCTATGGTACATTCCTAACTGAACGTTCAGTTTTTAATTTGGGATAGCAAATAATTAAATCCGCTTTATTATTTGAGAACAAAAAGAGTAAAATCAATATTTAAGGAATACTAGAATTTTCTTGAAAACAATTGTTTCCAAAAGCTGAAAACATCCAAAGGGGAACCAAGTCACTGATATGAGAATCAAGATACTCAAAATTCCTTGGCCAGGTGAGGTACCCCATATTTTATGTGCCATATCCTTTGAGAACGCAAAGGGTCAATCAATCTTCATTTTTTTAATGTGAATTTTACCAGAATAATATAATTTATCATTCTTATCTAAAATGGTACCGTTGATTGAAAAAAAAAACTATTTTAAAAACAATGTAGAGGGTAGTTCATGGGAATATTTTAGACTATATAGCATTGTGAAGGAACTATTATTGGAGCATGAAACAGAGAAGAAAGAAGAGAAGAGGGTGTAGCATGAGATAATAGAGTGTGTTTCGTAGCCAAGGATGACTTGCCCGCCTGTTATAAAATCCATTTTGGCTTGGATAGCAATTGCAGGCAGGCAATCACCTTGGCTATGCTGACAGACTCTTCTCGTTCATACTAATCCTCCTTCTCTTTCCCTCGAATCAGCATTTGCGTCTCGTTCGTGTGATCAATTTCAGCGTTTGTTGTAAGATCAAGAGGTCAAGGAGAAAATTAGGTTAGTGTTTTTGTGCAAACTCTTCATTTCTTTTACTATTTTGTCTTACTGAAAAATATATTATTGAAAGCAACCTATAAGTGAAATACAATATGGTACTATCACGATATCAGTTTGGACAAAATTTTGACCGTTTGGCCTTCATAATGATGTTTTCAAAATAATTGGATACATATAATGTACGTGATTAGTGTGTAAAGGATTTTTTCGGTATGGAAAACCCTTTACGAAAGAATAATAAAGATAATAATTAAAAGAGAGAATAAGATAATAGAGACACCATGATTTACGTGGAAAATCTTTAAAGGGAAGAAAAACCAGGGGAAAACTGTGATACTCTCTTATATTTTGTGGAGGTATGTGTCTCTTAGCTCTTTGCTGTTCTTTTTTGTATGTTATATATGTCTCTATTTATAGAAATTTAATCAGTTACACAGAATGTGATACAATTTATCTAATTCTATTTGAAAATAGGATCAAAAGAATATTTCCTGAGATCTAGCTTATCAACAATAATAACCAAGTAAATATTGACCGTCTGATCAATCCAATGGTTTTGATTAACTTCTCTTTGGATTACCACGTCGGCAATCCATGTACTTTTGTCTGATTGGTCTGTTCTTCATAACCGCCTTGTTGATCTCACGGCTCTCGCTCTATCTTCTCCTCGATGGAATCTTCTGTCTAGATCTTGTTACGTGTCATGAGAAATTTTGCCTGTACGTTGGCCCCATTACACTCAACGGAATTTTATTCGTTGATGTGTAATGATCATTTTTTCTTGTTCTGACCTTATGCATGCCCGTTTATGTTCTTACGTGCTTCTTGAAAACATACGACGTTATTTTTTCATGTAACATTTCGATTGTCCGTTGTCAGTGATGGTTTCTCCTTTTCTTTCTTCCATTACATTTTCCTGTTCCCGTTCACAAATGTTTTGCAGTTGTCGAGTAATTTGTTATCAGTTTGCTGTCGATGATGATTACTTCTTCTTCATTTGCTGTTACGTCTTTTTGTTCCTTTCACGACGGACTCATTGGTAGAGTTTTTCTCATTTCTTCATTTTTCATTTTCCTTCTCTCATGCGTTAAGATCTGTGACAAGAATGTTGTACAAGAACAATAACATAATAATTTATTGAGATGAGTAAGGAGCGAGTGTATCATTTCATAATTGCATCGCATGAATTTGAGTTTGATGTTCCATATCTGTTGGTAGAGTTTCTACTGTTTCCTTATTTCCTTATTTCATTCTCTTGATTCGTATTTTCCCTTTGTGCTTCTGCTTCGATCAACATGAATTACTCTATGTGTTCATTTTTTCTTCTATTGAACTCCTTTTTGTTGTACTTCATTCAAAGATTTGACAAAATTTAGGGATCAAAATTTGGTACTATGCCGACTTCAAGCTTTCAACGAAATCCGTTCTTAAATACTTAGGAAACTTTTGGCCCCTAGTTCTCTTTTCTTTACTCACTTTTTTTTACCCAGCCCTGAAATTCTTTCGTCAACTTCTTTTCTTTTTTGCTCCTCAGTTCTTTCCTCAGCTTCTTTTCTTTTTAAGTTCTTTCCTCAACTCTTTTTTTTAGTTGTCCATTCTCTTTCTTCTGTTCTTGTTCTTTGACCATCACAACTTGTGTTTCAATTCCTTTTGAGAGTAGGACTTATGTGTTGTCCCTCTCAATGACTCACGCCCTTAGTTCCTTTTGAGAGTAGGACTTATGTGTTAGCCCTCCTAATGATTCACGTCTTTAGTCCTTCTGAGAGTAGGACTTATGAATTACCCCTCCCAAGGACTTACGCCCTTAGATCCTTCTGAGAGTAGGACTTATAAATCGCCCCTCCCAAGGACTTACGCCCTTAGTTCCTTCTGAGAGTATGACTTATGAATTACCTCTCCCAATGATTTACGCCCTTAGTTTCTTCTGAGAGTAGGACTTATTAAATGTCCCCCCAAGGACTTACACCTTTATTTCTATTGTCGAAGAAGAGAGTGAGTTGATAGCCTGCACGTTATCATGCCATAATTTTTTATTGAGAGCTCCAAATCAAATTATGTAAGATTCTTCTAAAAGTTAATTTTCATATGCTTCCGATAGTATAATCCTCCATGTAATTAGCTTCAATTGACGCTGTATAATTTCCAAATCTATTTGTTCTGCATAATTTATCTTCTTGAATAACTTTCATGAAAATTATTGTAACTCTTGTTCGGGAATTCCGAATCAAGTTCTGCAAAATTCTTCAATAAGTACACATACATATCATTTTCAACAATATATAGTTTGTCATATAGTATTGTCTAAACAAATCAGCCTAAAGATTCAATTTGAAAGACGTGAATAGCCTTACTTTTTTGAATGATATATACCAAAATTACCGTAACTTTTGATCGAAATCTCCAAATTGATATCCGTTAAATTCTCCAATAAGTAGACTTTTATATCTTTCTGATGATGTTTCAAAATTGATTATTCCGCATAATCTGTTTTCTAGAGCAGCCTCCATAAAAATCGTCATAGTTTTTTCTCAAGAACTCCAAATCAAGTTCTGCAAAATTCTTCAAGCAGTATACATCTATATATTTTTAAAGATATATAATATGCTATGAAATATTATCAAATTTTATACAGTCTAAAAATTAAATTTAAAAAGCCTTCGTATGTTTACTTTTCTGAATAACACCAACGAGAGTTGCCATCACTTTTGATCAAGAGCTTCAAATTGATTTCCGTAAAATTCTACACAAAGTAGATTTATGTATATTTCCATTGATATAAGATTCATCATATAGTTGGCCCCCAGTCAATGTAGTGTAATTTCTAAATTTAAGGTTCTGCATAATCTATTTTCTTGAGCAACCTCCATGAGAATCATCATAACTTTTTCTATGAGCTCCAAATCAATTTCTGCAAAATTCTTCAAACAGTAGACATCTACATCTTTCTCATGATATATTATATGTTATGTAAGTCTGCTTAAAAATTAAATTTGAAAGACGTAATTAAGTTTACTTTCCTGTACGAAGATTACCATACTTTTGATCTGGAGCCCAACTTGAATTCTGTAAAATTCTCCACAAAACAGACTCCCATATCTTTATAATTACGTGACTCACAATGTAATTATTCTTCCAGCTTTTTTATTTCAGTTTCCATTTCTGTTCCAATTGTCACTTCTGTTGTTAAGATATTTATGTTCCCGTTGTCAGAACATTTCCGTTCTCGTTGTTTGTACATCTTTTATTTTCTCATAAAGTCCATTTGAAGGGTTATCAAGTCGTAGCCTTCCATTCTAAAAATTTGAATGGCTATCTTTTTTGCTTTCTCATTCTATAATGAAATGGCAATTTTTCTGTTCTGTAGTGGCAGCTTTCCCATTCTGAAGTAGCAACTTTCTTGACTAAAATGAACGTGAACTTCTTTGCTCTTCTTTTCTCTGGAATTTCTGCTCTAAAATTCTTTCCTTAACAATTTTATTCTTTTTTAACGAATTTCTTTTTCGAAGTCTTTTCAAATTTCTGCTATGAAATTCTAACACTCTAACTTTTTCTTTTCTGAAGAGTTGAAGCTTCTCTGAACTTCAACATTTCCATTCTAAAGCTCTGACTTCAACTTTTCTGAAGCCTTTTTTATTTTATAAGGTTTCTGAGCTCTTCTGATATGAGTTTTATGAGCTTCTCTAAACTTTTTGAGTTTTTATAAACTTTCTGAGCTCTTTTTTCTGGTCTTAGTTTTATGAGCTTTTCTGAAATGAGATTTTATGAGCTCGTCTGATCTGAGCTTTATGAGCTTTTCTGATTTGAGTTTTCTGAGCTTTTCTGAACTTTCTGAACTCTTCTTGTCTTAGCTTTATGAGCTCTCATAATTTGACCTTTTTGAGCTCATCTAATATGAACTTTATGAGCTTCTCTGATCTAAAATTTATGAGCTTTTCTAATCTGAGATTTCTGAGCTCTTCTGGTCTGAGCTTTTCTAAACTTTCTGAGATCTTCTGGTCTGAGCTTTAGAAGCTTTTCTGAACTTTCTGAGCTCTCCGAACTTTTCTGATCTGAGTTTTATGACATATTTTGATTTGAGCTTTTCTGAACTTTTTGAGCTCTTCTGGTCTGGGCTTTATGAGTTTTTTTTGTCTGAGTTTTATGAGTTTTTCTGAACTTTCTCAGCTCTCTAAGCTTTTCTCATATGAGCTTTATGAGCTCTTCTGGTCTGAGCTTTCTGATATGAACTTTCTGAAATTTTCTGATCTGAGCTTTCTTATCCACTCTTATTTTTTTTAAACTCATCCTTCCTTCGAATGGATTTCTTTTATGATCTCCTTCCTCTCTCTATTTTTTTTTCTTCAGTTGCTTTTGACCTAGCTGTCATAGGCGGAGCTTCGATCGTTCGGCAGTTCGTGGGTTTCACCGGCCCTTCGTGGTGGTTGTTGAATTTGCATAATTCAATTCCACGAATTGTGTAAATAATAATTTTTTTAAAATAATAATTGTACAAAATAGATAAATTAATCGAATACGAATGAGTGAACTTACCGTTCTTCGCTCTGTTTTCGTTTTTGTAGTCATTTTCATTTCTACTTCCGCACCGTTTCTTCTTCTGCTTCCGCTATTAGAAGCGCGTTTGATTTGGTTTTGAGCATTTAAGGGAGTGATTTCTTGAGTTGTTTCTCATATCTCAACGAGAGCATAAAAATATAAAAGGTTTTTTTGGTATGAGGAAACCTTACGAAAGAATAATAAAGATAATAATTAAGAGAGAGAATGAGATAATAGAGAGATCATGATTTACGTGAAAAATCCTTAAAATGAAGAAAAATCACAGGAAGAACTATGATACTCTCTTATATTTTGTGGAAGTATATGTCTCTTAGCTCTGTGTTGTTCTTTTTTGTATGTTGTTATATATGCCTCTATTTTTAGAACTTTAATCAGTTACACAGAATCTGATACAGCTTATCTAATTCTATCTGAAAATATGATTAATAGAATATTTTCTGAAATCTAGCTTATCAAGAATAACAACCAAGTAAATATTGATCGTCTGATTTAGGTGATCCCTCAGGGTTCCAATTGATCTACAAGTCCAAAAAATAAATATCTAGTTAGTAAAATTATTTTCATACTCAATGGGGCAATATAATGATAGGATAAAGCACATACCTCATGGGGCTTCACCCATAAAAGTTTAATATGAAATTCTTTGAGGTCGTGAGTAACATCATGTGTTCTAACATCAATGTCTAACCAACGCGTTGCTCTTAGGAATGTGTTTGGCCCACCAGCTGACTTGTTCAATGTTAAACACGACAAGCACTCACAAGTCCATAACTCCAATGCTCTCCAATAACATCTGGTCCCTACACTTTTTCCACGATATAACACATCAATATTATAATAGAATATGAACAACGTTGAACCACCCCAGTTGTACTCCCATGGAGTAAAATAAAACTCTAGTCAAAATTTTCCCGTTCTCAGAAGTATCACACACATAATCAACATAGTTTTCAAAAACCCAGTGATAGTTGACTTTTTTTTCCTTAAAGTTTAACACCAGCTTATCAACTAACTTGCACAATAACTTATTTTAGTTGTGAACTTCTAAGTCATAACTAGTTATCATCATGTGACTCTCAGCCTAGTTATAGTAGCGAATTCCAATGGGGTCATCGTCAACTCACACACTTCATCTAGATGAAATATGTGTGTTGTATCGCACCATTTCTTGGCTAGGCTTCTTCATAGTACTAATCATGTAACTAAATCTGGAAGCATCCACATTTCTTCTTACATTTTCTGGAAGCATGTTATACCACTAATGTATTAGAGCTGCGTTCTCAAAACCACAGACATCATCACTCTCATTCTCAGCTATCTATGAAACCAAAAGTAAAGTCATAACTGATTGAAAATGGCATATGACACAACATGAATTACCTAGCAAAAATATAAAGAAATCAAGACAATACATTATGGACCCCACTATGACATTTCATCGAACACATTATGAGCACTCTTATAAATACACTATAGACCGCACTATGACATTTTATCAAACACGTTATGGACAATGATATAAATACATTATATACCCCACTGTGGGATTTCGTCGAACACATTATATACAATCACGTAAATACTATAATTCTTCTTCCACAACATACATTGCTAACAATAATCATACATTTGTTACGATCATCACACAAAAAACACCCAATTTTCAAATTTCAATATTACCCAAAGCCAAATAGCATAGGAAATCGAGTATCTATTTGGTTTTTATCAATAGAACACATAAAAACAAAAGGTTTTGAAAGAGAAACTTACATTCCTTTGCTTGCTTGGATGAGATATATGCTTTGTTGGTGTAATGTGAAGAATATGGCTACTATGATTTCGATGCTTTGGACCAAATCTTTTTACTCCATAACTGGATACATCGTACAACCCTTTTGAACCGCTCAAAAATGGTTGCATACTTGAACTCATCATTTTGTTTCTAACAGTTTACTTTCTTCTTGCCATTAAGCTAAAGAAGAAGAGATTATGAGGAAATGTAACTTGGTTACGGGTTGGGCACGGGTTGAACGTGGGTTTGATGTAGTATGGAGAAATTTGAGAACACGACTTGCAGGTCTCATGTCTGGGGCAAGTTGAATGGATTTTTGGGCTACAATGATAGAAGATAAGATGAAGAGATGAAGATGAATTCAGGAGAATAGAGTATTTTCCTAAGAGGAGAAGTTGAGAAGAATGGATGTGTTGTGTGTGAAGTGTCAAAGGGGAGAAGATGAAGGGTGTTATGGGTGTTTTCCTGAGCTTCCATAACGCTATGACACATGTCACATCACATCGGGAACCTTATGACGAAAGAAAGTTTCTAAGGAGAAAGACCAACCTCGACTGTTCAGCCACAAGGAAGCTCAGGTTGCACACACCCGAGCACGTATAAGAGATTGAAGTTCATGAGGAGAGCTCGGATAGTATTAAGCTAAGCATCATTACCCACCGAAAGTAACATCCTAGGTCGCACCTCCTCATAGGCCTAAGCACCCATCAAGTCCAATTGTCATGGTAGGATGTCAGGATAGCCTTCGTCTTGTCATTTCGAAGACATGTAAACATTTAATGCCTATCACTTTATGTCAAGGTCACCTCCCTCCGTCCAATCAGGAATAGTCAGGACAGTCATTGTGTCCCGTAAAACTTCCCAAACACGCCTCTGAGTCTTCTTCGACGCGCTTCCTTTCACACGAAGACTGAGGTACAAATACACCCATCCACTAATAGAAGAGGTACGCCTTCTCTCCCTTAAGAAAATTGTGCCAAATATTAACTTAAGCTTCGGAGGCTCTTCGACGAGGAAACACCCTCGATTCTTTTTGTTTTAGAGTTCTTTGTCTGTGTTGTGCAGGTTTCAGCTCGAAAGGACCCCTATGTGGAGAGGAGATTCCATCCCACCTCACTGTTGAGATTTTCGGTAACAACAAAGGGGAATATGATTTTTAATTTTATGGTTAATTTTGAGACCAAAATGAGGCTAAAATTTATACATATAAGATTATAAATTAAAAATGATATTAGGTTTTTTTTTTCAAATTTTAAGGGTTATAATTATAAAATAAAAGGTTAAATTTCAAATTTTAATCTTTAATTTTCAAAATTCTCTGGGGAAAGATCGATTCTACATAAGAACCCGACCGTGTGGGTTATACGTGTTTGTCAAATTGAAAAATATGATTTATCGACCATGATAACATCAAGACCTATAATTCTACATGGTGAAAACTATTTCACTTAATACTTGTCATAAAACAATAACATAATCAATGACATGTTTTATCATGTTTATGAATAAGTGAAGATTGTTAATGTTTGTATTAAGAGATCAAGAATTTTTATAACTTTCTTGGTGATTTATCAGGTGTACATTAATTAATTCTAAAAGTTAATTTTTTTTTGGAAAGTGGATGTACCTGGCGATCACCATAGAGTAAGATGACGATTAAGGCCATTTTAGGCGATCACCTGTTCACACATGGTGATCAGGGATGGTGATAAAGTCAATTGCGATGGCGATCAACATTGAGGATGGTGATTTGCACTTTCAGGATGACGATTAAGATCTGTTGAGTGGCAATTCATATTTTTGGGGCTCAATAAAATTTTTGTGGTTCACACAAAATTGAGGTGTTCAAATAATATGTTGTAAGGTTCAACAAAATTTAAAAAATTATTATTTCTTACAGGGGTTCGATAAAATACGTAGTGATGTTCAACAAAATATGTAGTGGTGTTCAACAAATATGTAGTGGGGTTCAACAATTATGTTAAGAGATTCAATAAATATGTTATGTGTGTTGACCCTAGTCAAGGTGATAATTTTGATGATGACGAATTATACGTGGACTAATATTTTAATTAGGTGTGTAGGTTCTAAATAATGTGAAAATAAGGTTGAAAACACTTAAATTCTTTATGCAAAAAAAAATAAAGGGCAATCGAAACCGTAAATGGAGAGATACGCGTGACATATTACGAAGGGCATGAAGTATATAAGACGAACTCCAAATGGCCTGATTCAAAGTTGTCTAAACTCAGCATGTTCCTATAAATTTAGAGCGAGACTAAACCACCTATGAACCAGACCTAGAAGACCGAGCCAAACTTATTTGTGTAAAAATGAACTTATTTGGTCAATCTAGTCATACCGGTGGACCGATTTGGGACCGGGTTCACTACGACCAGTTTTGCAATTATGGCAATTACATGCCCAATTCCTAAAATTGGTCAGACAAGTGGAGAAACTGGTGTGACCAGTTTGTCAAAAAGGAAATCCTACTTAATTGATTAATGGTTCGTCTGGTTCTCCAACTGGTCCGACCAATTTCAATATTATTTTTCAACACTATATATACCCCATGTCATTTCCATTTCAACACATCTCTCCACTCCTCTCCGACAAAGTTCTGTAGTGTTTTTTCCTTTGATAGGCTTGTATTTTGAGTGAAAATTTAAGATATTTTCTAGAGAGAAGCTAGTACAAATTGTGAGCAAAACTTTGTGAGATCTAGGCTTTGAGAGATTGAGATATTTTGTAAGAGATTTGAAGACCTCGACCGAGATGCATTGTCAAGGTCTAATTGGCACCATAAACCAATAGGGTTTATGTTGAAAAGTGTCTAGATTAATTGTATTATTTGTTAGGAAATTACTTTCTCTAATTACGTAATCTTTTCCTATTTGTTTGGTTTCGTATATTGGTTAGTTTCTTATATTAGTCTCATTTTGTTCTATATATATAGATAGCTTATATATAGTCCATAGAATATGAGAGAAAACAATCTTTTTCAGTCTTCATGGTATCAGAGCAAACCTGGATCTAGGGTTTACTCTTCTTTTTTTCTTCTCTCTCTTCTCCGACAAATCTCATTCGGAGCTCTATTTTTCGGTAAATCTTTGGCTCTTTCTTGGTTTGTGCGAATCCATTTATGACTCTTTTTTGGTGCGATGCCCTCTTTCTAATTGGTGTGACAGCCATCTCTGGTGAGAACTTATCCCTCTCTGGTGCGAAAACCATCTCTCTCTCTGGTGCGACAACCATCTCTCTCGGCGACAACTCTCTCTATCTCTGTGCAATGTTCTCTCTCTTTGCAGTATATCTATGATATCTCTCTCCCTCTCTACAATAAGTGTGTATTTGTTTTTATCTCTGGCGTGCTCAGGTTGTACTGTTTGTTGGGCTTGCTGGGTTGGACTATTTGCTTTCGGTGATATCTCTCTGGATTGTTTGTTGGGTTGAACTGTTTGTTCAGGTTGTTTTTGTTTGCTGGGTAATTGTTGCTTCTGTTTGGCGTCTTGCACAACACTGGTTGTGCTAATATTTTTCTTTTGATTAAGTCTATTTTTGGTGACCCAAAGAACAAGGAAAATATCTAAAGTTACCTCTCAATCTTAATCAACTCAGAAAAACCCTAACTTGCCAAAGAATTTATTTGGAGATAATCCTACTCCGCATACAACTGAAAAATTAAATGGAAACAGCTTTCTTTAGTGGTCTTAGACTGTTAAGTTATTTTTAAAGAGTAAAGGAAAAATAGGGTATGTTTTGGGCACTGTCAAAGAACCTAATCCAAGCAGTCCCACTTTTGAGTCTTGGGATGCTGAAAACTCTATGATTATGGGTTATTGAATTCTATGCTACCAAAAATTGGAAAGATATATCTTTTTCTTTCAACGGCAACAGAGATATGGGAAGCGGTCATTCAAACATACTCTAATGTTGGTGTCCTTGCTCAAATATTTTATCTGGAAAATGGAATCCGAGATACCACTCAGAAAGATAAACTTGTGACAGCCTATTATAATGAGCTAAGGAATTTATGGTAAGAACTAGATCATTATCAACTCATTGAGATGGAGTTCACTGCAGACACTATAAAGCTAAACAAGATATTTTAAAGGGAGCACATATTTGAGTTCTTGGTTGGTCTGAACTGTAACTTAGATCATATTAGAGCCCAAATAATTGGGAATGATTCATTTCCTTCCCTTATAGAGGTATATGCTCGGGTAATAAGTGAAGAAAGAAAAAGGTCAGTCATGATGAGATCTCCAACTCAAGAAAACCCTACGCTCAAATTATGCCTTAGTTATACAGAGGACATGGAAAAAAGGAGGGGGGAATAATAGATGGTGTGATTTTTGCAAGAGATCAAACCATACTAGGGAAACATGTTGGAGACTTAATAGATCTCATGAAAAAGGAAAGTCTAGGAACAAAGGGGAGAAACCCACTCAGAAAGGTTTCAAAGCTTTCCAAAGCTCTACGGTAGAAGCAACATCCAATGTACCGACTGGTGCTCTTCCTTCATCTACTTTAGGGGGAGACCCATTCACAAAAGATCAACTAGAACTCTTGTGCAAGATGATTGGACAAAAATCAGAAGATTTATCCCTTGCTTTATCCTCTACATGTGCTTTTACACATTCAGGTGGCACACATTCAGCCTTAAATGTATCAAAGAATAATGTTGAACCTTAGATCATTTATTTAGGGGCATAGATCACATGACTAATGAAACTCAGGTTTTAAAGATTATTCTCCTTGTGTAGATACGAACGTAAAAGTAGCTAATGGCTCTTTTACTCCCATTAGTAGTATTGGCCAGATTTATATTACTCTTTCTTATGTTCTACATGTGCCAAAGATTTCTTGTAAACTTTTATCTATCAGTAAGATTTCCAAAGCTCATCATTATTCCATAACTTTCTTTCCAGATTGTTGTGTGTTTCAAGACCTTTTGACGAGGAAGAAGATTGGCATTGCTGAAGAGAGAGATGGATTATACTATCTGGAAGCAAATGGAGTATATGTCAAAGTCCTTTACACTGACAAGGAAAAATGAAAGAAAGTGAGATTTGGTTGTATTACCTTAGGCATTGTCACCCTAGCTTTGTTTCTTTAAGTTTTTTTATATCCTAAGATGTTTTCTAGTTTATTTCTTTCTCAGTTCAAGTGTGAGACATGTGAACTTGCTAAGAGTCATCGTGTTTCTTTTCCTTTGAGTAATAAAAGTATTGTTGTTTCTTTTTCTCTTATTCATAATGATGTTTAGGGGCCCTCTAGAGTTTCTTCGACATATGGTTTCAGATGGTTTGTCACGTTCATTGAAAATTACAGTAGTGTTACGTGGGTTTATCTTCATAAGGATAAATCTGAGGTGGCTTCTACATTCTAAAATTCCACACCATGTTATGAATATAATTTGATGCTCGAGTTCAAATCTTAAGATCTGAAAATGGGAGGAATATTTCAATAAAACACTTACATCTTTTTTTATAGACAATGACATTATCCATCATTCCTCTTATGTTGATAGTCCCTAATAAAATGGGATAGCTAAAATGAAAAATAGGCATCTTCTTGAGGTTGCTAGAGCAATTATGTTAACCAAAAATGTCCAAAAACATTTTTGGGGAGAGGCGATTTTAACTGCTGTGCACCTTATTAACAGATTTCCAACAAAAACTCTTGCCTTTTCTACTCCTGTGAATACTCTAAAACGTCATTAATCTATGATCTTGGAATCTCTTCCATTAAAATATTTGGGTGTTTTGTGTTTGTGCACATTAGTGATAAAACCGGGTCAAAACTTTAACCTAAAGCTCTTTTCTTAGGTTATTCTCAAACTTAAAAAGGGTATAAATGTTATCATCCTCCCACTAGGAAAATGTTTGTCTCCATAGACGTGAATTTCTTTGAGAACCAAGCCTACTTTGAAGATGATCTTCAGGGGGAGAGAACTAGCAAAGAAGATAAATCATTGTCTATTCCATTTCCTGTTTCTCTCCTTCCTTCTCAATCTATCTCTGAACAAGTTAATGATAATAAAGATGCTGAGAAGGTTAAGAATGGTGAACGAATATTTAAAGAAGAATCTAGGACAGCTCAAAATTTTGGTGATGAACTTCTGACTTATTCTCGAATGAAAAATGACAGATTGGAAAGATCATATCTCTATCTCTTAAGGTTAGTTATTCGAACCTTAAGATGGTACTCTTAACCTTGACTCGGCTTTTCTTAATTCTGATCTTGATATTCCAATTTCTGTTAGGAAAGGTATAGAACTTGCACTAAACATCCTATTTCCAACTTCACGTCTTTACAAAGTCTTAATGATAGCTACAGGACCTTCATTGCTTAGCTCTCAAAAGAAAGAGTTCCAAACACTATACAATAGGCTCTAGGAGATCATATGAAGAAGAAGGTTATCCTAGAAGAGATGCAGGCCTTGCACAAAAATGATACATGGGAGGTTGTTGATCTTCCTAAAGGAAAGTAGATAGTGGGATGTGAATGAGTCTTTACAGTTAAATACAAATTTGACGGATCGATTGAGAGGTACAAGTCTAGACTGGTTGCTAAAGGGTCAAACGTATGGAATTGATTACCAAGAGACATTTGCACCGGTAGCAAAAATGAATACCATTCGAGTACTATTGACTCTTACTGCTAATTTTGATTGGCCTCTGCAGGAGTTTGATGTTAAAAATTCTTTCTAACATGATAATCTAGAAAAAAAAGTCTCCATGGATTAACCACTTGATTTTGAAAAGGGTTCCAATATCACAAAGGTATGCTTAAGAGTCATTGTATGATTTGAAACAGCCCCCAAGGTCAAGGAGATCACACTCTCTTTATTAAGCACTCCTCTCATAATAAAATAACTCCTCTTATCTTCTATGTAGATGACATTATCGTTATAGGGAATGATACAACTGAAATGAAGAACTTGAAAAACCTATTGGCCAAGGAGTTTGAAATTAAGCATTAAGGATCCTTAAGATATTTTCTGGGCATTGAAGTTGCGAAATCAGGAAAAGGGATCTTTGTATCCCAAAGGAAATATACTCTAGATTTGTTAGAAGAAACTGGTATGCTGGGTTATAAACCAATAGATACTCTGACTAATCCGAATCATAAACTTAGTACTAATGCTGAAGGAATCCCTTTAACAAAGGAAGATACTAGAGATTGGTAGGATGACAAATTTGTCTCTCTCATACAAAACCTGATATTGCCTATGCAATGAGAATAGTAAGTTAGTATGTGCATTCACCAATGCAATGTCACATGGACGCAGTGTAAAGGACTCTGAGATTTTTGCAAACAACTTTATGAAATGGATTATTATTCTTAAAAAATAACCATTTGAGTGTTAAAACTTACACAGATTTAGATTGGGCAGGATCACTCACTGATCGGAGGTCAACTACGGGATATTACACCTTTGTGGGAGGAAATCTAGTTATGTGGAGGAGTAAGAAACAACATGTAGTTGCAAGATCTAGTGCTGAATAAGAGTTTCAAGCTATGACAGACAGGATATGTGAACTCTTATAGCTTAAAATCATTCTAAAAGAGTTAAAGGTGGCAACTAAAGAACCTATGAGACTCTATTGTAATAATAAAGCAGCAATCAATATAGCTCACAATCCAATCAGCATGACTAAACAAAACATGTGGAGATTGATGAACACTTCATCAAAGAAAAAATTGATAGTGGACATATCTGCACTCATTTTGTCCCAACCGGGTAGCAACTTGCAGACATCTTTACAAAAGGTGTTGCAAGTTCTATCTTCAAGAATAAAACGTTGGTTATAGAAGGTATCTTTCAACTCTCTTGAGGGGGAGTATTGAAAAGTGTCTAGATCAATTGTATTAATCGTTAGGAAATTACTTTCTGCAAATACGTAATCTTTCCTTATTTGTTTAGTTTCCTATGTTGGTTAGTTTCCTATATTAGTCTCATTTCGTTCTGTATATATAGATAGCTTGTATTTAGTCTATGGAATATAAGAGAAAACAATCTTTTTTAGTCTTTAGTTTGTAATATTTTGGTCTTCACCGTTAAGAAGATCGTTTGGAAAAAATCTTCAAGGGGTCCTTGGAGCGTAGGCGTAGGGATATGTTTTTCTGAACCACGTAAAAATTGTGTGTCGATTCTCTCTTTACATTTACGTGCACTATACTTTTGGTATTAACTTATTTGCATATTTACTATTCCGCATTCTGCATCAGTATTATTTTATTTATTTATTCTATACATTTAAGCTTTCGCATATTATTTAATTACATAATTATTATTTATTGCTTGATTGTTTATTTATATCAATAACGTTATTTCAAGCAATTGTTTTCCTAATCTTTCTTTTAAACTATTTTCTCTTAATAAAATATGTGTCATATCCATCCTTCAATGTGGTTCAACAAAAAATAAAAAAAAAATTAGTAGGAAAAAGTACACGGATATCCATTAGGTTTGCCTAAAAGAAACGGATACTCTTATAGTTTCAGAAAAGACACAGATCTCCCTTTACATTTTATTTTGTATACAAAAAACCCCAAAAAATATTATTTTTCTTACTAACTATGTTAATTTTTTTAAATACCAAGAATGCCCTCAATTTTTTATAGGGTTTAGGATTATTTCAAACCCGAATTTTTTAGTTATATCAATCCCACCCTTTTGAAATAATAGAAGAAAGGAGAAGAGTTATTTGGATAAATATACTCTTTTCATTTTGCCTAAAGATTTTTATACCTCTTTTTGAAAAATTAGAATTCTATACCCTAAGACCCACACAATTGAATTAAATATTAATAATCTTACCAAATTTTCTTCTCTTCCCAATGCACAACCAAATCAATCACTTGATATCTTCTTCTTCTACTTCTTCTACTTCTCTTTATTAAATGAAGCTCATGTTTTTTCTTCTTCTTCTTCATCTTCTTCATCTCCATCTTCATCTTCATCTTCTTCTTCTTCTCATTATAATATTATTTTTGTTATTATTCAATGGATTCTATGATTCTTAAGTTCGAAATTGAGTCACTCTTCTTCTTCTTTTTCAACAAGACCCATTTTTCTTCTTTAACGAGACCATTCTTTTTTTGCTTCTTCTTCTTCAATGAGACGCACTCAGATTCTCATTCTCCAATTTTTTTTATTCTGAAAGTGAAAAAAATAATTACTTGAAGGGATCAAGTAGTTGAATTTGACTACTTGAACCCTTCAAGTAGTGATTTTGATTCTGGAAGTCAAGATATAACTATTTGAAGGGTTCAAGTAGTTGTATCCGACTACTTGAACCCTCATATAAGTAATAATTTTAATTCTGAAAGTAAAACAAGCAACTACTTGAAGGGTTTAAGTAGTTGCATGTGACTACTTGAACCCTCCAAGTAGTGATTTTGATTCTGGAAGTCGAAACAAGAAACTGCTTGAAGGGTTTAAATAGTCAGATACAACTACTTGAACCCTTCAAGTAGTTACTTGTCATGACTCTCAGAATTAAAATCACTACTTGAAGGGTTCAAGTAGTCACAACTGTGAAGTTAAAACAAGAAACTACTTGAAGGGTTCAAATATTCAGATACAACTACTTGAACCCTTCAAGTAGTTACTTGTCATGACTCTCAGAATCAAAATCACTACTTGAAGGGTTCAAGTAGTGTTTTTTAACTACTTGAACCCTTCAAGTAGTCATATGATTTTTATATAAATCACTACATAAAATAAATGCCTACTTGAAGGGTTTAAGTAGTATTTTTTTACTACTTGAACCCTTTAAGTAGTGATTTTCTTACTACACAATAGACTTTCAAGAGATATTCTATGACTATTTAGAAATCCAACGTAAATTGCATATATTCTATGACTACTTGAAGGGCTCAAGTAATTATTTTTTACTACTTAAACCCTTTAAGTAGCTTTTTTTTTCTCTTGAAGTCTGTTGTCCAGTAAGCTTGTCACTACTTGAAGGGTTCAAATAGTAATTTTATATTACTTGAACCCTTCAAGTAGTTTTTTTTCTCTTGAAGTCTATTGTCCAGTAAACAAATCATTACTTGAGAGCTCAAGTATTAATTTTTTACTACTTGAACCCTTCAAGTAGTTTTTTTTCCTTTTGAAATTTGTTGTCCAGTAAGTTCGCCACTACTTGAAAGGTTCAAGTAGTAATTTTTTAATACTTGAACCCTTCAAGTAGTTTTTTTCCTCATGAAAGAAGATCGATATTCTCATTAAAATATCAAAACTATTTAAACAACCGAATAAGATGAATTTATACCGCTCTATAAAAACTCTAAAATTAAAAGAGATGGAAATTATGAAAAAGCCCAAAATTACGACCGAAATAACTTCTGGGCCCTCGATCGTGCTTAAAACAGTGATTTTTGGACTCAAAATTGGGCTGTGAGAGGTAAACCCAATCGCATGCATAGATCTCTGAATAAACTTTGATTTGATATCTTACAGGCCACGTGGTTTCACCCAAGTCAAAAGTTATGTCCTCTGGAAGTTGGCATGCGCGTGCCACGATCCATTTGTTCCAGAAATTCTAAAGTTTCACCATCTGCATCACTACTTAAACCCTTCAAGTAGTGACGAGTTTACTGGACAACAGACTTCAAGAGAAAAAAAATTACTTAAAGGGTTCAAGTAGTAAAAAATGACTACTTGAATCTTTCAAGTAATCACATGCTCACTGAAAATTTGACTGTTGGAGATAAAAATGACTACTTGAAGAGTTCAAGTAGTCATTTTTTACTACTTGAACCCTTCAAATAGTTTTTTTCTCTTGAAATTTCTTGATCAGTAAACTTATCACTTCTTTAAGGGATTAAAATAGTGTTTTGTAACTATTTGAACCCTTCAAGTGGTTATTTTGTTTCATGTAATGATTTATATAGAGAGCATGTGACTACTGAAGAGTTCAAGTAGTATTTTTGTACTACTTGAATCCTTCAACTAATTTTTTTCTATTGAAATCCATTGTCCAGTAAACTCGTCATTGCTTGAAGGATTCAAGTAATAATTTTTTACTACTTGAACTCTTCAAGTAGTTTTTTTCCTCATGAAATTTATTGTCCAGTAACTCGTCACTACTTGAAGGGTTCGAGTAGTAATTCTTTGCTACTTGAACACTTCATGTAGTTTTTTTTCTCTTGAAAGTCTATTGTCTTGTAAGCAAATCACTACTTGAAGGGTTCAAGTAGTAAACAAAGACTATTTGAACCCAAGTAGTCATTTTATTTTATACAGAGAGTATGTGACTACTTGAACGGTTCAAGTAGTCAAAAAAATACTACTTGAACCCTCCATGTAGTCAAATTATATGTTGTCATCGGTTTTAGATAGAGGCATGTAACTACTTGAAGGGTGCAAGTAATGTTTTATGACTATTTGAACCCTTCAAGTAGTCAGTTTATTTCATACAATGATTTATACAGAGAGTATGTGACTACTTAAATGGTTCAAGTAGTAAAAAATACTACTTGAATCTTTCAAGTAATCATTTTTATCGCTTGTTAGTAAGTAATCTAGATACAGAAAATTGACACCATTCACACAGGAATCAATCTTGAACTCATCATCGGTTTATAATTACTTAAATTTCAATCAACAAACATATCTAATAACAAAACTTATAACCTAAAGAAGTGTAAAAGAATTCACAAAATCCAAATGAAAAAAAAAGTTTTCTTAAGAAAAAAATGAGTATGCCATGGTCAAAACCAGTGCGATTGAGAGGAAGAACTTCACAGAATAGGAAAGTATGGAGGAAACAAACATTCGTTGGTTCGTTTGAATAGGAACTCATGGAGAAAACAAACTAGAAAGCATGGAGGAAATAATGAAGGGAAGAAGAAGAGCGAGGGAGTTTGAATTTTTACATGGAGAAAAGGGAAATAAATGATGATGAAAGAGAGAGTTTGAAATTTTAATTGATTGTGGTGGATCAGTGTAAAATTCTAGATTTTGAGAAATTGGTATAAAAATCCTTAACGGGTATAGATTTACAAATAACTCAAAAGAGAAGGGGCCGCGAAGAAGACGACAATGGTCACGAAGAAGAAGAAGAAGAGGGTCACGAAGCACCGAGAATGAGAAGAGGAGTTGCAAAGCACCACAGCACCACCGAGATGCACCGATTAAGGTAAGATTTTTTAGTTCTGAGAAGCATCGAGAAACCCTAAAAATCCTTTTAAGGATTTTATTGAGTTCTGTCTAAAAATCATTTTAAGGATATGGATGTAAAGTTTCTTTTAGGTGAGAGATTATTCGGAATTCAAACTAGTTTTTTAAAAATGGCTTAAGATGAGAACACAAGATTAGTTGGAGTTCAGACTAGTTTATTAGTTATATTTGTAGCTTAATTCGGGCTTTGAACTTCACTGATTGTTTAATTCTGGATTTGAACGCAAGATTGTTTAATTCTGGATTCTTTGTAAACTATTTAATGTAAGGCAGTTTGATATGCAAGTCTGAATTGGCGGTTGTTTTGTATGGCAGTTTGAACACAAGCTTGATCTGCAAGTCTGAATTGATGGTTGTTCTGTGTTGGTTGTTCTCTGTTGGTTGTTCTGTGTTGGTTGTTCTGTGTTGTCAACTAGGCAATTTCTTATGCCAAAGAAGTACGTCTCTTCCTTGGTTGATCTGGTTGTTTTGTGTTGTCAATTAGGCTATTTCCGTTGCCAAAGAAGTACTTCTCTTGCTTGGTTGTTTTGTGTTGTCAATTAGGCTCTTTTTGATGCTAAGGGAGTTTGATATGCAAGTCTAAATTGGTGCTCTTTTTCATATTTTTAGGCAATTGAAGATGTCAAGTTCAAGTGTCAATGACTTTGCACATGATGGGCTACGGAATTTCAATAAAAGATGTCAGTACGGAATAAGGGCTGCAATCAAGATTTCTGAGTCTCATAAAAATAAGCATAGGTTATATTATTGTTGTGAGGACAACATATGTGGGTCTATTGGATGGTGTAATCTGGTAGATGAAATAAATGATTTTTTCATCAAAGACAAGGACAAGGATAACAATTTCTCCGAAGTCAAGGAGACTTAAGGAAGAGCTTAAACAAATGAGATTTCGTTTTCAAGTTTGCATTGTGTGTTTTGTAATTCTAGCTGTAGGCATTATTGTTATAGGTGCCAAGTAGTTTTTACTATGCAATGTGGGTTTTACTATGTAAACTATGTAATGGAGTTCAATGGAGTTTATGCAAATATTTGAGTCTTCTTTCTTTCTCTTCTTATCTTGATAATTGAATATTGAGTCAGTTAGTCCATAAAAAAACCAGAGTGTTGAAGGAACAAATCTTTCCATTATTACAAAATCCACAAAAAAAAAAATCAAAGCATGATCTATCTTTGACTTGAACTTGCCCCTCTCTCTTGAATTGGTGTGTTATTCTTCTATACAACAAGAATAACATTAGTACACGCCGCTAATCTCCTTGACAAAAAAACACGGTGCTAATCAATCTCATTAATGGGACTACCCAATTAGGAATTTGATGAAAATTGAGTCATAATGATAATTAACAGAAATGTCAAAGAGCAGAACCATACTTGTCCGTAATAAAAGTAAAATTAGCAGTAGGTATAAGCAGATTATAACCTTTATTGATGCAATACAAAACTGATATTTCTTTATAACCGTAATAGTAGCAAATTATGTTTGTACAAAACTGATGCAATACAAAGCTTGATGTTATATGCCTATATTTCTTTATAACCTTTACTTGCATGTACAGTTATACAATTCTGCTGTATTTTTTGTGCATAATTTGAGATGGGACTTTAATTAAACACCTTGAGGATAATAAACCAGAATGCAGTTTTAATATATTGGCATGTTGAGTATAAACCAGAAACAGTGAATTCTGCTGATCAATCTCAATAATGTTCGGTGACTCCAAATAACAAACATAGAATGAGCTATAACATTCGGATTATAAGTCAGACAAAGACGGCCTAGTAGCATATGACCTATCAGAATTGACTCCAAATTGTTCAGTGACTCCAAATTGACTAAAAATAAGCATAATCTGTAATTGAATAAATTGGCTAAAAATCAGAATTGACTCCAATAAAGTTCAGTGACTTCAAATAAGCATAATCCATAGTTTTGCAGTACATAGACAGAAGTGACAAATTGACTAAAAATCAGAAAATCAAGTATATAGGCATGCCGTTTTTAGTCTTCTAAGCTCCATCCTTGCTCTAGCTCTCTCTTGAGTAGTGCTACCAATAGGTGTAGATCTTGTGACAGATCTATTGGTAGCACTTAGTCTTTGTGAGCTACCTTCAAATCTAGTCGTAGATCTAGGTGGTCGCATCTTGATATTCACTGAAGCACGATGACAACCCCTTTTATTGTGTCTAAACTCCTTGCAATTAGCACATCTCACTGTGCTTGAACGTTTTCTAACATTACCAAGTTGTGGTTCCGCTTCTTCTCTCCTCCTATTACTTTTAGGTCTACCAGGCAATCGTCTAAAGGGTGGTGGACCCATTTCCTCTACACTAGACAAGGAGTCCAAGTGAGGCATTGGATGAATGATGTGAGCATCAACTTTCAGGTAGGTTTCAATGGAATAACACTCGTCAACATAATCTTCAACAGATTCTCATTTGAATCTTATTGATGTTATCGCGTGCTTACAATGTAAATCGATAACTTTCCAAAAATTTCAGTCACATGATCGTGTGTTGAGATTTACTACTAACCGAGTCACACCATCCATGACCTCAAACTCATCCTTACTTGCAGGAAGTGCATGACAAAACGTCTCATCCTGCACAATTTTGTTCAATATCTTCTTTGTCATCGGAGTCAACCTGTCTCTCCATCCATAACCTTTTGATAACGTATTTACATCTTGCTCATCATTTTTTCTCGAACCAATGTCAATATTGGCATGTCAAATGTTCTCACCCAATTGTTACAAGAATTTGTCATGTTGTTGGTTATGTAGTCAAATTCTCCCCTCTCATTGAAAGCATGCCTAGACCATGACTCTTTCGGTATCTCACCCAACCAATCATACGTAGCCTCATTCCCATCCGTTATGTTTTCCATAGCTTTTCAAAAGCAGTCCAGTTGTTGCCTTCACAACTGACCAAAATTTCATTTTAAGATACAAACCAGGGAAAGTAGTCTTGAAGTTATAGAGCAAATGCTTGCACATCGTTGACGATTATAAGTTAGAAAAAACTCAGCCACTGCCTTAACCAGACCATGTATAACACGTAAAGGTCATGTAATTAGTGAGTACAAATATGTGACATAAATCTCAACTAATTTGTAATTAGTAAATATATCTTTTTCTATCTGACATAAAGTTCAACAATTGAGAATGATCGTTGATGCAGTCAAATAGTGGACGAAGGAAAAAAGACCAACTATCCTTAGTTTCACTTTCAACCACTACAACAGCCAAAGGAAATATGCCACTGTTATCATCCACCGCAATTGCAGCCAATAACACACCTTCATAAGGTCGCTTAAGATGACACCCATCAAGCCTAATAAATGGTCTAAATTCTTGTAAAAATCCATTCTTACATGCCTCAAGACACATAAAAATCCTCTTGAATTTCAGATTGGGATATGGTATGCCACATTCTACCTTAATCATATTTCCCAGATTTATTTCTACCAAAAGTTTTCCATAATCGCGAAGTTTCTTGTACGATTGTTCATGACTCCAGTCATTCTCCTCCCTCGCTATTTGTCAAGCTCCATATGATTGTTTCAGTGGAGATCAATACCATATTTCTCAAGTAAAAATGCAACCATGGCATTGGTTTTCATATTGGGTCTCTAAATTGATGGGACAACACCTTCACGATCCACACAGATGTGGCATTAGTATTCTTCGATTGTAACTTTTTATCATGAAGGTGGTCCCATCTGGAGTAGGTGACGCATGAATCCTCCAAGTGCAACCATCTTCACAACAAATGCAAGTAACTCTAGTTCGATCATTTTTTACCCTTATGATATCAAATCCCTCCTGAATTATAAAACTTTGTAAAAATTCTCCAAATTTACATATGCTCTTAAACACCAATCCCTATTTCAAACTACTTTATCACATTTTTCAACAGAAAAAGGTATACCATCCATCCCTCCCGTACAATCAACAGATTGCACCCCTTCATGTTCATCAGAATCATACCTAATATCATTTTCATTATCAGAATTATATGAGGTATGCCTAAAAGATACAGACACTCCATATAGTTATAGAAAAGACAATTAAGTCTAATGTGTTACAAATAGTTTAGTTTTAGAATAGATGACCAAAATAACTTTATATATTGATCATTACCCAAGACTCGTGCACCCATACCCGAGACCCAATCACCTGGACCTGAGATTTCCCAAGGAAAACCTAAAACTCGAACTGCCCAAGAAAACCCCAATTTCCCTTCAAACTCGAGAAAGATCCTCCCTTCGAACTCCAGAAAAACCCCCATCAGCAGAGCATCAAGACTCCACCATAAAGGTACGAAGACTCTAGCAGGTTGTTCTTCCAATTTTTCTTCTTTTGGGTTGGTGAATAAGTCTTGAAATCATGTCTCTCGGGTCGAAAGTCTTAAGTCTTAGAGAAGTTGAGCTTGAACGAACTAGGAAACGGTAGGGGAAGAGGCTGCAAAATGCAAAGCAGCAAAAGAAGCGATTAAGTCACTTACTTCCCAAGTAAGAATGAATGAACTAGCCATACAATTTTTCTTCTTTTGTTGTCATGCTTTTATCCAAGTGCTCTGATTATAAAACTAAGATTTTATCCAAGTGTGGTGATTATAAACTGTTGCTGAAATTATAAAACTACAGTTTTATCCAAGAACGAACTAGTAAAATGTTGCTGAAATTGTACTTTTATCCAAGTGTTGTGACTATAAAACTAAGATTTTTGCTTAATTGCAACGAGAAAATAAATCCAAGAACGAACTAGTAAAATGTTGCTGAAATTGTACTTTTATCCAAGTGTTGTGACTATAAAACTAAGATTTTTGCTTAATTGCAACGAGAAAATAAATGCAACATCTAAATCTCTGCAATTTTTCATTCTCATATTTGTGGTAACCTATTGGGGATATCTTCCATTGTTGGGTTGTTGGTTTATTAGTGATATTTTCCATTGTTGGTCTGTAGAGAAGTGTTGATTAAAACATGACACTAAGACCAGCAAATTTTTATCATGCATGTGTCTAATGTTAGTCTGATTTTAAACATCAATCTAGATAAGTAGAGTTACATAGATTTGGTAGATGATATATATAGAGTGTTGGATAAAGAGAGCTTCAACTTGCTAATACGTTCACTTACCTACCCTTTTTGGGCTTATTGACATCGACAACGACAAGAGCTCATGATAATGTTCAATATTCATTCTAATAGCAAGGTAATTGAATTGTTTATCTATAATTTAGAGAAGGTTAGATGATGAAATCATTGAGTATGATGATGAATGGTTGTGTGCTAGTGAGGACAAGTATTTAGATAGTGATAGTGAGCCTGAAGAAAATGATTTAAAGAATGATGATGAATCCGAGGATGTTGCTTTTCCCAAATTAATATTTAGAGCTCAGATTGATGAAGAATCTGAACCTGAGCCTAGAAGAAGCAAATGAGCTAGAATAATTACCTGATTTGGACCAGAGTTTCTAACATACTTGACGAAAGTTGAACGTCAAACCTACAAAGAGGCAATGTCAAATATAGAAGCTCATTTTTGGATGGAGGCCATTGATAGCGAGATTGAATCCATTTTGCAAAAGAACACTTAGATGTCGGTTGATCTCCCACCAGGGAATAAATCGATAGGTTGTAAAAGAATTTTCAAAAGAAAACTTAGAGCTGATGATACGATTAACAAGTACAAAGCTTGGTTGGTAGCTAAAGGTTACAGACATAAGGAATGTATAGATTTATTTGATACATATTCTCTAGTGACGAGAATCACTTCTATTAGAATATTGATTGCGATTGCAGCTATAAATCATTTGGAGATACACAAATGGATGTTAAGGCTGCTTTCTTGAATGGAGAATTGGACGAAGAAATGTACATGGAACAACATGAAGGATTCATGGTTAAGGGCCAAGAACAAAAGGTTTGTTAGCTTGTTAAATCTCTTTATATGTTGAAATAAACTTTTGATCACACTATGCTATCGAATGATTTGACAATAAATGATTGTGACAAGTGTGTCTACATTAAAAGTATTGGTGATATGTTTATCATAGTATACTTATATGCAGATGATATGCTCATAATGGGAATAAATAAGGATATAATATATTCTACCAAGAAAATGTTGAGTTCTAACTTTGACATGAAAGGCTTAGGTCTTGCAGATGTCATTTTTAGAATTCAAGTGAAGCGGACTTCTGATGAATATATCATTTACTCAATCTCATTATGTAGAAAAGATCTTAAAGAAGTTCGGCCAATTTGAAATAAAACCAACTGTAAATCCATTTGATTCAAATTATAAGTTGAGAAAGAATGATGAAGTTGAAATATCTCAGTTAGAGTACTCACAAATAATTGGTAATTTGATATATATTATGAATTGCACAAGGTCTGACATAGCCTATTCAATAAGAAGGCTTACAAGATATACGAGTAATCCTGGATGTAATCATTGAGATCCATTAGTTAGGGTGCTGAGGTACTTAAAGTATACCATTGAGTATGGATTGCATTATATGGTGTAATGATACTAACTGGATATTTGACAGTCTAGGAACTAAATCCACAAGTGCATATATTCTTACCCTAGGTGGTCTAGCTATATCTTGAAAGTCTATGAGGAAGACTTGTATAGCTCTTTCGACTATGGAATCAGTATTCATACATTGCACAAGACTGGTGAAGAAGTCGAATGGCTTAGAAATTTTCTAGAAGACATTCTAGTGTGGCCATATGCATACATTGTAACAATATGGCTACTACCTTTAGAGCAAATATTAATGTGTAAAATGGTAGGTCTAGACACATCAGACACAGATGTAATACCATTAAGCAGTGGTGTGATTTTTATTAGCTTCATTAGGTCAAAGGAAAATCTAGCAGATCCTTTAACAAAAGGATTATCTAAAGAGCTTGTAAAGCTGACATTAAGGAGAATGGGCTTAAAGCATACTCAATGAATTATTTAGGTGATAACCTACCCTAGTTGACAGGATATCGCAAGATCTAGGTTAAATAGGCAAACTGGCATGAATGATTTACAATAACACACAAAAAAACTTTGTTTCTTCCCATTCCTATGATATAATGTGAGTGTGTTGTCTATCGACATTGAACGAAATACCTAGTGTTTAATGGCACTAATATCCTATTTGCAAGATCTATCACATATATGAGAGTAGAAGTGGAGTCGCTTCTGTGAGAGATTTCAAGGTTCATTCTCTCTAAAGCTCTCATGGAAATAGGATATGTTCAGGACCAAAATGAACAAAATCGTATGAACGTGAATAGGATGAGTTATATGTGAGATTTATTTTCTTGGCTTACTTCGGAGGAAGGACAGTTCAAGAATATTATTCACTGTTCTTTAGAGTAAATTCCATAAATCATCACTAAGGTAGGTTCAAGTCCAAAAGATACCTCTCTTGATATAAAACTTATTTGTTCATTTCTCCTAATGTCATTGTCGTCTTAGGACATTTTCAGTCATGTGTGGGATTATTGGAGCTTTGGATCTTTACGAGAGTAAATTTAAGTGTGTGAATGAAAAATAAAGGAAGAGTAATGGGTAGCTGTGAAGCCAAAATCTCATATTACTTAGCAAAAGATGGAAGTTTGGTCTGTAAATCCCTACATTGGGCCTTGGGGCATTGCCCCCAAGGGGTGCCCCACATTTTGTGGGTGAGTAAGGATTTAGATGGCACACAAGTATCTCATACATGTGAGAGCGCATCGTCACCATCTGACTGGTCTGCTCACAACAGCACGGCCTGATCCAGTCTAGTCTGGTCCGATCCGGATGGAGCTCTAATTGTTGCCACTTGTTTATTGTAATTATTGGCCAGTTAAGAGACATAATCTGTTTGTCTTTCAACTACCATAAACTACTATGGCAGTGTGTATGTGTGTGTTGTGGAGAGAAAAAAATGCAGTTTTGAGTTTTGTAGAGATTAAGCATTTGTTTGCTAAGTCTTCAATCTTGGTAGTTGTATCATGCAAAGACATTTATCGTAGTCTTCAAGCGAACTATAGAGAGTAGAAATTCATCCTTAGGTCATTGATTTGCAAGCTTCTATCATTTTAATTTGGGGTTGTAATTTTCATTTTAGAGTATATAATTTCCCCTATATTGTTATATTATAGTCTGTAATTTCTAGTTTAATACAAATATTCCAATTCGTGTTGTCTAACCAACTATGGTTCTACCAACAAAAACTTTAAAGTGCATGTACTAAAAATATTTATGTAAGGGATGAATGACTATTAAAACGGTCAAAATGTTGGGGTGATTTACATTTTACCTGTAATTTTAGGCCATTTAAAACAGAATACCCAAGTATATTGAGTCCATTGGAATTAATCCCATATTATACAAATCAAATAGTTATTTTGGATTTTCTTGTCAATAATTTTACACTGACCAAGTTTTTTATAAAATTTTAAATGATTAAGTAATGTGTTATTAATTCATAGGTTGAAATAATATAGGCCAAAAAACATGTGCTTAGAGTAGCCTTAAATGTAGCACATTTTTTTCTCGAAAATGTTAGTGCATGATCCAATTTAATGTTTTACATGCAATAATGATCATTGTATTTTTTATGCCATAATGACCTTTTTAATTTAAAATTTTTTAAATAGGAGAACTAAAAAACTGATCGAAAAATAGGGGTGAATTGCAAAAACGCCGTAGTAACTAATCTAGTAGTCAGATTATACAAGCATAAACGTAACTAATTTATTTACGGTTGTATAATTTTTATTACTATATTAATTACCTCGATCATTTTCGGTCATTAAGAGTTTACGGTATTTTTGCAGTTCACGCCAGAAAGATGATTTTATGGTCATTTTTAGTTTCTGCTAATTTTTTAGCTCATTTAGGAAAATAGGTCATTTTTTTAAAATAAGTAACAGAATGGCCGAAAAAAGATGCATTTGTAAGAATGGCTGGGTTTTTTTTTACAAAACTGGAAAACTTTATGTACATGTTTACTATGATATATAAAAATGTACCATGGGTATATATTTATATATCGTGGTATATTTTAATATGTCATCAATATATCATAGTATATTTTATTATCATCAGTATATCATAAGTATATTTAATATACCATCAGTATACCATGCTGGGATTGGTAGGTTTTAAAATTAACTAAAAACAAGTATGAACCACGAACGGTTCGTGGGCGGAATATTAAAAAAATTTCAATTAACTTATTTAATCAAATTAAATAATAAAATTAAACAACGTGCTATTATGCATATACAATATTAAACGAGAAAATAAGGTTAGAAACAATTTTTTCACCTGTACTTTGTATCGAAGAATTTATGAACTGGCGAAAAGCGTTCTTCGTGTTCTTCAAGTTTCGGATCTGAATCATGCACTTGAACTCCAAGAATGATTTGTGAATTTCATCCACCAACAACCACCTGTTAATTTCATAAATATATCTCATGAGAATGTTGTGTAGGAATTTGAGTGTGGGCTCTCAAAATGATTGAAATAAAAAATATCAAATATTTTTTTCAATACTGTCTAGATCGGCGGCAATCACTTGGGGAGGGAAGAAAACTCTTTTTCTTTATATTTTTATTTTTCTCTCTGCAATCAAATTGCTATTAGATATTTATTAAATCTCATTTTTTATATTTACAAATATACCCATATATTTTAAATTTTCAAAAATTCACCTCCATATATTCAAATTGCCGAAAATCAGTATGTCTCCACAGTATTAGAGTTGTATCAAAATTTATTAATCCAATTAATAGATTTAATTTATTGTTATCAATTAATTAATTAATTAATTTTTATTTACTAATCATGCAATAATTAGAAAATAATAAATCAATTAATTTCAATATAAATAATCACACTTAATTAATTAAGTGACATCTCCCATCACATATAGGTGTAGAAAATATGCATTGGCACCAAAACACATTTTGATCCAATTTACTTCGTTTCTCTATTCCTATTCTCATGAGATATTTCTGAGATCGGATGGACACACACTAACAAAGCTAAGGATTCAAATACCCGACGAATTTATCTCCATAAATTATCGACATATTTAATCCTGACATCGTACGATTCCAATATAGGTTCGATACCGAATCAATTCTTGATTCATGCGCGTTCTGTTGGTGTAAATAAACTCTTTTTTATTTTCACGGTCCATAAAATATTTTAGCGTAATACTTATTGTGAATATCAGTAACAAGAGCGGAATGTAAACCCCTCTTATTATTATTTCTTTAACTCATTTATTGATTGTGAATAAAAAAAGCATAACAGTGAATTATCTCGTACAATTCACAAGTCTTAATCAATAACTCAATTCATTGAATACATGACCATGTTAATTTATCCATACACTCGTCAATAAAGTATAAGGTGATATTGTTGCTTTTGCAATCCAACCATAAATTTTAATATTTGTGAATCGTGTAACTCCAACTTAATTGAATTATAATCTCAACATTTGACGTATTGCCCACCAATTCGAACTCACTCATTTGACATATCAAATATTACAACTAAGTCAAGCTACGTATTCACCTCAGGATTAAGGTAATTATGAAAATATCATTTAGGTGTAACAATTAGATTTAGAGTTAGGTAAATAATTTTGGGCTCTAAACTAATTTGTTACTTGTTTATTCAACATGTTCATAACATGTTTAGGTTAACCGTTTGAGTCTCCACTCACATGCCCCATGACTGGCATCCATTGGTTCAACCTAACAATCGTAATCGGATTCGATTGCTCACTCGATCTTAAGACTGCGAATATCATTATGAACTTTCTCAGAAAAGTTCGTCTAGAGACGCATCTGTCTTCACTCTTTTTTCGTAGATGAAAGTTTCAGGACTTAAGTAATTTGCAAACAAACTTAAATTTAAAATAAAAATTTTAATTTATTCATAAAAATTCAATAATACTAATGCCTGAGAAATAACTAAATACAAATAAATAGTTATTACACGCTACTTTATGGACATATTTCAACATATCTTAGTATATATGTAGTATATTTTTATATACCATCTGGTGTCATACCCCTTCCCATACTCAAGCTCGCCCCCTTATTCTTCTTCTTCATCCCTCTCACTGGATTCTCCGATTCTTCATTTTGGAGTTTCAATCTTTCTGAAATCAAACAAGAAAATCAATTTAGAAAACCATAACAATCACCTCCTATTGTCTTTTTTCCCTCTCAATTTATGTGCATTTTTTACTTATGAAAATAGAAAAGAAAGAAAGAACATGGGAGGGAGGAGTTCGTCGGCGTTTTCCATCGCCGATAATGGTGGAGAGAGAGAGCGAGAGAAATAAAGAGAGAACGTGAGAGAGACAAAGAGAGAAGTAGCGAGAGAACGAGAGATGAAACAGAAAGAGAGAAAACAGAGAGGGAGAAGGGGTAAAAAAATCGACCCTTATGCAATTGAAATTTGTTTTACTATTTTCTAAAATAATAAAAACAAATGACTCATTTCTCTAAGTTTTTTCATTAGGTTCTTTTCTTGCCCAAAATCCCTTTGACCTATAAAATATGGGCTTTAAAGAATCAAATTCGCTGGCCCAATCTCAGTGAACGATGAAGGCCCAAGGTAGAGAGAGAGAGGGAGAGGACGGGGACGGGAGACACTGAGATAGAGAAGGAGGCGAAGCGGCTCAGGAGTTTTGTGGGGAGGGATAGGCAAGGGACTGAGAGGTGATGTGATTTCAGATGTTGAAGGTGAAGAGTTGAGTGGCTGCGATGTAGAACCAACGGTGGTGTCGATGTGAAGTGAAGAGTCGGTGTTGAAAATGAAATTCATGTTTATTTTTTCTCAAAAAAATTCTCTGAACTTGAAGGTAAATCTTGTTTGTTTCTGGCTTCTACTAATGAAAAATGTTGGTATGTTTCTTCTTTTTATTTTCTTCCCACAGTATATCGTTTCTCCTATTAGATATATGATGATATAGGCATCCAAAATGGGAATGGCAGCTGAGTTACTGCATCTGAAGTTTCGGAGTCCTAGACTCTACTCTTTTCAGTCGCTTGAATACCTTCGAAGAAACTTTTCTCTATGGTCAATGAAGAAGGACATGGATCTTGAATTAGCTCTCTCCCGTAATCGTCGATGGATTGTCAATAATCAAATAAAGAATATTATCCTTCGTTGGCCTCACCAGGTAATGCCGGTGAAATTTCTACAAAAGAAGTTTAAGAACCTTGATCTCAAAGGCAAAGCTCTCAACTGGCTCAAAAAATATCCGTGCTGCTTTGAAGTTTATTTGCAGGATAGCGAGTTCTATTGCAAGCTAACCAAGCGGATGATGGCTTTGGTAGAAGAGGAAGAAGATGTTAAGGAAATACAGGAGCCAGTTTATGCAGAGCGATTAGCGAAGTTGCTTATGATGAGCTTGAATCAGAGACTAAATGTTATTAAACTTAATGAATTAAAGCGGAACTTTGGTCTTCCAGATGACTACTTGATTAGGATTGTGCCCAAATATCCAGACATGTTTCGAATTATAAACTATAGCGGGAGAAGAAATTCAATGGATATTGAACTGGTATCGTGGAATCCAAATTTAGCAGTGTCTGCTATAGAATCCTCAGCCTGCAGGCATGGGGGTGAGCCAGGGTTCTCGTGGTCACTGCCTTCAACTTGGGTGAAGTCAAGGGAGAGATTTCGTGAATTTAACTCCACTCCTTATATTTCACCTTACTCGAATCCTAGAGGCTTAGTGGAAGGATCAAAGGAGATGGAAAAGAGGACGGTCGGCTTACTTCACGAGTTCTTATCATTAACTCTGTGGAAGAAAGCATCAATAGTTAAAGTAGGTCATTTTAGGAGAGAGCTTGGTTTGCCAGAGAAATTGAATGTTATGCTTCTAAAACACCCTGGCATATTCTATGTTTCAAATAAGTATCAAATCTACACTCTTCTTCTTAGAGATGGATACAAGGGATCGGAACTGATTGACAAAGATCCGCTTGTTGTCGTAAAGGAGAAGTTTGGGGAATTGATGCAAGAGGGCCTCCATGAATATAACAGGAGGCACTGTCTGATGAATCTAGAGAAGAAGAGAAGGAAAGGTATGCCATTGGGTATACCAGAAAAAAGCAAGGGCAGAGGTGCTGAGATGTCTGACCCTGATGATCATGAAGACAAGATTGGAGGTTTGTTTGACCCTGAAGAAAGAAAAAGGTTTTACAAGCTTCTTCTTGATGATGGTGCTCCAGGCTAAGGTATGTTTTGATGGTTATAAATTTTAAGCACTTTTATTACATCATTCTCATGGTTTTAATCGGTTGGGAACTTTGTTTAAATATGTAAGTAAGATAGGTTTCTATAGAGAAGTAATCTTTTCCTTTTCCTTTTCTTTTTTACTTCTGACAGACCTGTATGACTGTTTAGATCTTAGAGCTGATTTCTGTGAATACGAAAGAACTATTTTGATGCAGGATAGTCTTCAAGAATTGAAGGTTTTGGGCTATCTTGCTATTGGAAGATCATGGTTAAGAAAAAATCTTTAAATTGCTGTAAATTCTTACCTCAAAGGAGAAAATGCTGTCATTTATATAAAAATAAATACTGCTTTATTAACTCAAAAACAGAGAGCAAAGATTTCTAAAATAAGCAGGAGAAAACTGGGGCAGTCATGCTCCTAACAAGTTACATATGCCGAAATAATTAGGAAACACACTGAAATCTCAAATGTAACTAAGAAAAGCCTTTCTAAGAAGACTCTACTCTAGTAGATTCACTCACAAATCTTAATTCACTCCCTTTTCCCTTCATTTTAGAAGTTGTGAATTCTAAGAGGATACAAGTTAAGATAACTCAAACTCAAAATTTCGTTGACAAATCGTAGTTTTAAACTAACAATTCATTTGTTTCAAAAAAAACAAAAAGAAAAACTAACAATCTCATTTTCAAGCCTTTTGTGTAGGGAATTTTTGTACTTGAAAATTGTATATATTTTGAGCTTAAATCTCAGCAAAAGTCAGTCGAAAATATATACAATTTTTTTAAGCTTAAAATTTGTATTTTTTTGTACATATCAGATATTTTCCATTTCAGTGACAGCATTTTTAATGATCTAGTGATTCTTAAATGATATAGGAAATGTACTATATGACTAGAATTTATGCGAAAAAATTTGAACCTACGATTCTATCGATGTGAAATCAACATTAGTAAATTTTAGCAAGACATTTCGAGTAAGTAGACCTGGAGAAGATAGACAAAGCTGAAAAACATGAAATATAATTAAATTTGAGTAATTCAATTTGTTGCGAATTGTGTTGACACATTTGATGTGATATCAATAACAATTTACAACTAGGAACAATCACAATTTGAAAAACAAAATCAATAAATAAATAACAATCAGACTACTTAGTAAATTTCAATTGGAGTTTGAGACCTTCAAATAAATTTCAAACAGAAACCAATAGGACAACTCAGTGAATATGCTGTGGACAGTTGCTATCAATAAGAATAAAGTGATTGAGAGGGAAAATGGAGGTAGTTTTGTTGCTAATCTATATGTAAATTTCCCTTCAGAATTCTATGTGTCATTGTCACTCCAACTCTGCTTGAATGTTGGTCCTTCAACAACGACATTGTTCATGTTCATCTTCTTTATTGATCTTCTTCTTTTCCTCTTAAATATCGGTTTACCATCGCTGATATATTTTCCATTGTACATCTGACCAACCACCTTGCCACATGATGAACAACATCTGCATCATCAGTATCCAAAGTCATTGATTTGATTTAATGGTAGGAAGAGCTAGTGAGGGTATAAACAAATGAAGTATAATAGAGTGAGAAATAGAAAAGAATGAGTCTTACTCAAAGTCACCTTCCCATTTAGTAATGGAGTCTTTCAGACAATGACCACACCATGCCATACTTGTTTTTGTTTATAACAGACTACAAAACCCTTCTTGATTTTTTTCAGAGAGAGGGATTGTGTTCGTGTGTGCGCTTGAGAGCCACATTGGCCTCCTTTTATAAGATAAAGAAAATTAAACCCTAAATCCTAGATTTTGTATATGTTTTATTTTTATTTTCTGCGACCAAAGTCTGATCCTCCGGTAATAAGTAATTAAAAAACTCTCACTCAAACATATATATTTTATTTATTTATTTATTTGATGCACTCTTTCTCTGATTTTTTGGTCACATTGAGCAACTATAATGTCAGTAGCTAATGGTACGCACGTGGGTGGGTCTAGGGTTTGTAGTTCATGATATCATACGGCGTCGTTGTAATGGGTTTTGACTTCTTAAGTTTAATGCTATGTATTGTATAAATTCATTTGTATCTGCAAACGTACATATACCTACGTATGTATAAAATTGAATGTATGCGGGTGGACCAAAAGTACGTATTAGAAAATTTGTTTGATAAGTTAAAGACAAAGTCATGAATAATACGGAAAACATGCCATGATTGTAATTTAAATGAATTGAAAGAAGAAGAAGAGGAGGAGAAAGGTAATAAAACTTACTGGAGATCACCTTGCCATTGAGCAATGGAGTTGGTGAAACAGTGAGTGCACCGTGCCATTGTTGTAACTATCTTCTTCTTCATCACTAATTTAAGCACAAATATTAGAAGAAAATTTCTGCCCCCAAATTCTCAAACTATGAGCACTGAGCCTGAAGAAGAGAGTTTTTCAGCGAGAGAGAAGGGATTGTGGTTGCAGGAATTTAAAGACTTAGACACCGACTATCTAAATATACGAGTAAAAGGTTTCCTAAAAATCATAAATACATGATGGTTTAAAAGGTTTCCAAAAATCATAGATTCATAATACATAATTTAAAAGGTTTTCTTCAAAATTAAGTCTATTCCGTGATGACCAAGAAATTTAAGCATGACTAAGACCAAGTGATTCTTTTTTTTTCTCTCTCTTTTCTTTGTTTTTTTGTTTCTTTTTTCTTTTTTGCTCCCTTTCCTTTTTTCCATTCATTTTTTTAGGAAATTTTACGTTGTTAACACTTACCTAAGCACTAAATCAAATATACAACTCCATGACTGTAACGTGTGAATGCTGGCTATTGCATTACATTTGAATTTTTCAACCAATAAAATTCCTAGTCCATTTATAATGTTATTTGTACTCTGAGAATATTTTAAAGGAAAAAAATCTCGACTATAGAGTTAGTCATGAATTATCCTTATAGAATATTGAGAAAAATAATGAATAATTGAAAGTCTAATGCTAGTTAACGTATTTATGTCTATGTTTGTTGATTTTAATGACTAATTGTTTATTTATAAGTTCAGTTCAAACAATAAACAATTACAATATAGTTGTTGTACACCTATTATGGAGGTTAAAAAGGGAGAGGTTACATGGCTAGTTGAAAGAGTTATTTGAGTTGGTTTTCAACTAATTCCCTGATTTTCTCTTAACCACCTTCATCATGTTTTTGCTAATCATCTTTCGTTCAGTCAAATGACATTCATAATAGCAAGGTAAATATGTGTTCGTCCTGAGTAAATATATTTTCGTTCTGGGTAAAAAGTATTTTCTTAATGAGTTAATATGTTTCCATTCTGGTAAAAATATTTTCGATCTGACACTGTTAACATGTATGTTCTGAGTAAAAATATATTTTCGTATTGTCACTGTAAATATTTTTGTTTACAGTCTAAACATGTTTATTTACCGTGTAAAGATATTTGTTGTCAACTTTCGATATATTCATGTTACCAACTCTTGATGTGTATCCATTCTCAGTGCTTGGCCATCATTATCATTTATGGCGTTGACATTTTATTCATGGTGTACATTTTATTCCTTTACAAATTTATTAAACTCTGCTGCTAAGTTAGGGTTAAATGCAACTTAACTTCAGAATAAGTCCATTTGGTACTCAACTTTTTCAATGGTTAATTTGATCCTCCATTGGTTAAAGTCCATGGTATAATCAATATCCCAATCTACAGAAATGAAATGTAGTCTCGTTGAAGGTTGGATGTCTAATATATACACTCAGGGCTATTCATTATTTGACGGATTAAACCAATGAAGGACCATAAGTAATAGTGGTTCGAAGACAAGTTTTTAAAATTATCGTAAAAATGACCATATGTATCAAAAATATCAGAAATAGGCCAAGGCATAAAAATTGTAGCATGTGAAGAGTTTATATATCCTTAATTTTTTCAAACATAATATTTTAAATCATTCATTAAAATTAATGTGCATATCTTATTCTCGCCAGACAGACTTCGTGATAGGTTTGCGAGATGAGTCTTTTGGGACAGGATCAGACGGAATAAAATACAGATCCATTTAAAAAATCAAGTCCTAATCTCGACCCAAACAGATTCGGAACGAGAAAAAAATCTCAAATTTAGGATTAGGACGGTTTTGGTCTCGTCGGGATCGAAACGTGGTTAGGTGAAATTCCAATATCATAATTTTTATGACCTTTAGGTGAGGCTTTGGTCTTCAAGAAAATAAAATACACAAATCATGTATAGAGAGGCACAAACAAATAATGATGTTTTATCAATAGGAAAAGTAGAATATATTTTACAAAATGTGTAGATATATTGGTAATGTGGATAAGTGAATTGAGAAAATTATTTAATAAAATAGATTTTGTAATAAAATAGTAGAGATAATAATATGAGATTGTTATTTAACTAAGTTAAATAATTTTACGATGTCAAATTAAAATACTTGAAACAAATATAAAAAATATTGAAAAATAAATTTACTCGTATTTTACCGTGCAGAATACTTCTACCAATCCTCCAGTCAAAGGAGTTAGTTTTAGGGATGCAGATTTTTTTCTATTGGGTGAATAAAAGAGAGAATCTGTTCCATTTAAATTGTATGTTTCACTAAGAGAACGACTTAATGATAAAAGTATTAAAAGATAAAACGAAAAGAATAAAAAAAAAAAAAAAACAAGTGTCTTATCTATCGAATGGGTCACGAACTCGATTAAAGGAGGACGTTTTGACCATTAAAAATTTGAGACTACATATTAGCTCGTTGTTTTCAAGTTTAAGACCACATATGACTCTAGATTATTTGCAACCATTACATAAACTTCACAAAAGCTCATTTTGATTTTAGAAACGAACAATCCTGTCAGCGATAGCTTTCTCCAAATCATCGAACACAATTCTTACAAAGAGGTAATTTGCCAGATCAACATTGGTCAGTTTATTCGGAAATTGGAAGAACTCATCAAGTCTTTGAGCTGGTGGGAGGAAGCATAATCTTATTTTATTTTTAACGGTAAACGGAAGATGCAGCATCAAGGGATTTTAACATGTCTAAAATGTGACATGTTTATATGCAAAATACTTCACTGATTACTCTCAATCTTTTCATAAAAGTTGTAATTCCCAGGTCGATCGTTACGAGCTTGTAATCTTACTTTGTAAAGGAAAGAAAAACAAGTCACCTGCCTGCTATAGTTTACAATTCTAAAGAGGAAACAGCAGCGGGGAATATTTCATAAAGAATGTTCTCTTCATAACATTAGCACATAATGACAATTAACCTTCCATAATTACTGCTTTCACCCTACCATCTACTACTTAACATAGCAGAGACACCATGTACATCACTAATGTGGGTTCCACAAAAAAGTGCAAGTGAATATCTGATTTTACTGCTTCAGACTCGGTTCCATTAATAGACAATGGTAAGAAGTTTGACATCAGATGGATGTATTTGTCCATTTAGTATGATTTTCAGACAATATTACCTGCATTTACAGAACAATCATTAGTAGATTTTTAGGTTCTTTGCCTAACCCTTCTGCCATTTGTGTCTCCCCCATCTGAAAGTTGCGCCCACACACTCCGAGATTTCCCCCCTCCGCTGCTGGAATCTTCCTCACAGCCTGCAACTGACTTCAGAAGCTCAGACTGCAGAGACGGACAACTTTCTTTGAGGTACTCAAAACCGTCTGAGCGCATAACAGCTGCAGTGAGAAAGTCCACAGTGGATAATCAGAAACCAATTATAACTTGAGAAACATACATAGTTTGAATGAGCAAGTCGGTCAAGACTTGGTATAAAAAAGTAGGTGAAGACTCTAACCAAAAGTGCATTACTGATAAAAAAAGAAAAAGTCAGAAGACCATAACCAATTGATAGATGTTGACAACTACAATCCATTAAGCACTGCCTTCAAGGTCAAAGTATGAGTTGTGCCCACAAGATCTACTTACACAAGATGGTCAAGACTCGCCAATGATCGGTTTTCCAACTCCTAACAGATCTGCTTTTACAAGTAGATCTGACATCACAGCGTCGAGACACACCAACAAAATACATTTAATATCAACATGCCATGCCATGAAACCATGAAAGCATGTTTGGGGCCCACGAATTCTAAGCAGTAAAGCCGAACAACTATGTAATAGCTAACCTACACTAACTATTCAATTTTAGACATTCTCAGCTTTGTGGATAGGGTTCACATCTGCTAACTAAAGAACAACCAGCTCCCCCTTCCCCCAACAGGCCTACTAACTTCTTCCCTAAAGAAAGACAATTTTAATATGAATAGTCTCTTTCATTAAATCAAGCAACAAAAAATTCGAGCTCAAGCTCAACAAAACTTAAAGTTACACTATTACAGTAAACTTGGCTCTATTGAAACGCTAGCATCATCTGGGACTAGCATGTATAAAACAAGCTCTTCCAATTTTAAGCATTCTCAGAGCTGTGACCGGGTTCACATCTGCTAAATAAAGAACTACTAGCTCTATCTCCCTCCTCCCAACAAGCCTACTAACTTCTTCCCAAAGAAAGATGATTTTAATATTAGTACAGTATCTTTTGTCAAATCATGCAACAAAATTCGAGCTCAAGCTCAACAAAAACTTAAAGTTACAATAAACTCGGCTCTATTAAAGCGCTGTCATCATATTGAACTAGCATGGTGGCATGTACAAAACTAACTCTGCCACTTCTTTTGCTCAAGAAAAATGTACGGATGGATGATAATAGATAAGTAAGACACGGAATAAAAGGTTCTAAAAGAAACATTAAAATAAATAGACAACAATCAATGCAGGACAGTTGACCAGCAGAAAGCATGAGAGAAAGAAAGATGCACAAACGAAAGAAAAAGGGCGACTTCATAAAAAGCAAGATAAGCCAGCAAACTGTGAACCTGACTCTATAGGGCGAGCACCTATCTAAACAAACTAAACAAAGAAGGGCGCTAGCGCCCAACCAGGTCAAGGGTCTCCAAAGCACTGACATAGATAGGATAACAGAAAGGTGGGAGAACCATTATGGTTGAATAATAGGAAAACATGTGATGTCATCTCAAAGGGGATGTGACTGGAATTTTCTGTCATAGAAAGGGAAAGAGTCTATTGCAATAACCCCCCAAAACAGTAAGGAAATAAGTAGAAAAGAGGAAAGTATACCCTAGGCATCCATAAGTCCAAACGCAAGCTTAAAGCAACTGAAATGCTAATTATTCAACAAACTTCGTTGGGAAACAAAGACCTGATTTATTAAGTCGAGATAACTTTTTTTAATATATGATTTTCTGATTTACTAAGTCGAGGTAATTAACTCAAGCTAACTTTCAATTCAAAGTGTTAGTTCCGATAAGGCCAACCAAATGGTAATTAATGCAAAGAACTAGGGGGGGGGGGGGGGG
>QANY01003152.1:1206740-1230026 GCA_003255025.1 Datisca glomerata
GGGGGGATCCATACCTGCAAGGTTTTGGGCAGAAAATCTAAGGCAAACTGCTTTTAGTTCAGTGGCATGGTAGCAGTCAGCCAGGATTAATATTTGTGCAACAGATTTAACAGATATGTCCTTGCATAGCTGAGATTCACACAATAGTCTAAGTCTCTCCAAACCATACATGTCAGCTGCAGCTAGTAATTTGGCTGTCAACGTATCAGACACAACGGATTGACAAGATGAGCTGGATGTAACTAACTCCATATCCTCTGAGAGAGTATCTCTGTATATAAAGTGCAGCATGGCCTGCTTGTCAAACATCAAAAGCAACTTTTGGATAAGAGGCAGTATAACTGTAAACTACAACATGCACACAGCTATTGATCCTTGCCTGAGATAAAACAAGACAGGATTTGAAAGATAAGTCAACGTTTTACCTTAAAAACTTTTGGTTCCATATCCTTGACAATAATCTCCTGCTTGCCCTCCTCTAACCTATCTAAAAATGAAGACCTAAATATTGGTGAGCGAGCAGCCAATACCAACTTATGAGCGTGGAATTTTTCCCCAGACACGTCAAAAGTAAGATCTGAACCTTCCATGTTTTCAAGCAGCATGCCAAAATGTGCTCCAATGTCAGACTCTGGAACATGAATAGAATGGAATCTTGGACAATCAGTCTCTGATACCACAACTCCAACAGTACAATTAAATTTCAAACAATCATTCTTCAAGTAATCAGAGCTTTCAAGTGAAGTACGTCGAAAGAAACGCTTGTAGCCCCTACATTAGTCGGGAAAAAAATCAACATCCCATGAAGAAAATAAAAAACGAAGAATAGAAGCTATTAGAACAGTTAGTACTCAAGCCCGGGTGTAAGTTAAATGCATTACTAGCTGTAAGTGAGCAGAGAATAACCATGTTTATCTTCGCATGGAAAAGGGAAAGCAAAGTGGATGAGTCAGGTGATTAGATGAATGGAAATAAACTGAACATTTACTCCTCCCACTTAAAACCAATCATTAACTGAACAATGTATTATGAGGTAAATGTAGACGTTAAACGGGATGATTAAAGAAATAGCATCCACCTTCGGTCTTCCTATAAAAAAGAAATTGAAATAGCATTCACCTGCCTGCTTTATCCACAAAAACAGATACTAGATGTTCAATTATTGCAATAAGACAATCATACCAACAACTTTCCATTTACATATCAGTATATTGTCCCGTCACTCCGATTGCTCACTCAAGTAAAGAGCATTTGGAGCCCAAGAAAAAAGCGAAACAACTAAGCAGGAAGCTACAAGAAGCTACAAGTTATGACGGAAAATCACAGAACGAGAAACAAATGAAACAAAACAAAAATCTTCAAAAGACTAAAATCAGGATGCTTATTGCAATATTTTGAGAAGCACTTCCCTAGAAGTAGTTCATTATATGAAGTGTTACTTCGATAAAACCAATAACCAGGTATACAGCCCAGAAAAGACTGACTATCTCTGAAAATCTTACCACATACTCCCGCGATATTTGAGAGTGTATGGACCGCTCTCGAGTGAGCGATCAAAATGGCTATGAACTTTGTGCTTCCCATTATCGCTTTGGTCGATGAGGGTGAGCTCGAAAAGCGCTCTCACATCCGTGCCCTCGCTGGCCAACGCGATGAATACTGAAACATACGCCGAGTTATCCTCAGGATTCTTTCCGTCAGGAAAAAAATAAATCGCCCACTGGTAGCCTCCCACAGTGAAATTGTCACTGGAAATGTGCTTGCCGACGCCCATGCCCTTGGCCAAGGAGTACCCCTGAATCACAAACTTGTGCGAGCCGTTAACGGTCTGTGTGACGGACCGCGAGCTCGTCGGCGATACCGAGGTGTTCCTATCTGTTGCTATTGGGGTTATGGTGTTGGCGCTCTCCATCAACTTAGTGATATGAGAATGTGAAATTCATGGGAATAGGGGACTGAATTTGAGCCCTGGGTTGATAAATCGCGGTTGAGAATTTGGAATTTCGAAAATTGGAGACTAGGGTTTGCTATATTCTTGGTTTTGAATCTTTTTCGCTCTGTTTTTTCTCCGGAGAAGGGTGTAATGAATGGTCTTGGCCAAAAAATAAAAGGTTAACGAAGGGCAACTGATGGGGGAGGACGGAGAGGATCACAGACGGACAGGGAATAATCATACAGGTGCCACGTGTCGTAGTCTAGACAGTACTATTAGTTAATCAAGTTTGGGTGAAGTGCTCAGATTACTACTTGGTTTAATCCAAATGACAGATCTGTTATTATAGGTTATGACGTGTTGTAATATGAGGGGTGAAGATTCTGGTAATGAGTGTTGTGCGTTTTAAATAGTAGTAATTAATCGCCCGGCGTTGGCATTTCCGGTCACTAAATTGCAAATTACAATAATTGGTAAAACATACCTTTTATTTTTTTAACATTTTTAATGTATTTTAAGAAAAAGTATAAACACTCTTATGTCACATATTATATTATTTATATAAAAAATTCATGTTTTCATGTATTAAGTGAGTTAAGATATATATAGAATTTAAAATTAATAATAATGTAATAAATATATTATTTTAGAAAATGATTGTAAATCTAAATTTAAAGTAAATAATAGTAATAATAAGTACATTAGTTTGTTAATAATATTGTTGAAATTTTATTGTATAGAATTACTATTTAAATAATATACAAAATGATTATTTATCAATTTGTTAAGTAACATTAATTCGCTAGTGAATGGCTAATTTATAATTATATTATAAATTTGAGTTTAATAACCATTCAATTTCAGAATGAACATTTAAGAGAACCAATATAGGATCTGTTAAAAAGGTTTAGATTCTCAATCTTATAATATCATGTTGTCAGCATCCATATCACTGAATCTCAAAGAATAAAAGTCACTAACTTATTTTACAAACAAACCTCATCGAGTGAATCAAAAGATTCACTAAACATGTATATGAGATCATTACTACTCAGAATTTAGACTGATCTACATTGATCATCATATTGATGTGTATTAAATTTTTAAGATAAACGGTATGTGAATGGAGATATTAATTCATATCGGTCATGTCATATATAATCTTATTATATAAAGTATTTTCACTAAGATATCTATCCACATCAATGATCCAGATCTAGATCACGAGCATTCATAACGCCTAGTAAATCGTATTAGCAATCATTCATTAAAATTGCATACTTTAATATATTGCTGACATTTTTATCTATTATATATGATCTTAATCATCTCGTACTAATATAAGATCGTAGTCTCATTAACGAATATATAATTTTTAGATATTTATATAAATTATTCAACAATAATTTAAAAGGATAATTATAAGAAAAACGTAATTTCATTAAATTCATATTAAAATATCAATACTCATGCTCTGATGGCATAACCCCCGACAGAAACGACTTACCACACTTATTGTGTAGCAAATATCTAGCCTATTACAAAGCATTGCATGCATGAGACTTCCTACGAGAATATTTCTCATATTTTTCTCTTCTCGAGAAGTCTTGGGAGACGCTCCTTAGAGAGGCTGACTATTGGCCTTTCTCTATAAACTTGTTTAGTTGAGTCATATAAATGCACTCTTCAAGATTTCTATTTAGAAAAGTTGTCTTGACGTCTATCTACCAGATTTCATAATCGAGGGCAACGTCAATGGAGAGGAGGATTCAAATGGATTTAAACATGGCCATTGACGAGAATGTATTCTCATAGTCAATGCCTCCCTTTTAAGTGTGGTCATTGACTACAAGCCTAGTTTTAAATGTCTCTACATTGACATTTGAACCTTTCTTCTTCTTATAAATTCATCTACACACTACGGATTTTACCCATTCAGGAGGATCTATAAGCTTCCAAACTCCATTCAAGTGCATCGATTATATCTCGACGTTCATGAAATTTTTTCATAGGTTTGCTTCAGGACCAGCCATGGCCTGCAAATAGGAAATAGGTTCATCATGATCCTTATCTGAAACTGTCGTCAAGGCGTATCCATGAGAGATGTTCATGTCAAATTGTCTCACAACCCTCCCACTATGTCGATGCTCTGGCTCATGTTGTAGTTCTTCCACGATTGAATCAGGAACAAATCCTGATTGGGGAGTTGGTGTCCCCCCACTCAATGATTCCTCAAGCACTAGTGTGCTCTCATCTTCACACTTCTTATGTAGTCCTCGTCAAGAAAATGTAAATTCGTACTCATGAATGTTTTCTTGTCGGATGGACTATAAAAGACGTATCACTTCGTTCCCTTCAGATAACTTACAAACATGCATAATTATGATCGACTAGCCAAATTTCCTATCTTTGGTCTTAGAATGTGTGTCGGGCATCCCCATATCCATAGGTGGCTTATGGACGAATATCGTCCACTCCATCTTTCACATGGTGTACTAGGCACTGTCTTTGACAGAACTTGATTCAGAATATATGTCGTTGTTTCCAAGGCATATCCCCAGAATAAATATAGGAGGGATGAGTAACTCATCATGGATCTAACCATATCCAATAAAGTTCGATTCACTCTCTCTTACACACTATTCTGTTCTAAAGTGTCAGGTGTTGTAAGCTGAGAAAGAGTACATTCTTCCTTAAGAAAGTCTTTAAACTCTCCTAGCAGGTACTCTCCACCAGGATCGGATCGTAGTGTTTTGATTTGTTTCTTTAACTGCCTCTTGACCATAGCCTTGTACTCTTTGAACTTTTCAAAAGTTTCAAACTTTTGGCGCATTATATAAACATGTCCAAACGTGAGTAGTCATCTGTGAAGGTTACAAAATATACATAACCTCATCTTGCTTGGATATTCAGTGGCCTACATACACCACTATGTACTAGTTCGAGGCATTGAGTGGCTTTTTCACTATTCGCTGAAAATGGTCTATTGGTCATTTTGCCTTCTATACAGGATTCACATGTGGGTAGAGATCCAACGCTTAAAGTTTACAATGGATCATCATTTGTGAGTCTTTTAATCATGTCTAGGATAATGTGACCAAGACGCAAGTGCCATAAGTATGTTAGATCGATTGAGTCAGACTTCAACCTTTTATTATCCCTTTATAAATCAGTATTTATTTCAGTATCACATATCATTGGAACTTTTGGTTTTATGTATAATAAGTTATTTATCATGCGTGCAATAGTAATTAAGAATTCATTTATAAAAATACCAATATCATTATCGATGAAATCCAAAGAAAATTCTTGCTCAATTAAACTAGCTATTGAAATGAGATTTTTCTCAAAAATCGGGATATACTAAATATTACGTAAAACCAAATAAATATTCTCATATAATAATATAATAGTTCCAACTGATATTACCGATACTAGTGCTACATTCCCCAACGAAAGCTAACTCACCCTCGTTAAGCCTTACGGTTTCTCTGAACCCCCGCAAGGAACAACAAATATGATTAGTGGCTGCAAAGTCTACAATCCACGAAAAAGTTGAGTCAATCACATAACAAGTTTCAATGTACCTTTGGATTTCAACTCCTTGAGATAATCTAGGCAATTGCGTTTCCAATGATCAGTAACTCCGCAATGATGACACTTGTCTTTTGACTTGTCCACTTTCACATGGTCCTTGTCTTTCACAGCTTTCGAGTTCACCTTCTTAGCTTTCTTCGAACCTCTCTTGTGTTTCTTTTTTGTGTTAGAGATTGAAGGCTTATTTTCAGTAAAGTTTTCCTCTCCATTCTTCCTCTTGCCCTTCAGAAACAAGGTCTCAGCAACTTGCAACTGCTTCATACATTCCGGAAGAGAGTATCTCAACTTATTCATCGAATATTAAGTTGGAAATTCTCAAAAATGTTTGGCACTGTCTCGAGGATCATATCAATTTCAGTCTCGCCATCTACCTCATCTCTCATGATCTCTATCTCATTCCAATAACTAATAATCAACATCATATATTCTTTGAAAGGAGTTTCAGGTTTCATCCAACAGTTCATGAAGTTTCACACAACAACCTGTTTAGTTTGACGACCCTGATTCCCAAACATATTAGTGATGTTCAACATCATATCAGTGACAATTTCCATGTTTTGATGATGTTGTTGCAACACATTGCTAACTGATGTCAAGATGTAACACATTGCCATCTCATCAGAACGCAGCCAAGAAACATAAGCATTATTTTTCTCTTGAGTCAATTCAGCAATAGGCTCAAGAGGATAAAGGGTGGTGAGCACGAACTTATACTTTTCTATCATCAGTACGATATTAAGATTACGTTTCCAATCAACGTAATTTTCACCATTGAGTTGTTTACATTCAAGATTGTTAAGAGTGGGGATAATGACATGATTACTGAAAAAGAATAATTAAAGCGGTGTAAATAAATATTTAATCATTTAGAAAAGTACGATGCATGATGCAAATACTTAAATATTTAAAAAAATCTGATAAAAAAATTCCATCCATGATGTTACGATCAACAATGATAGCTCTTATCATAAAAGAACAACGCCCAAGCTACCTCCAATCTTATCAAGACTCTTCTCGTTTGGTTAACGCTTCTCAAGATGTCACTACGCCTAGCTCAACCAATCATGAATGGTTTTGGTCACCTTAGCCCCATTGACTAGCTCCTATGAGAGATTCAAATGTGGTTCGGTCTAAGTGTTTAACCAACGTATCGGATTTAAAGGTTGCTATGAACTAACAGTCCATCTAGGAACTGTCATGCTTCGCCATTTCCTTTACAAGCTTTAGCTTGTCAAGTTACTCGATAACTCAAAGCGACACGGCTCCCAAGTTTCTCTCACTGAAGAGAGGACTGCTAGGGCGACTCTAAACCATTCCTCGTGTCGCGATCAAGTTTGCATTGGGTACCTTAAGAACGTTTCAACGTAAACGACCCTCCCACTTAGTTTTTGAAAAATTAGATTTTTCTTTGTGTTTTCAAAAAAAAAAAACATAACTCTTTCTAATTTTGAAAATCAAGTTTTAAAAATTACAAACTTTTATAAAATTTCAAAATCATAATTTAAAATTTATAAATTTTATAAAATTCATAATGTATTTAAAATTATAACCCATTATAAATTTAAATTACGATTATACATGTACATATTACATGGCAATTTGATATTGGTATATCTCTATTTCAATATGACATGTTATATGAGGATGACAGATTAATAATATATTATACATTTAAAATTAACTTCCTTATGACTCATTTCTAATTACAATCCATAAAAAGAATAATATTTAAATTACAATAATTTAAATGCTAGTCTTCATTGGCGTCTGTAATTTTCTTCTTATAATCTTCAAGTTTTGATCAAAATCCTTTAATTAGGAAAAAACTATTTTTCTAATTAAATAATCTCATTAAATATCATTTTTGAAATTAATTAAATTTGATTAGTAAAAATAAAAAAAAATTAATGACTTATCAAATTTGAGTCAAACATAATTAATTAATTAAATTTTAATTCTAAAAAATGAATATGATGGTTATCTTTTTAAAATTTAAAAGAAAATATAGGATTAGGATTTTCGCGAAGTATCACAAGGATAGAGCAACACGGTATAAGGCATCTGATCCATGTACCCTAGCAATCATAAGGATTGCCGCCATTGGTGGCAACGGGATAGTCCTACCACCGACGGTGGCAGCGGGACAGTTCCACCGCCATCGCCGCTGGCTGCCCGTCCTTTTGGTCTTATGAACGTCGTTTCTCATTCATGTTCCCATTAGCTACTCTTGAGACTGAATGAACGCATATGAATAAAGTTATGAGATTCAAATACCCAGCTAATTTATCTTCATACATTCCTGACTTATTTTAATCTTGGCATTGTACGACTCCACTATAGGTCCGATGCCGAATTAACTTTCGATTTATGCGCGCTACATTTTCTGTTGGTCAAATAAACATTTCATTTCACTATTTTATGATATAACCCTTCGCGAATATCACTAACAAAAATGGAATGTAAAATTATCATTTCACCCCTCTAATTATTATTTATTTAACTCATTTATTGACTATGAATAAGAAAAACATATCAGTGAAGTGTCTCATATAGATCATCATGTCTTATTCAATGACTCATGTCATTGAGTAGCAGACTCAGTTTATTTATTCCACACTCATCAATAAATAATAAGGTGGTATTGTTGCTTTTACAAATCTTACCACGGATTTCATATTTATGAATCACTACCTCCAACATAATTGAACCACGGTCGCAACAGCCGATGTATTGCCCGATAATTCGAACTCACTCATTTGACATATCAAATATCACAAATAACTAAGTCAAGTTTTGTATTCACCTTAGGATTAAAGTAATTATGAAAATACCCTTATGTTGTAACAATTAGATTTAGAGCTAGATAAACAGTTTTGCTCTAACTAATTGGTTAGTGGTCTATTCAACATGTTTCATAACATGTCTAGGTCAACTGCTAGAATCTTCACTCCCATGCCCCGAGACCGGCATCCTTTAGTTTAACCTAATAGTCATAATTAGATTTGATTGCCTAGTTGATCCTAAGACTGCGAATAATATTATGAATTATCTTAGAAGAGTTTATCTGAAAGACCGTTCGGTCTTTAGTCTTCTTATGTTGATGATAATTTCAGGATTTAAATAAATTACAAACACACTTTAGTTAAAGTAAATTTTCAATTTATTCGTAAAATTCAGTGGTATTAAATATCAATAAATAATTGTTTACTCTTAAAAAGTTATACACCCTACTTTATAGACATAATTTCAACAGATACATCATCTTGTAAGAAGTTATGATTAGGATCTTCATCATATAAACGAGGATTGTCGGCATTATCAAACACTATATTTGGTATGCCATGTAACAGATGTTATGTTAAGACCAATACCCGCATGTTGGAAAAGATATGTGTGAGTGTGATATGGATGTAGTCTCAAAATACAATTCAACATAGTTGGGTTACGAAAATTGTAAGAGACAAGTAAACATATTACTAACATTCACATCAACTTGTATTGGTAAAGTCACATAGGTGCATACACAACACCAAGATTAATTGGTAAGCGACAAGCTATATCTAGCTTTATAAGGGTAAGGTCGATTGACAAGGCTTCATATATGATATCATCAATTGGTCAAAGCCATTCCACCAAATATAATAATTTTCCATTAATTGAAGGATGGTCATAACAACCCTCTTTGAACTATAAACTATTTGATCGTCCATGTACAATAATGCTACTATATTTTTATCCTCTATTCTTCAACTTTCTAGCTAAAAGCCTTTTCCTCCCAAATGAATAGTCACATAAACAAAATTACAAATAACATGAACAATATTTTTCTTCATGAAAAAACAAACTTTTAAATATTATAAATTAAACCCTAACAACTACATTATCAATGATCAAGTATGCTTTACTAATGTCATAAATAACAAACATATAAATAGAGTTTTAAACAATGATTTATACCTAATGTGTTATGTTAGGTGGTGGAGGATGACAAATACTCGGTGGATGAGACGGTGACAGACTCAATGCGACAGCTATAAACAGCAACGCCTGGCGGGATCTGGAAAGGGCGGCGAATGCCAGTTAAGGAGTGAGGGAGAGAATGAAATCAGGGAGAGAGAGTGAGTGTTAAAAGAAATGAGGAGGAAAGGATTTAATGAGTGAAAAATTTGAACTCACCTCCTAAAGAGGCTAGTTCAATTAACATTGATTAAAAGAGTTGGTTAGACCTTGAGTCTTCAAAACACAAAGTCAGACCTCTTTGCGAACCTTGTTAAAATATATCAATTATGACATAAAAAATAAAATGAAATGTTAACTTTTTTAGTAGTCTACTTCCTTTAGAATGATGAATCCCCTTAATTAAAAAGAGTACCTTGAATTCATAAGGGATTGACTTATCTTTGTATCTTTCCATTCGATCTTTTAGTTCCCTACTTCACCTCAACTAGAAATTCTTATTTCTAATTGAATTGACCATAGACCAATTCCCCTTTTATTTGAGAGTATTGAATACATTCATGATTCTGAGCTTCATGTTACTCATTCCAAGTGACATGTCAGATCTGGGGCATCCCAATTCAATCGAATGAGATGACAGTATCTCATTCCGAATCTGTAAAATCTGAATTTTGATCAAATCACAAATCACAATATACTAAGCCTTCCAATTCTTTAAGAGGGTTATCTAAAAGATTTGCGATATAACTAGGAAGATGAAAGTTCAGGCAAAGAACAAGGTCTGCTTTATGGACCTCGTCAAACCAGGTCCTCGTACTTTTTTTGGATTGTGTTTAACGAAGTCCTTTGGCCTCGTTGAAATAGATCATGTGTTTCGAAAACATGAGATCTCTTTAACATGATCATCTTTTTTCAAAACACGATGTACATCCTGCCAAGTAAAGATGGCAACCGGGCCACCCCAGCCCGAGCGGTTCACAGGCCGGTCCCAGGCCTTTTCAGGCAGTTCAAGGGTTGGTCCCGATCCGGGCCGTTGAAATTTTAGGGCGGCTCAAAATGAACCGTTGAATCGGCCTGTGAGTACACGGGTAGGGCACGTGACAGTCTGAGTCGTGCTGGTTCACGAGTCGGCTCTGGTTAAATAACCGGATAGACCCATTTTCCCTCCCTTTAGTGTGATTTAATTCTAAAAAATGTAAATGGGGAGAGTTGAACATTGATGGGGAATAAGTGAAGAGTAAGGATTCTCCCTAAGCTATATGCAAGTCATGTTACTTTTCTTTTAATTATTATTATTTTCTTACTTTAGCATCTCCATAGAAAAATTTGCCATACTAAGTAAAATAATTATTTTAATCATTGAATTAAATAGTTACATCACGATAAATTAAGTACATCCCAATAAATTATTCATTTAAACAAAAAGTTATAATAATCATGAAAACTCTAAATATCGTAAATTTATTATTTATTAAATTTGAGAGTTGCATTACTATAAATTAGGCACCTCCAAACTAGGTTGGCACCTATATATTTATTAATCACTTGCAACAATCTAAAAAATTAAACCCTCCGGGCTAGGCTCGTTAAAACCTTTACTAGAAAAAAGCTCTTTAAGGAAAACACATAAAAGAAAAAAGAGTAACAATCATAGGAACTAACTCATGCAAGACTTTAAAAATCTAAATCATCCATAATTTATTTTCATTAACATCTAAATTTTAAAAATCTTAAATGATGTCATCTAGTCGTTGTTGTCTTCTTTTGATGGCATCACTATAATTCTTAACACAGATGAGGGCTTCAACAATATTAGAAGCTAATCTATTTCTTTTTTTCTTTAATTACACGTTCACCTACACTAAAAGCAGACTCCGATGCTACTGTAGAGACCAGAGAGGTTCGTAGATCACGTGTCATAATAGAAAGAATTTGATCACTCGTTGAATTTACTTTCCACCATTGTAAAATATCTAACTCATCATTTTATTTAATTCCATATTATGTTTCAAAAAATTTATAAAGTTCTGATCTATGAGGAATAGAAATAATTTTGTTCATTTTAAATTTCATTCTTTGTTGAAAAATATTCACAGAACTACTTATTTGTGTAGATGAACTACTACCGTCATTAATATTACAATCATCATTTTTATATTTTGATTCATATGTTGAATAAAATGAATTTAATTATGATGTTAGTTCTTTAATATCTACAACAGGAGTCCTAAATTCTCAAAAATTAAATCAATAAAAATTTCAACTCTAACTAATTTTATCCTAGGATCTATAGCAGTAGCAAAATAAAAAATTCTAGGAATATTCTGCCAATATTTTTTTTAAATTTTTCTTCAATTTTCTCAACAATAGGTCAAAAAGAATCATTTGCCTTATAACGTGCAAAAATGCTAGTAATTTCTAAAAATTGACTAAGAACAAGATCTGAAGTTGCATAGTAAATACCAGAATAAATATTAGTTGAAACATAAAAATGTTCGAAACATTCAAGAAAATAATTAGCTATTTCACAATTAATACTATTTACAACAGTTTTACCTTTTTTCGTTTACATAATTAAAAATTATACTCCAATAAATTTTTGCTGTCATTAACATTAAATATGTCGAGTTCCACCTAGTTTCTACATCCAACTGTAGCTTTCTTGATTTTAAACCAAAATCTTTGCATGATTTTAAATATTCTTGTTGTCTAGTATTTGAATTCATAATATATGAAATAACAGAACATATTTCTTCCAAATACGGTGATATTTGTTCCATTCTAACTTTAACAACTAAGTTAAGTGTACGACAAACAGACAACATATATATTAAAGAATTTTGATTAGCATTAAAGTAAAATTATATTTGAATAAATTAATAGCGCTATCATTTGCACTAGCATTATCAAGAGTGATACTGAAAATTTCATTAGAAATACTATATTCACGCAATATACTCACAATATATTGAAAAATCACATTACTTGTGTGAGGGTAATTACTTCGTCGAAAACCTAGTATTATTTTATTTAACTCCCGTTTATAACCAATAAAATGTGAGGTAACAACAATGTATCATTGCGAACCTCATGCACTCCATAAATCAGAAGTAATACAAATAGTCATAGAAGGAGAAGAATAAAAAAATTGAATTAATTAATCTTTCATCTTATGGTAAAGTTTAATTACATCACTTCTAGCAATGTTTCTAGGAATAGGTTTACATTGAGGTTGTATACCTTCTTTCATACAATCTTCTAAATCAAGATCGTCACCATAAGTCAAAGGTTGTTCATAAACAACTATATATATAACTATACATTCTCTAGCTTTAGCATGTGTATATTTAAAAGTTCCAGAACCAGATGCATTTAATTGAGTTTGTTTACGGTCATATTTCTAGTGATCTTTTGCATGATTAATTGAATAATGTATGGAAATTGTTCCAGTTCCTGGACCAAATTTCCAATCATAATCAGATGGACAATGCTTACATTTTGCCCTAACTTTTTCACTACCTTCAACAAGTATAATATCAAAATGCTTCCATATTTCAGAGGTTTTAGCTCTTTTATTTTGAGGTTTAGAGGTTGCAGTTGATGTGTGGATAAATGTTCAGATTTCTCAAGATGAAAATCATGTTCCTCACTTAAATCAATATTTTCATCATCAAATATAGGATCCATTATGTAAAAAATAAATAAAATAAAAAATTACCAACACGAAAATCATTGTAATAGAGATAAGACTATAGATGAGAGTTGAGAACTCCTGCATAAAAAAAAGAAAAGAGATTAGATATCATTGTAATTAAAGAATTTAACAAACAAAATTAAATAAATGTGTAAAATATCATTTCTTAAAAGGTAGAGAGTAAGAGTTGAGAGAGAGAGAGACAGAGAGCAGTGAGTTGAGAGCGGCAGAAAGTCGAAATCACTTAAATGAAAAAATGCAACCATTTCTTCACTCACTTTTTTTATTTTTATTTTCATTAAGTGTAACTATTGCGAGCAAACTTACCATCTAAAAATTGGAGGAGAAACATGCCATTTGAAGATGTATTGTAATTTTTATCATGGAAGTGGAAGGAAAATTTGAATATTGATATTGTATTCTTTTACTTTTGTGTTTTGTTAATTGGTGTTAGGATATGCCCTTGGACTCTTGGTGTCTTTTTTGTTGATTGAATAAAATATTCATTTATTAAATACATTTATCTCAAAAATATATTTAATAATGTATTTGACAAAATGTATTGAAAGACAAAAAAAATATAACACAAACAACATTTACACAAAAATAGTCTTTGTCTAGTGGTAAGGTGTCACATTAATAATGACAAAGGTTAATGGTTCAATCTTCAATATATACGAGATCAATGAGTTTTTGAGATAAAAAGAACTTTGCCACGGGCCAGGTCAGTTCAAGCCCGCGGGTTGGACAGGTCGGGCCAAGCCAAGCCATATGGTAAAACTGCCAGGCCCGTGCTTGGCCTGCGGGCATTAACCAACCCAGTACTATTCATATACAGGCCGGTTCAACCGGTTTCACGGGCCGAAACCGACCCGCTCACCACATTTACTGCGGAGTAAGAATGTGCCACAACATCAAAAATTGCCAAAAGGGGCAATTTCGCTTAATGTAAAAAAATGTATAATTTTTCTAATGACTTTCAAAACTAGTTCATTTACTAATTTTTAAATAATAGTAAAAGTAAAAGAAAACCTAAAAGATTCGGTGCTTGACATGTGTGTGGTACAACATACTAACGAAATGTTAATAAAATTGACGGAATGAATTATTGAAGACCATTTACTAATTTCTCAAAATCAACAACATTGTTGATTTTGAAACTTTAAGGAGTAGATTTGCTCAAATTCATGGATGAATCGGTCGAAGTTTATGAGTTGATTTTGACAAAATAATAAGGGTCAATAGCATCATAACCCCCTAAATTTTGATCAAAACTGGATTTACTTCCCGAAGCTTTAACCCCTTCCATATTGGTATTTAAATTTTCACCGTCAATCAACCTCCAATTCAAAATTTCGTGATAGTGGTGTTAAAATTCAATTTTATCTTCAAATACCCATGTTGAAGGATAAATTGATTTTGGATCAAAGTTTAGTGGTATTAAGATATTAACCTAAATAATTTTGAAGAAAATAGGATGAGGAAAGAATTTGTACAAATTTTGAATTGCAAACAAAATAAAATCAAATTAAAAATTTGTACTAGAACACCTAGGCACCTCTCTTTGCAAGAAACAACCAAATGATGGGAAACAAGTAAAAGGGATAAAGTAAGCAAATTAAAATATTTTAACATAACTGAAACTATCTGAATTTTTCTTTGCATAATATCATAATTTAAAGTATTTCATTTTGCTTAGATAAATGAATAGTCACAAATAACAATAAGTTTAGATACATGATTTAGAATTTTATGTTGGATTAATTTTCTAGTTATGTTTTAGATATAAAAGCTATTAAAATAATAATTTTATCTTAGGTCATTAAAATATTTGTAAAAAATAATAAAATTTATCATTGAATTTTTAAATAATTAAATAAAATGAAAGTTTAATCGTATATTATGGATTTAAAATTGAGGATAATTTGATCAATCAAATATTTTTTTCTTTTAAGCCCTGCTTGTATATACTATATTTAAAAAACATGTTATGTATGGGTTCAGTTTGGGTTAGCCCTCTCGGATGATATTTTGAACTTGTGATGACTTATATGAGTGGATGTGGAGCAAAAAGCTTTATTCCGGTTCATTTTGGTAGTGTGCTTGGTGTTTTCTCAAAACATTTTGAAAGTTCCTGTTTCAGATTTGATTGTTGATGCCTTACTTTGCATGACAAATTATTGCTTGCATCAGACCTAGACCTTTGCCGTCTCTACTGTAGATTTGATTCCCGATAACCTATTCAAGTTTTCTGGCTTATTTTCAAGGAAATTTATAATATAAATAAATTGTAGAAGAATTTGAAATAGGTTTATCGTACATATCCTAATGACCCTAAAATTTGACCTAAAATCAATTTACCTCCTCAAAGTAACAAAATTATTTTTCAGATAAATGTGCATTTTAACACTGTTTTTGGATAGATGAGTTTTTTTAATAGACGAAGAAAGTTTAAATACCTATAGAGAAGGGATTGAAGTTTAAATACCTATAGAGAAGGTAAAATTGATTTTGGGTAAAGTTTTTAATGGGAAAAACATATTGTCAAGTTTTATGGCAGTCTTTTGTTACTGGAGTTTCAAAAAATAACAAATTTTTATAACTGTAAAAACTTATAGACCAAAATATCTTTAATCTATTGACAGGACGTTCCTAATATAATGGTAATTTTAAATTAGTCAATAAAAAATTGAAAGCAATTCCACAAACCCAATCTCTAAAGATTTACAACATATATACCATTAATTCAAAATCTATAATCTCTACTCCATTAAAATAGACTTAAAAATAGACTGGAGAAACTTTTGATTTCTCCTTTTATCCTTTAAGGCTCACTATAGTATAAGATTAAAATTTAATATTTTATTATTATTATGTTATTAGGAATATGAATGATCATGTGTGTGATTTTAGAGATATTTTATATCATGAACATTGTTTCTACAATGCATTACTATTTATATGTAAAAAATGGTTGTTTATATTTTGTAATTTTATAATAAATGTAATAATTTTCGATGTCCATTATTCATAATAAAATAGTTTGTCATATTTAATTTACTCTCAAATAATTTTATTTCATTTTATCTTGTCTTACGATATAAATTTATTAGGATCGTGTGTTCTTTAATTTAAAAATTCTTATATATAATTTACCATCTCAAAATTGTGTATAGCTTATTCAAGTTTCCTTCGTTTTACAACTGTTTTGTTATAAATATATACTCTACAGGTGATGTAGATCTATTCAAAATTTATTTTATTTTTAGTAGTTTAATTATAAATATGAGAAAATTACTATTATTACTTTCTTTTGATTTAGATTTATAACATTTAAAAAATTAATGTATTTATTTTAACATTAGTAATAATTTTAAAACTTATTATATAATTTAAAATTATTCAAACGCATGAGAAATACGTATTTTTCGACTAGTCTCTTTAAATGTGCTTTTCATCATTTTACCTAAAAGTTTGTTTCCTAATTAAAGCATAGACATGGGTATTAGTGCCTAATCTTATTGTCCATATTTTTTACAAACTAAGTTCATGCATATATGAAATGTAATTAAGTCCATGAAAAATGAGACGTTTTAATTATTGTCTTTTAACATTTTGTTTTAGTATAATTACTAAAAGAAAGAAAAAGATATGCCTAGCTCTTAATTGTTAAATTTCTTTACGTAAATTGTTGTCAAAGGTAAATGCCACCATTCACTCTCCAATACATACAAAACACGTACACTTCTTTATCTTTATTTAGCTAATGTATATTAATTCTATCTTTATTTAGTTAAGTTCTTGCTTTAATTTATTTAGATTCTTTTTTCCCATAAAATATTTCCTCTAATTTAATTTTGATTTCTTGTAATATAATATACTTTACACACACACATATGCACACACTTCAATTTTAAAAAACTAAAAGCCTAAAACATTCCCTCTTAATAATCCATGCTATGTTTGGCAGTGATTGGAATCGCTGTTGCTGGTTCAGTTCCAACTTTGGTTTTGTCTCTTCGTTGGCTTTGGGCTCTTCATTTGCCTCCTGGTCCCAGAGCATAATTTCAGACATTAAAAAGCTTCTTAACTCTATCCGAAGAGGATGCTCATTATTTTTTATTCCTTTACTGGGAAATTTGAAAAATGAGGAATAATTTTGTTTTCCAGAAAGTTCATTGTGATCCGGTTCGTGCATGCAAGAATGCTTTCAGAAATTTTGAAAGAATTTCAGGAGTTTTGAAAGTTTTACCTTCGATTTGGAGAATCTTCCTGATGATCGCCTTGGTGTTCAGTCATTTCTCGGATCTTTTCGCTCAAACTCTGGATCTTTTACAGCTTTCGGTAGTAATTTGGTGAACTTTAGGGTTCTTGAAAGTACAGTTTCTTCTGCCTCTGGTTTTCATCGTGTTTTCTCAGCTTCTGGTAGCAGATCTGCTAATATGAGCTCTAAATTGGTGGAATCCTCTAATTTATCTTCTTGCTCGAATGATTTGGATGATGTTTGAATTTCGTGTGATGCCTCTTTTGCCGATCGCGAATCCTGCGTTGGCCTAGGGTTTATTGCTCGAAATAAATTGGGTGAAGTTATTTACTATGCGGGTCTTCGGGTAGGACCTTTTTCTGCGGGTCATGGAAAGATTCTTGCTATCAGAGAGGCTTTACGTTGGGCTATATTCTCGGGCTGGGCTTCTGGGCTCATTCTATCTTATTCTTTACGGGCTATTAATTGGATCATATATAATAACAGCTCTGATTGGAGATTCTTGTTGGTGAGGTCCACAAACTTCTTTTTTGTTCTAAGTTTAAATTTATTTTAGCTTGGGTGGGTAGAGACTTTAATGTTGTTGTTGATACCATTGCTAACAACAATTTAGGTCAATGGTAGTATTATTTTTAATAATTCTCGTTCCTTAAACTCTTTTTTAAGTTCGTGTGAGTCTGAAAAAACACTTGTATTTAATAAGTTTAAACCTTCTTGATTTCTATGGGTAGTTGGTTATGGTTCTGGTAAAAACAATATCCAATTCACTTCCCCAAAAATCACGTCTCTACAAATTTCACTCCACTTATTTTCACCTACATTTTAAGTTCTTTCGTTCCCTTATAATTTATGATGAATTAATACGATAAAAAACAATAATTATATGCATGTTCATGAGATCATTAAAGTGTTAAGTGATATTTTTTTTTACAAGAAAGTAACACTGAAACACTATAGCGAATCAACAAGAATAAGGTCGGAAATAATGGGAGGGTAAGTCCTCAGCCAACAGTTTCGCCCTTCAATCGTCAACCCGAATCTAGCAAGCCTGTGAGCAAACTCATTTGCTGATGTAGGAATATGCTTACAACAGAACATATTTAGAGATAACATAAGATCTTTACAATTCGAAAATATCGAGCCCAACTCCGAAAGCCAAGATGAATTTGAAGAAATAGCTTTAACTACTTTAAGGCTGTCTAACTCCACCACACGGATCTCCCATCCATTGTCTCTCGCAACACGCAATCCTTCACGAATTACAAGAGCTTCAGTTAAAAGACGAGAGAAAGAATCATCAAGTTTAGAAGAAAAAGCTCCAATAATTTCCCCCCAAAAATTTCGAATCAGCCCCCCAATCGCACAACATCCTTGATCTGTCCAAGCTTCATCCACGATAAGCTTTAATTCCCCTTCCATTGGGTTTTCCTATTTCTTTCCCCTTGGAGCAGGAGAAATAAAACCTGGAGAATTTATAGAATTTGCCCCTATAAATTCTCAATTTTAGGTGTCCGCTTTGCAGAAGATTAAGTTGTTGTCTGCAAAGAAAAGGTGAGATATGGCTGGACTGCTTTGGCTAATACTAGGACATAAGATCCGATCTGTTTTGACTATGAGCTTCTTGAATCAAATAGGAAAAACCTTCGGCATACAACAAAAATAAATACGGAGAGAGGGGATCTCCTTGTCTTAAACCCCGAGAGAGGGATATATAACCACCAACCGATCCGTTAATCAGCAGCGCAAAAGAAACAGAAGAGACGCGTTTATAAATAAGATTCACCCATGGAGTAGCAAAACCCAAACAATTCATCGTAGCAGTCACAAATTTCCATTCGACCCTATCATAAACCTTACTAATCTCGAGTTTTATACCTGAGTAATAATTGCCTCCCTGTTTACGGTTTTTGAGAAATTGAATCATCTCATAAGCTAAAATAATGTTATTAGTAATTAATCTGCCTTTAACAAAAGCGCTCTGATGTTCAGAAATAATATTTTAGAGTAAATTCTTAAATACATTAGATATAATCTTAGAGATAATTTTATAAAGAACATTGCACAAGTTGATAGGCCTAAAATCAGAGACATTTTTAGGACATTTGGCTTTAAGGAATCAAGGCAATCAAGTATGATTAAGATTACCTATATCACCATTTCCGTTCAAACAGTTTAAATAATATTGGGTGATATCAGTTCCTATAATATGCCAGTTCTTAATGTAAAATAATACAAGAAATTCGTCTGGTCCTGGTCTTTTCAAAGGTTACATCCCCATAAGAGCATCCCATATCTCCTCTTCCGTAAATGACAGCAACAAAGCTCTATTCATGGTGTCGGTTACCTTCCTCGGAACAGCTTGCAACATTTTATGAAGGTCGTCCTCACTGGGATTTTCTGTACTGAACAAAGAGAAAAAGCAGTCCTGAAAAGTTTTAAAGATACCCGCCTCTGTATCCACCTACTGACCTAAAGAATTGAAAACTCCATTGATGGAATTTTTCTTCCTTCGTTCGGTCGCTCTCGCATGAAAATATTTGGTATTCTTCTCCCCCGATTTGAGCCAATTTACTCTCGAACGTTGTTGCCAATACAACTCTTCTTGATTTTCCATCTCATGAATTTCCAACTTGAGTTTAGAAATCTCGCCCCGATCCTCCACCTCAATAGAATTCTCAAGAATTCGGTCCAGCCTCTCCTTCTTCTCTTTTAATTTTTACCTAAAATTTCCAAAACGTTCTGAACCCCAAGCTTTGAGGGAAATTGCACAATGTTAAAGTTTCACCACTATATTGCCGCTTAGGCCTCCTTCTCTAATCTCATTCCACGCACTAAGCACCATTGGATTACTATCTTCCCCTTTTGCCCAAATGGCTTCGTAAAGAAACCTCTTTCTCACATTTTGTCTATGATTGTCCGCTTGATTTTTTTTTCAAATGGGTTAAGATAACCCTATGGTTCGAAGTGAGAAAACCCAAAGCCTCTGTCCATGTCCACGAGTAAACGGAGTCCAAATCATCTGTTGAAAAAGCCCTATCCAGTTTTTCCTTCACAAGGCTTTCTCCCTCTCTGTTATTTGCCTAAGTAAATCTTGTGCCCTTCCAAGCTAACTCCTGTAGGGAGTAATCCTCCACCACCTTTCTAAAAGCCTGCATTTGATTTTCACTTCTAAGCTTCCCCCTTTCTTTTTTCTTACTTTCCATTATTTCATTAAAATCACCCGTTACCATCCATGGTCCTAAAAATTGGCCAACAAGCACTCTCAACAAAACGCCATGATTGATCTCTAAGACTCATAATCGGGTTCGATAGAACCCGATAAATCTCCAAGACTCACCTTGGTTCTTTGAAATAACTGTGTCAATGTGGCCTTGGGAAAACGATTTAATTGTGAGATTAACCTCCACCTCCCGCAAGAACATAAGACCACCACTCAAACATTCTCGTTGAACATAGAACTATTTGGAAATCCCAATCTCCTTTTGATTCTGCCTTTGGATTACTCAATTTTGTCTCTATAATAAATATGATATTTGGGGATTTCTTTTGCACCAATTGATGCAGAGCATGGAATGCTCGGGATTTTCCCAACCCCGTATTCTAACTTAATATTTTCATGGCTCACAGCGAGCCCAATCATTGGCACGCTGGAAGGATGGAGCATTCGAAGAAGAAGTTCTAAATTTTTTGAAGTCACCATAATCTTCTGAGGGACCTTTTCTGTTTTGTGCTAAAGAGACTAAACTGACTTTACCATTATCCTTCCCACTATGCATTTCCTAGCTTCGACTGCCTTTCTTCTTAAATTTTCTTTATAACACAGAGGTCCAGATTACTTAATCCCTGTGGGCTCCTCCCATTTATTCACAAGCTCCGTCTCCATGTCCATTAAAGGACTATCCTTGGTTTCTTCATATGTGGATAAACTAGGCCCAGATGATTTGTTTACTCCCTTGATGAGGCCCACTACATCCTTTCCTTTAATTGCCATCACGTGTTGACCATGCTCTCCAAAAGAGGGAGTTGGTTTATTCATTAATTCTCCCTCTCCCAAGTTAGCCAGTAATTCTCTGTTTTTTTTTGTCTTTTTCGTGATACAAATGTATAATTTTTTTGACTTGTTTCGATCATAGGACTACCATCATTACTAATAGGTACTACCAGCCAATTTTTAGAGATCTCCTTACCAGCTCTAGCTTTATCATGACCTTTGTCAGGAAGTTCTATGCCTTCCTGTTCCCGAAGCTTACTTTCATCTCTGGCAACTCCCACTATACCCGACCGGCGAAGTGTTCCGATTTACTGGATCCTTCCGATGATTCTTCCTGATCTTTGGCCTTTCTAGTATAAACCCATGATTTTCCTCCCTTTCCATCGCCGACCCATAACCATGCTCCATAAGGCAGATGCCCCTGTCTTGAACCGCTCGTAACAGAGCTTCCCTCACCTTCCTTGTCATAGTCCTTTGCCGTATGACATATGAACCCGCCTTTGTAACAAAAATCCGGGAGGCGCTCGTACAAAAATTCGACCCAAATTGGTTTCTTCGTCTTCCCTGTTTTTATTTTCATGCCCCTTCTGAGTGGCTTACGAATGTCTAGAACAATCCTAATCTGTAAAAATCGTCCCCAACACTCTCCGTCCGGATTATCGTCGACCTCAACAAAATGACCCACCGTATTCCCAATTAGTTCTGCCATTTTTGCCGACATAAGTCCAAAGGGGAGATTATGAATTTGAATCCAGAATTTAACATTTGTAAGTGAGATCTCCGACGGTTGAATTCGACATTCAATTTTGCTAACACCATCAGTGCCTTATCGAAACGCCATGGCTCGTTTATCAGCATTCTCTTTTTATCGAGAGGGTGCTTGAATTGAACTACAAAAATTTCCTTACTGAACTCTCTTATGGTCGCGCCCTTTCCCGGTTTTCAGAGGTTCAAGAGAGTGGTTTTCATGACCATTTTATTCACTTGCTTCCTAGATAGCACCTTGAACACCAAACAAAGCTTTGGGCCAAGTGTATTTTCTCCAACTCCATCTTCTAATTCAAGGACGTCGTTTTCCTCCTCTGTCAGTAGTGTTAGTGTTTTGCATAAATTTTCTACTTCTTCCATGGTGAATCTTCAAAAGAGCAGCAAATTGAAAAAACTCCTTCACAAAGTAGGACTCTCACCTTGAGAGAAAAGCTCTCAATGAGGAGAGAAAAAACTTTTTGACCATTTTTGTGTTAAATGATATATTAATGTATTTTATTATTGCCTAAGAATTGAAAGGATTTAAAGCTATTACGTTGTGTATAGTGAGGTGAAGTTATATTATTGAAGAGTTTCTTAACAATTAATTTAAGGCAAAATTGAAGGAAAAAAAGAGTCTGATTAGAAACTTAGTAAGGAATATGAGAAACGCCAAGTGATGAGAAAAAATCTTTACTATTAATAAAGTAAACAATTAATAATATTACAGTTACAAGATAAATATATATAATGATCAAATATAATTAATTTAATTACCCTATCCTAAATGAGAAGTCAAAAAGACATGAACATTAGAGTTAAAGACAATGCTTTATGAAATTTACTATAAAGTGAGAGTAAACTCAATCAAAATGAATTATTCGTTAAAAAAGGTAAAAACACCCCATGAAAGGGAAAATAAATTCACGATCTCAATTTTTTGGTTTGAAGAATGAACTTGACATTTTTATTACACTAAATCGAGGTTTATAATAAGTATTCTTTTTTATATCACATGTTTAACTTATGTTTATATATTGTGATACTCATAAAAGTTAAAAATAATTACTGGAACTAATTATAGAACAATATATATATATATA
>QANY01003152.1:1230270-1664459 GCA_003255025.1 Datisca glomerata
CATTTGTGAAATCCACCATAGTAATTTCTTATATTGTAATTTAATTAATAATAATAATCGATACTATTTTATTTATAATTTATTTTATTTGCACTTCTTGCAACTAGTTGAAAACTACATACTTCGCATGTGTTAAACAAGTTAATATATATATGTAGAATTTTTAAAATTAATAATAATTTTAAAATAATTACTTTATTTAAAATGATTATAAATCAAAATTTAAAGTAAAATAATAGTAATAATAAATACATTAACTTGTTAATTATATTGTTGAAAATTTTCCATATTTATTTGAATAACATGCAAAATGATTACTCGTTAATTTCTTAGATTCTATAATATTAAGAGATTCACTTTCATAAATATTTATTTCAAATAATTTATATAAATTTTCATGTTCTGATAACATAAAAAATATTATATAATATTTAATTTATAAGTTTTAATGAATAAATTACTGTTAACTAAAAATAACCTCAAAATTCATCTTCATAGATATTTACGTTCTTGTTTGCATTATGTTACAAACATATTTAATTTTACAAACAATTTATGAAAAAATTACTATTGAATAAAAATAATCTTATATTATATGAATTATATTAAATGAAAAAATATAATCTTATATTATATGAATTATATTAAATGAAAAAATATGTAAAAACTCTAAATTATATTATATTTTAAGGAGATATAAAAGATAAAAATGAGAATAAAAAATTTATCCTCATACTAAGATTTTGACCATTTAGTATGAAATTCCTTAACTGCTAAGGATTTTCGTTAAAAGTTTGAGTCTTTGGGCTTGGGATTTATTTGTTTATTAAATTTTTTTACCTTAAAATTTTCAACCCCATCCCAACGCACCGGGGAACCATCTTCTTAATTCTTTCATTCCAGAATTACTCCGTCAAATTGTTTGTTGTTGGTCCATCGTCTCATTGTTCTTCCAAATTGTTACCGTCTGCATCACGTCGTTGAGGTTGCTCGTCCGCTGTGTAATAGGAAACCTAGGTATATATGGATGAATTTGCCCCCTAATCAAAACCCATTTTTCATGATTATTCCCTTTTTTTTCTTATCTGAGCTTCATATCCATATGTTACTAACTCTGATCGAAACATATGCAAACGATGATGGTTTAATCGTCATTCTCTTGTCTCTCGATTTCTTTTATGCATGATATAATTTAACAGCTCTAAGCTATTGTAGGAGGTGATTTTCACTTCATAATTGGAATGAGTTTTGTTGTGAATTTAGTCGTGCTCATATGGCTAATTTTGATGTTTCAAACAACGGCGACTATCGAAAGTTCTTTTGCAGTTGATTTTTTATATGCTGCATGAATGAATGAGAAATATAATTAGTATGTATTAAAACTTGAAAAAGCTTATTAACTGAGTATTAAAAGACTCTTGAACTTATGAGATAGGAGAAACAAAAGAGGTTCAATGTATACTAAGCTTTTATGCCAACCAATTAGATTTAGTTATAATAAAGATAAGGTAAAAAAAGCACAACTATGGATGGATAAAAGTGTTCAAAAAATTATTTTCAAGTCTCATTTTTATTATATTATAGATTATTAACTAAGAAAATATCTATCTTATTTATTATTTAATAGGATATTAGATTTCAAATTTCAATACATTTATTTTCATTGTATACAATCATTTAAATAAACTGAATAACAAATATATGGAGTTCAAATATATCATTTTTCTTATTTTTACAACGGTGAAGGAATACCAAAAAACCTTTTAAGAAAAAAAATACCAAAAACAAGAATATGTTTAAATAGTATCCACAAATATTTTTGGCGAAAAATTAATAGAAGATGAAGAAAACGAAAGCACAACTAAAAACCTACTCTCCACTCCCAATCCTTCTTAAGTCACTAAATTTATTTTTCTTTTTCTTTCTTAGCCGTTACTCATAAACTAAACCCCTTAATCCTTTTTTAAAACAAACCCTTAATCTCATTCTCATCTCACTGGCGCTCAATTCGACCATCGCATCTCCATTAATTATTTTCTACTCATTTTTATATTGTTTTTACATGTTAAGAGGTATGGTTTTTCGCCGTAGAATCGAACAATAACTGTCTGATGCGGCCATTATGAAATCTACATGAAATCGAATGATGTAGTGTTGTATAGTCTACACTACAGCATCTAAGTTGTGGCTGTAAACCTTTTTTTAATAATCTGAAAGTCGTAAAATGTTTTTGATAATCAGAAGTCTTAATACCTAGGATAGGTAATGTCTCTCATCTCATTGAGTTCCATTCATGTAGTCTTTCAACAGTTGATGATGATATGAGTGTCGTACGTAAAATTAGTTCTTGCAGTTATTCTTTTACCACCCTTCTCCTCTCAAACTTAAACTCAAACTCTCAATTTGTATTAACCTTTGAAATAAGAATATGCTTGTGCTTGATATAACATAAAATCAAATATTTACCAAATTTATTTTGTTTTCCTCGATGTTGGCTGGCAGGAAGGTCCCTCCTAATTTTTGCCAATCTTTGAAATAAGAATATGCTTGTGCCTGATATAATATAAAACCTTTACCAATTTTACTACGTTTTACAACTATTTGGCTGTTCAAAAATTCCTTAGATATACGTTAGTCGAAAACCATGTAACGAGAGTCAGTTGCAAAAGGTACAATACATGGTAAAAACGATAGCATACCACTTTAGCAGTTGATTGGTACCTAGTAGTTGGGTGGTTCTTTGGATCAAAGAAAATAAATATTTGTAGGAGTTGCAACGCTAGATGATTTATTTTTGGGAAGTTGTAATTCTTATGTAACCAATCATGTCTTGCCACGTGTCAATAGTAATATTAGAATAGTAGTTAATGTATGTGGGTAAGTGTGGTAAATGGAAGTTTCTCTTATATTGTCCTCTTCTATATATTATAGATATATATATATATATATATATATTATAGATTAATATGCTGATTTTTAGGGACAAAAATCAAACCCTAAAAAGATAGAGAAAAAATTGATATCAAACAAAATATCTCCCAACTGTAAATGCTACTTTATCTCTATTTTTACTATACTAAAAGAGGCTTAAGGGAGAACTTTTGATTTTCCATTTTACCTTTTAACTCTCACTAAATATAATATAAGATTAAGTATTTTTATTTAATTTATTTATAATTCTGTTCACTAATTATTCTATTACTAATATTTTATATTTTATATTATTATATTATGAGGAATGTGAAAGATCAAGTATAATATTTTAGAGATTCTTACATTATAAAAATTATTTCAGTCAATAATAATGAATTGTTGTCTATCAGTAAGATTTTTTTTGGTTGTTTAATCGAATCACTATTCGAGACTCATGAATTTTTTAGTTTTATAATAAATGTAATAATTTTTAATGTCATTATCCATAGAAAAATAGTTTGTCATATTTAATTTTCTCTTCTCAAATAATTTATTTTTTAGTTTTTTTTTTCATCTTATCTTATGATATCAATTTGTTAGGATCGTGCGTTCTTTAATTAAAAACGTTTGTAGATAATTTATCATTTTGAGATGATGCCTGACTTATTTAAGTTTTCTTCTATTTGTAATAGTTTTATTGTAAATATATCATCTCCAAGTGATGCACGACTTATTCAATTTTTTTTATTTACAATAGTTTAATTGTGAATGTAAGAAGATTACCATTATTTTTTTTGTTTTAGGTTTATAATATTTTGAAAGCTAATGTATTTATTTCAACGATCCTATACACTACATCATGATTGCAAGATAATCTTGTACACATCATGAAGTGTATAAGATGACTACAAGATCATCTTGTATGCATTATGGGATATTCAAGACGATCATGTAGTCATCTTGTAGTCTACAAGATGGTTTCATGATTATCGTGAAGTATACACGATCAGCTACAAAATTATCGTGAGTTTGGGATGTGTTTGGTTTCATTCCTGGTTCATCACTATAAATTTAAAAATATCTTTTGAAAATATTTTCAAATGATATTATTAAAGAATAATATGAAAAATAAAAAATATTTTCAAATGATATTATCATGAACATTTCATGATGCATATAAGACGATCTTATAGTCATCTTGTACACTACACGATGACTACAAGATAATCATGTAACACATCTTGAAGTGTACAGTTCTACTACAAGATTGTCTTGTATGCATCATGAATTACTCAAGAAGATCATATAGTCATCTTGAAGTGGTCAAGGCGTTCACAAATCGAAACTATGAATCAGATCTGAATACCCGTTTGTCAGATTCCTACCACCATAAAATTTGGAGGTATTAATCAGACCTAAGCAAAGAAATGGAAATACATAATGTGTCCCAGTAAAAATGAAAGATCCACATTCAAAAAACCTAAAAGGAATTAAACAATAATAACAATGAAATAAAATAAATGGGCATTTACATTCAAGCACAAATCGCTTGAACTTGGGGTCCAGCTCACGTTCTAGAGCTTCATTTCATGTAGTGTTCGAGCATCTTTTAGCAAATGGCTTGTTTGCTAAAATAGACCCCGCACTAATCATTTTGTAAAAATGCACATTTACACTAAGTTTTGCTTACCCTGGCCCTGGCCCACTTTTCCTTCACTTTTTCATTTTTTTCTTTCTTACTCTTCTTATAAGTTGTCCAATCAAATGTCATGATCTACTCACTTAACACTCAAAACCTCCCTACCCACCCCATTTCTCCTTATTCGTTTTTCATTTTTTTGACTTCTTCTTCATTTTCCTCTTTGTTTTCTTATTTGTCTTCTTCTTCATCTTCTTTCTTCTTCCTACAACAGCAAAAGATTGTTAGTTCTCCTCCCTGAAATAGATATAAGTTTTGTTTTCTTCTTTTTGGAAATATTTACTTGTCTTCTTCCTTCTTTCATGGGTTTTTCATTTTCATGAGTTTTTTGAGAATATTTATTTGTTTTTTTCTTTCTAGAACGTTGTTTGAAGTTTATTTATTGTACAAGATCACTACGAGATGATGGTGTTGTATAAAATGACGTCTACACGAGTACTACATGAGTCCCATATAGTCATCGTGCAGACTACACGCAAGGTACATGAGCCTCACGTAGACCTCGTATACACTACATGATCATCGTGTAATGCATCAGAAACTTCTTCAACAGTTTAAGAGTATCGTGTAACATCTATTACACTACACCAGGACTACACAATCATCCTGTAGTGCCATCTTGTAGTGTACAAGATGACCATACGATGATCGTGTACGCCTCGTGTACACTACATGATGAAACTACACGATCATCGTGTAGTCCTCATGTACATTACACGATTTCACTATACGATCATCGTGTAGTACACTCGTGTACACTACACGATCATCGTGTAGGGCTTATTACAGTACACGAGATCTACACGATCATCGTGTAGTGTACACTACATGATGACTATATGATGCCCGTGAAGGCCTCGCGTACACTACATGATGACTACACGATGCTTGTGAAAGTCTTGTGTACACTACACGATGGCTACACGATCATCGTGTAATATTCCATTTCATTATGTATTCTTCCTGTGCTGACTTCCTTCATTAATGTATATATATATATATATATATATATATATATATATATGTCTGAAGTTTGGATTTTTGTAATCCATGATGAAGATTGAGTAAAAATGATACAACATGATTTTTTAGTGGAGAGAAGACCAAAGGCCATCAATGAATTTGGCTTTCCAATGGTCAATGTTGGCATCAGTTCATTGCATGACCTTCATTAGGAACACATCCTTATACCATCTAAAATGGGCTAGAGAAGGGCAACGAAGGTTCTGTAAAAGATCTCTGTGCCGGTCTGTATTTATAATTCCTGGTCCAATAAAATGGTGGATTATGGCTTGGGCTAATGTATAACAAGCATCTTCGGCTTGGGTTTCAATATGATTAAAAGGATTGATGTTGATTTTGGAGGCATTAAGGATTTCATCCCGCTACTTCTGAGTGAGACAATTATCCCACCATTCTTTTAGAATACCGGTAAAACCATTGATAAAAAATCTGGTGATTTGGTGGTCAGAATTATCATTCTGTTTACAAACGGAAGCATACATAATCATATGATGTATGGTTTCGAATACCTGATATTCAGATTTACCATCTATGTTCCATTCATAGATGGTTCTACCGTGGTAGGATTTTTTAGTGTGAATGTAGTTTTCTTCATACAAAATATCCTGAGGGGTAGGTCGAGGATAGTAATACTTACCGGGTCCAAGTAAAGTCATACGCTGAGTAGACTTAGGTAAGTAAGGTTATTGAGGCTATCATCAAAGTTTTTCTGGAGGTCAAGAATTTGAGAAATAATATATTCTTCTCTTCCATCCTTGGTTACTGGTACAGATGAATCTCACTGGTTCATCATATTAACTTGTTTAGGAGATTTGGATCCTGATGGTTCTGGTTCACTTATTTTTAAATTCTTTATTTTTACGATGAGAGTGGCCATAAAGTATTCCTCATTCTTTGTAGAATTTAACTTAAAATTATGAATTTCAAGAGGAGGCTTGATGTTGACTGATGAAGATTAAGAGGTTTAGGTTTCTCTAGACCTTTATGCTTTTGATCTTCAATTTTGTCCTGTATATTATCTACATGTTCCTCTAGACGGGTAAGTTAGTTACCTACGGTTTGGAGGAAAAGTTGGAATAATTATTCTGTTTGGTTAAAGATACTATGTCTTTGACCTTTAACGTTTCCTGATTGGGTTGTTCTGGAATCTTAACATAAAGAGAGATGACTAATGATTTAGCGATCTCACTGGTAGGAGCTATCTACTAACTGCACTTACCATGAGCTATTGGGTATATTGCATGAAGAACTTCAAATAGACCTCTCAAAGTATGATATGTCCATCAAATTACTTTATAGAAGCCATGTCCCTTACCCTCTTGCAAAAATTTGAAACGACATAGATTTACAGTTCTTTGTTGAGGAGAATGGATTAGAATCATTAAGAATCCCACTATTTGTAAGTACAATGCCTAAATTTTTTTCATCTCAAAGCTCGGTTCCTCAAACCACAATGCCACAATAACATTGGGTTCCTGAAACTACATGGTTTTATCAAATTTGGGTTCCTGAAACACAAATGTCACAACAACCTCTACATGAAAGCATTCCTTTCTTTGAGAGTGTTGATCATTTTGAAAGGAACTATCATGATTATGATGTTTTTGGTCATGACAATTATAATTTTTACGAGGATGGGGATGTTTATGTTGATGGAGATGATGATTTTGATTAGGGGCGTATGATGATGCAATCTGTAGAGATGACTATGATGAAGCCATCAGTGGAGACGACCATACAATAATTTCAGACTTGAATATTGGTCTTGAGCCCGAGACCACTTGTCCATTACCATCACAACCTGATTTGGAATGAACAACGTCTTGGGTCCAGTGAGCAACGGTCTTATTTGAATAAGCTTGTATCAGACATAATAAATATGAACGATTTGTATAGTGATAAAGCCGAGCTGCTTAAGATTGTTCGTGTGATGACCTTCTAGAGAACTTTTGAGTTTCAGATCTTTAAGTCAAAACAGTCAATATTGGTACTTGTATGTGTTGAGAAAACATGCCAATGGAGGTTACGGGCCATGAAATTGAAAAATTATCCATACTTCAAAGTTACAAAGTTCATCAATACACATACATGCACATTTGAAGTATTGAGACATGAACACCATCTGGTTACATATTTATTGATTGGTCATTCTATACGGTCCAAATACACGAGTGTCAGACGTATATATAGGTCAAAAGACATAATTGAAGATGTTTGGTTTGATTTCAGTGTCAACATAGGTTACCATAAACATGGAGGGCTGGGGAGTATGCATTGGAATTACTTCGAGGGTCTCCTGAAGGTAACTATAGGATGCTCCCAGCATATTGTCACATGTTAGAATAAAAAAATCTAGGTATTTATTTTTTATTTTTCCATCATAATGTCTACACGAGTACTACATGATGATTACACGGGTCTTGTGTAGTTTACACGATGCCTACACCGACCTCGTGTAGTCATCATTTAGTCTACACGATCGTTACACAGACCCCGTGTAGTAATTGTGTAGACTACACGATGGTTACACGAATCTTGTGTAGTCCACATAATAGTTACACGAACCTCTATAGTCTACATAATAGTTACACGGACCTCGTGTAAGCATCTTGCACACTATGTACTCTACCGATTTTAATACAGTAATATTAAATATTTTTTAGAGACAATAACACACATAAAGACCAATGAGTAGGATCATTTTAAATAATTTTTTCATGGCTCTTGGACCCTATGTTCGTGAATTTTTCAACTGTATACGACCTGTTGTTGCTGTTGATGAAACCGCCTTAAAAGTCAAATACAAAGGGGTATTATTTGTTGCAACGACAAAGGATGGGAACAACCAAGTATATCTCATTGCCTTTGGAATTGCATATTCAGAAAATAATGATTCATGGGAATGGTTATTCCGTAAACTTCACGATGTAATTGATGATCCGAAAGACATGGTGTTTATATCTGATAGGCATACAAGTATACTAAATATTGTATAGTTTATCTTTCTCAATGCTCTTCATGGAGCTTGCATCTTCCATATTGACCAAAATATCAAATCAATTTATAAAAAAGAAGATATGGCCGCGTTGTTTTTTAAAGCAGCAAAGGTATATCGTCAACCAGAAGTTGATCGGCTGATTACTCATTTTACAGATGTATTTCTAGATATCTCACAATACGTGTCGGTGGGGGGAGTTAAGAGGTGGGCACATTCCCATTTTGATGGAAGGTGATATAATATAATAACTACAAACATCGCAGAATGTTTGAATGAGACTTTGAAGGATGTTAGAAAGCTTCCCATCACATGCCTTATAGAACACATCTGTGACATGTTACAACGGTGGTTCTATGAACGGTGGACGGCTTCCTGTCAAATCACTTCGCAGATGACAGATTGGGTTGAGATTGAGCTTAATAAGAAGTATATTGCATCTTGTACACTATCATTGTTTCCTTCCGACATCCACGAGTTTCCTGTTGCGGGTGGGGGTAGGGAAGCAGCGGTAAACTTACATCTTAAGACTTGTACGTGTAGAGAATTTGATCTTGATCAAATTTCATGCATGCATGTGTTGGCTGCATGTCGGCAGCGCAATATTTCCGCATACAGTATGTGTTAGAGGTTCCATAAAAATGAGGCTCTAATTTATGCGTATGCAGAAATAATACATCCTCTCGGGGATCAAGCAGATTGGGTCATCAGCTAGGAGGTTCATGAAAAAAATGGTATTGCCACTTATAACGAGACGGCAGAGTGGAAGACCTAGGACAAAGAGAATTCCATCTAGAGGTGAGGGCGTAGTGAGAAAGAAGTGCAAACGTTGTCGATAAATTGGCCACAACCGATAAACGTGCAGAAATCCAATTCCTATATCTTAACGGGATGACCAAGTCACTTAAATATAAATAATGACATTTGTAGAATTAAATTAAATATTAATATAGAATTATACTTGTGCTTGTTATTTAATAATGTCATAATGTTTAATTCGCCTACATAAATCCTACACGATTTCCATGAAGTCATCGTGTAGTCTACACGATGCCCGTGAAGTCATCGTATAGCCTACATGAATCATACACGGTTCCCGTGAAGTTCTAGTGTAGTGTACACGATGCCCGTGAAGTCATCAGGATGACCAAGCCACTTAAATATAGAAATATATTTGCGTTTGTTATTTAATAATATCATAAAGTTTAATTAGCCTACATGAATCCTACACGATGCCCATGAAGTCATCGTGTAGGCTACATGAAGCCTACACGATGCCTGTGATGTCATCGGGATGACTAAGCCACTTAAATATAGAAATATACTTGTATTTGTTATTTAATAATGTCATAAAGTTTAATTAGCCTACATGAATCTTACATTATTCTTGTGAAGTCATCGTGTATGCTAGATGAAGCCTACACGATACCCGTGAAGTCATCGTGTAGGGTAGATGAAGCCTACACGATGCCCATGAAGTCTTCATGTAGGCTACATATAGTAACATAATTAAGCTTTATGGCATTATTTCGGTACAATATTGCCACGTGCAAATAACTCAATTGCAATTCGTCTTCGATATTCTGACATTTGTTGTTGAGTTATTTCTTAGATGTTCTTTCCATATGCGAGGCCTTCGACAAATTTAAGGGTAAATACCCGACAATTGAACCTACAAAATACATTAAATGCAGAAACACAATAAAATAATATGTATGAAAATTTAAGTAGAATTAAAAAAATTGAATATTTCACTTAGCCATTCTCTTTTTGTGAACACTTCATAATCTCATATTTCCACTCACCTTTGAGTTTAACCTCCTGTCTTCTAAAATAAATATTCATCATTTGAGCTAGCCGAGGGACAATCTTCATGATAGGTTTCATTATTTCAATATACAAGGAGTGTTGATATGACGTGTTCATGGAGTTATAATTATGAATACACTAGCCAATCAAATCAAGCTCAACCGCAATGCAATGGCTGCGGTTCACACATTGGAAAGATAAACTTATCTGACTGTTCCCAGTTCCTTTCAAAATTCGCCTGCAAGCCGAGAACTAGGTACCATAGCTGATCATCAAAGTCAATATCCCAGCCCGTGGGATCTTGCTCAAATTCTTCCATTCAACCAGACAGGTTCCCCTGTAATGTCACGGGAAAAAATTTAAATCCTCAACGTCAATAAACATGAAGACCGTGAGGGCAACATGTAGCCTACATGAAGTCAACATGAGGCTAGTGAAGGCACGTATAGTCTACACGAAGTCTACATGAAGCCCGTTAAGGCCTCGTGTAGAATACACGAAGTCTACAGGAGGCTCGTGACTCGTGTAGACTATGATGTGCAGTTCATTAAGTTCAAAAATAAATCTTACTTACTTGCAGAATCAAATCACCAGCACTGATTCTGATATGAGGGTTTTATTTTTGCAAATCCCTCCTCATGAGCTCCAGGTATGCATCGATATACTGCAATGTAATAAAAATTAGTTAAAATATTTATAATTATTTTAAATACCACATTAAAAAGGATTATAAATAAATTTTTACATCTAACTCAAGCCGTTGATAAGGTGAAAAGGCTATTTTTTGAACCAGGTAAGGTCAACGGTGTAAAATCTAATGTTTACTTTCTCGTTCCTGTACAATGTAATTATAGATCAAAATTATGTATAGTATTGGTTTACTACATGGTGATTACACGATGTCAGTGTAACCATCGTATATATTATACGATGACTACACGAGGTCAGTGTAACCATCGTGTAACCATCATATATACTATACGATAATTACACGAGGTCAGTGTAACCATCGTATATACTATACGATGACTACACGGGGTCAGTACAACCATCATGCAGTATACACGATGGCTATACAATGTCAGTGTAACCATTATGAATACTACGCGAAGACTACATGAGGTTAGTGTAGCCCTTGTGTAAACTACACGATGGATACATGAGGTCAGTGTAACCATCGTGTAGCCTACATGATGGTTACACGAGGTCAGTGTAACTATCGTGTATACTACACGATGGCTACACAGAGTTGGTGTAACCATCGTGTAGTATACATGATTGCTACACGATGTTAGTGTAACCATCGTGAGAAAAAGAAGTGTACAAGAAAATTACAGAACTTACTTTGGCCTTAAGGAGGTGAACCGGGCTTTAAAACGAGCTTCATTCTCAGAAGAGATACACCACCATATGCTTGAAAAGGTTTGAAGTCCGTTTTGGCAATGATATTCTCATCAACTTTTTTCCTTTGCTGTTTCTTTTTTTCAACATTTTCGGTTTCCCAATCAGGTGACTCTAGGACCCGAGATCTTTTTATCTTCCTCTTACCAAAGGCAGACGAGCTATTCTTCTTCTCCATCGGTGGACTGTTCCGTTGATCGAACCGAATCCATCAATGCAGATATTATCGATGCAACCTCTTGTACTTCTTGTCCTTGTTCTTGTTCTTCTTGTTCTTGTTCTTGTTCTTCTTGTTCTTGTTCTTCTTGCTGTTGTTGTTGTTCTTGTTGTTGTTCTTGTTCTTGTTCTTGTTCTTGTTCTTCTTGTTCTTATTCTTGTTCTTCTTCTATTTTTTCTTCTTGTTCTTGTTCTTTTTCTGTTTTCTCTTCTATTTCTTTTTTCCCTTTTGTTTTTTCTTCATCTTCCTTCTTTTCACCTTCCTCCTCCTTATTACCTTTCTTATCTTCTTCATTTTCTTCCTTTTCTTTTCCTTCCTTCTGTTCATTCTCTTCTTATTTTTTCTTCTCTACCATCTCCTATTGTTCTTCATTCTCTACCATATCTTCTTCTTTTTCATCTTTCTCTCCTTCTTCATTTTTTTCACTGGCTTCTTAATCTCCGTCTCCTCCCCGTCGCTAGCCATTATCATGGCAGACTGAGGATAGAATGAGTAATTATCTGACTTCGATGTTACCTGATGATCCATCAAAATTTTAGTTTGAAAAATTGTATAGGAAATGTCTAATTGCATGGACATAATCTTCTTATCCATTGAAGTGATCTTTTGGTCCACCCAATCAGACATTTCCTCACCCAATCTTTATATCTACTGAACTTTTTGGACACAAGCTTTTTCTCCTCTGCTTTTTCAATGGCCTCTTTGGACCTCTTCCTCTTCTTCTTCTCCTCTTCCTTTTCAATGGCCTCATCTTCCTCATTAGCCTCATCTTCTACTGGAAAGGGTGACCGAGGAGGCGTCGCAAAAAAAAAACATGTAATATTAAGTAGACAAAATAGAAAAAGGTGACTACATATCGGTTACACGAACCTTGTGAAGTCACACCTCATGTAGTCCATCGTGTAGGCTACACGATGGTTACACGGATCTCGTGTAGTCATCGTGTAGGCTACACGATGAATACACGAGGTCCGTGTTCAAGAAGAAGATGGGTAGAAAATGATTTTGAACATACCTTCTCTCCAACTACTGATCTCCAGAAGTTTTTTTCTTCTTCCTACTCAGTAGGGACCAAGGAAAGAACTGTCAACTAAAAATGTAAAAAATATAAATTAGTATATGTGAAAGTAATATAAATTAACTTGTTAACATAATTCACCAATATACATTCTCATTCAATTTTTTTTTGAAGATTCTCAACCAGTACTATCGTGATCGGACACCACTTAAGAATTATTGGCATCTTGGTCGAAACCTGGTTACTATACAAACTATCCACCAAGGGGATATTTTCAAATACTCATGTCTATTTATGAACATTATTATAATTTTCTAAGTTGATCTTGTGGTGAGCTTATGCTTTCGCTTTGTAATCTTATTAGGGTAATAAATAAACCGTTTACATCGTAAATAAACTATTTACATAGACTACATAGTTGTTTTTACGTACTTCTATCAATAATAGAAATTACACGACTTAGAGTTTGGCACCCATACCAAGAGGATGTCACATTTTATGAACAATTGAACTAAGGCTTTCATCAGAAACAGCTTAATATAAATATAAAAAATGTCAAAAATTGTCGAGTTGCAAATTATCATAAAAGAGCTACTAAACTCTTAAGCCCACATTGTCCAACCCTATCTACTGCCACCCAACCCGAACTCCCCCTTCCCCTCTCCAACTTTCCACCTCCAAATTAACCAATGAATTAACTTAATAAATTAATTAATGTTTTAGTTGATTATTAGATCTAGGTATCCACCACACTTTCCACTATCGCCTCACATAATATCTCTCTCTGTGTGAGATTATAAGTATGTTTGTATGAATTTCGTGTAATAAAATTTAAGATTTCAAGAAACGATCATATAACTACATTTATTACAGAATATATTATATTACATAAAATAAATAATGAAAAATATCATCTAATATTCTTATTATTACAAAACCTAACTAATGTGAAATACACTAATTAAATACATACCATAAATATACTAAATATACAACATATATATTTTAAAATCATAAATTTTAAATAAAATGTCAATATAATATGTGTTGTATATATAATTGTATAATATATTTAATATATATAGTATATCATATATACTATCTACATCTAATTCTTCATCACATTTTTTGCCAAAATTTTTTGTTTAACGTAAAAATAAAAAGTGCGTCACCCTAAACAATTGAACTAATCACCTCGGTTCAAACTATTTACTTAGTAAACAATTTGTTTACATAGTTTAGCCATCTTTTTTGCAAATATCAGAACTAACACAAAAAAAAAAGAGGGAAACTTGAATACAAGTAGTGAACCAGCAAAATCTTAGTTGTAGACATAACCTCATACACCCCAACAACGACACTCTTCCAAAATTTACTCTTTTTCCTTTTCTCCCCAAATCGGTTGTTGAAAAACACCATTAGACCTAACAAAAAACGAGTTAAAATAAAATCATGAAAAAATTGAAAAAACTTTGAATCCTCCTATGAGGTTCTGTAAACTACCCGCCCACAAGTGACTGTTGCAACTGACTCGAGCAGAGGTGAAGGATGGGCCTATGGATGTAGAAGAGCGAGATCGACGAGGCTGAGCTACTAGAGATTAAGTGCTCGTTTGATAGTTAGGATAGTATTGAATAATACTGTACTAAATTTATTGGACTGTACTCTACTGTATTGTACTAGATTAAATAATACTGTTCAATGTTTGATGTTATATTAGTTAAAAAATTGTAACATTTATACTATGTTTGTCACGCTATAGTATTAGATTGTAAAACTGGTTATCATGATTTGATCTGCAAAAACCTATAAACATTGAAATTAGAAAATAATTCATTGAATTTTTAATACACAAAATAAGTCATTTAAAATATATAAATAATTACTGAACCACTCATGATTGAGAGGTTCTAAAAATTCAAAAAAAGGAAGAAAAAGATAGTAAATAACTTTGAAAATTGGTAAAATTAAGTCATAAATAACTACTTTTCCACCTTTCAAAAATTCAAAAATTATTTTTGTTATGTAGTTATTACTATAAGATATAAATTAAAAAAATCATTTTAAAATATAAATTAAAAAATAGTTCTGTTTTTTAGTCCGGTGTAGTCTCTCCTTTAGGAATGGATTAAATTATCTCATGTTTGTGAGATTAAAGAATCCTAAGAAACTCGCGAAACAACACACGAGATAGAAAGTTGTGCGATGCTGGTTGTGACGTGGCGGTTTCACTGGCCGATTGCGTGGTGGGCGGTTAAGTCGTGGATCCTTGGCGCGGTTAGATGTGGAAGTTGGCGTTGAAGATGACCTTAGGTATTTTAGGGTGTTCTTGTCTTAAATGTAGTTTGTGTATTAGGGTCATTACTGCTTAATGTAAATAGTTTGGCCAGTTTTGCAGTTGGGTTTGTTAATATCATCCTTGAACTTTTAACACTTCAAATTAACCAATTTAGTTAGACCTCCAATTTTTTCATTTCGTCAATTAAGAAACCCTAACATTTTAAAGAAAATCGTAAAACAACACGGAGCTTGGGAAAGTTGGAGACTAAGAGGGTGTTTGTGAGTGATTTATGATTAGCAATTGTATTCATAAATTAAAATAAAATTACACTTTAACTTCTCAAACAATCACTGATACACTTTAAACCATAAATTTTAAAACATTACACTTTAAATCTTAAACTATCTAAAATTCTTAATTATAACCTTAGATGTTACTTCGTTTGATGTACAATAATTTTTTTATACGAAACGGCATCATGTTTAAATATACGTGATGAGTTACATATTTCTAAATCATTTTTTATTATCAGTAAAAAAATCAACTGAGCTATGTATTTATAAATAACTTTATTCACGAGAAAGAAGTTACAAAGGATCAAAGACAAAAGTGTGTAAATAAACGTTTTACATTCCTTCCATTTTCATCTAATCTTTTTTCACCCTTCCCCTCTTAGATGGGATGGAGATGTTTTACAATCTGTAGAAGGCATATGAAATTCAGAAGGTCAACCAAATTAATGGCAACAAGAACAACCGGGCTCTCCACCGCCAGTTGAAGCCAGCTTATAGCTGTGTTCCCACGCATCTACAGGAGCCGCTTGTGCGTGAGGAATATGATTAGGATGTTTCTCTCTCTTATCTCCCTTTATCTGCTTTAGAGCGTGCTTAAGGGCAGGCAACAAGGCCTCCATACACTCAGCTACTGCATTTGGATTCCCGGGCATGTTGATTATCTGCAATTTCAAAGACACAGAAACACTGATGGAATGAAATCACTGGCCACAAGGCTAAATTGAGCATTAACTGAATCTTTTCGTTCAAATCTATCTCCAGCCATTGGTAAACAACTATTGATGAGCGGAACCTTTATTGGAACTAATTGTTTTGACTAATCAAAGAACAGGAAGACTAAGGAATCTGCCATGCTCAGAAGAATCTGAGAACATTGCATCGCCTTTTAAATCTAAAACTTGCAAAAAGGCTTAGTCCCAACAATGACAAGTTTCTTTTTTTTCCAGTAAAAAGTTAACTTGTATTGTTATGCACAAAAGGCACTGAACTGGTTTTACAGCTCTAGGGGCAAAAAAAAAAAACAAACAATGAGCAAGCAACCAAGCCACTTTGATAAAACCCTGATATAAGAAAGAGAAACTTTTCAAAAACAATTTTCTATCCCTTTAAAAACCCTAGCATTCTTTCCTTCCAAGTGGTCCAGAAAATGCCTAAAGGAATGATATCCCAAAAGGCTGACTCACCCCCAGAAATGCAAGCTGCTTCCAACAAAAGAGAACTTAAGATGCTGATCGGCATCACCCAATGGACATGCAGACTGCCCACACCCATCAATGACAAGTCGAAAGGTGAACTTAGTTGAGCGCACATAAGAAGATAAATGTAGGTGAAACCAGATTTCAAAAGGGGTATGAAGTTTAAATATTCCCCCATCATTAGATTATGAAGAGGGCATCTATATTTAAGATTTTATAATTACTATCAGCATAAAAGAACCACCTTGGTTGGAAGCCATAAAGAAAATTATAAAGAATACGAAAGCCATTGAGCCTTTTTTCTTGACAAAATAGTCTAATATAGAACCCGAAAACTTCTTGCCTTACCAGAGTAGACCCTCTAATTCCAGCAGCAGATCGAGATAGCATAGCAAATGGTGTCACCTGTCAAAGTAAAAGAAATAAAAATAACATCCAGAGAATCAAGGGAAACTTTACTGGGGTAATAATACATTGATTTACATTGAAAATGTAATTTATTGTTTACTTCAAAATTTTCACAACTAGAGGGTTTTCATTCTCCATTATCAACTTTTAGAACTAATAATTTGCCCACATGCGTCACATTGAGTAAACATACTTGTAGTTGTATTCAATATTCTAATGCTAATTCGTGTTCAACAGTCAATTTTCTTCTTGCATTTCTTCACTTTACCACATTTTCCATTTCAGACTTGCATGTTAATGTCTTGCCTAGAATAAATATTGTCAGTTCCACCAAATAATGTTAGTTTTTCATTACATGCATAGAAATTTTAGAAGCTGTAGTACCTTCAGGCTTTCTCGCATCATGACATGCAGAATACCAGGTGTTTCTTTCTCAATTAACTGTTTAGTTGCTTCAGGGGTTACATCTCTTGGAGTGCAGCCCGTTCCACCTTTATTCAGAAATTACATTTCACAGAGAAATAGGCCAGGTCCAAAACCACATAAAAGAAGTTCTAGCATGCCTCAATAAAATGGACTAACTGGAATACAGCAAAAACTTACCAAGGGTGAGTATGAGATCCACTTTCTCGATATCACTCCATTTCAACAGAACATCCTGGATTTTCCTCACATCATCTGGAACAACAGCTGTGGCAGCTACTCTTGCCCCTCCTAATTTTTCAGACGAGGAATTTACAACAGAAACTGCCCTAGGTCCACTTCAATTTAAATAATACAAGTCAGAAAATAGTTACTGTAAAAAGTTAAAACAAGCATTAGAGTAGGATAAATTTAGAAATTTAGAAATTTAGAAATCCATAAAGCGATAAGAAAACAAATTAGAAATTCACAATAAATTTCACATGGAAGAGCTAATAAACTTGAGGTAAATCTTTTATTGAAAGGGGAGGGAAACTCAAGTTATTCTCTTACTTTTGGTTGCTCAGATTGCAATCTTATCTATAGAACAAATCCCCACTGAAAATATAGCAACCTCTTTCAACCCCACCTTTTATGGTCGCCATTCAGAACCATTCACATCATTTGTCTAGACTCTATAATACCAAATTTCTATTAAGCACAATAGCAACCTTGTAAAATAAATAGAGTCCAGTGTGCTTTCATGAGGCCTCACTTTTGAGGTCAAGGTATGCGTGCATTCCAATGGGTATTGAGAATTAACACATCACGAATAAAAAATGGAATGAAAAATCAATAAAGAAGACTTGCTACTGTTCCAAACCAATCCATGTTGTTGCAAAGCATTTAGAATTCCCACGTTCCTCTTCGACAAGGAATAATATCAGCTTTGCTAATTTTATTTAGCATCGTTTAAGTGACCCCTCCAAAACAAACATTCAAAGAGGAGTATCCAGATGCAATTTCCTTCCTGTTTTGTGTTAAATATAGGTTTACTATCTGTCAACAGAGATTTCACCTTTCAACATTTCTAAATTACGAGGAGGAAGACCAATAATTCAAGTTTGCATCTACAGAGGGAACTTTTTGACAAATGATATGAGGAGAGGAGGCCTAGGTGCAATTAGGGATGTCAACGAGTGGGCTTAGTATTGATAGAGATATCCGTATCCATACCCATCTACGTTTTTGATATCCATCTCCGTCCCAGAGCCAGAAAAGGCTAGCGGGTAGGGTATGGATAATATCCTTTAGGGTACAGGTAAATCCACAGCTTTGAAATATCCATTTGTAGTTTATTGACCAAAAAGCCTTATAGAAAATTATTATACTTCATTTTCTAATGCATCGAAAATGCTGAATCAAACAAAAAACATTCATACATAACACACATACAAATGTTCATTTAGAATTCAAAAGTAATATTCCAAACTTCAAAATCAATAAAAAATAGTTCAAAAATAATATTAAATGTTAGGTTAGGGTTTTGTTATTTTTATTATATTTCTTTTAATTTATAACAATCAATAATAAAATATAAAATTAAATTTTGTTTATATATATGCATATAATCGGCTGGAACGGAGTGGATACCCCAATATTCGCAGCCTACCCGAATCCACGCGCATATGTGATGTGTATATCCACATCCGCAACAAAACCATTCAACAATATCCATATCCGGCCCATTATAGTAGGATATCCTTAGATTCCGAAATCCGTGGGTAGAACTGAAATCCCTAGGTGCAATTAACTTATATCAGAACCTCTTATCATGCGGGTAAAATTCTATTCCAGAGTGCTAGTTCAAGAAAAACCCAAGTTTGCCAAAGAATGTAAAGAATGAGTCTTATACAGCCGAAGTCATAACATAGGTTTTGGAGAGAAGTCCTAAAAAAATCAACCAGTGACGAGATAGTCCACTACCCTACTAACTTTTACCCAAAAATTTCTGACTGCCTTAGTTGATTCTATTCCTATCGATCATGCAACATTTTGGTGAGTGGTAGCATGTTTAAAGCTTTAAAATGAATGTATTAAATTTAAATATAAACTAGTTTAACATGGGAACAATTGCAACTTACTGTTTTGGAGCCAAGGCTGTAAGTTCGCAACTAACAGGAATTTTTACTTAAGACTTGCATCTTTCTATAGAAATAGGATATTAGAACATTATAATTTAATAGCTCTAATGATTGCCACCTATTTATCATTAACAAAATACTAGAGTTTGACAAATCCACCAGAAAGTGCCATACCTTCTATCAGTACCACCTCCAGATGCGACAGTATCACTCACTGTAAGAATGGCTACTTTATAGGAAGCGTCCTGTGACTCATCCACGGTGGTTTCTTCTGATGTAGTACTTTGCAAAGAGCAAGCTGAATCTGATGATAAGAACTTGCTGCAAAAGGCAGTGCTGCTTAAATCAGAGGTTATGATAGCCGAAACAGAAGACCCAACGGCTATTAAGTTGCTTGTTGCTGGCAACTCCAATAAAGCATTGGCAGATTTCATACTCAAAAGCCGACTGCTCATCTGTTGGCCAGTGCTCTCAGCAACAAAACTGAAATCCACAAAATGTTAATGAAAATTGCAAAAAGAAAAAAAGGGCATATTATTGTCATATATTAATTGAAAATTTTGGACTAAGGAACACCCACAACTAGGAAAAATCAGAGGATCAAATTCAATGAGTTAATCAACCCGGAGAAGTACAAAGTAATGAACCAAACAGGAACATCGCTACAACTTACCCAGGATTGCCTGATCCGTCATTTTCTTTCCATGTAATTATAGCACGATGAAATTCTGGTCGCATCGGGTCAGTCTTCATTGGCTGATGAACACGAGCCCGTACTCTGAACATTGGACATGTATGTGAAATTACAGAAGCATTAGTCATATAATAAAAAATTTAACAACATAATTAGAAGTAGCAATAAAGGAGGCGGATGGAGATTATATAGAGAAGAGAACATAGTGTGCAGCTACCTCAAAAGATGGGGGTTTGTCCATCCCCCAAGTTGGCGGATGGCAGGAACTACGAAGAGATGGAAACAAACCAGACAGCTCACAGGGTTCCCAGGCATCCCAAACGCAAGAATCTGATCCATCTTACTTTCAGCTGTTTTTAATTTGATCTCCGCAAATGTCAATGGTTTCCCTGGTTTCATGCATACCTGAAGGGTATTTTCTTTTCAAACAAATATAATGTACCGTCTATAATAACTATTATGAAAGTTTGACCTCCATATCTTGACTGAAAATTCATCAATATAGGAGTAATTTGTCATGGAATTTCGAATTCAACCTCTTATTATGTAAGTCCAGAATATCAGTATAAATCAAGACATGCATACATTCATAGACGTGTGTGTACGTGGAGTAAATTGTAAGTGTTTTCTCATTAAATACAAAAATACCTAATCATAGTCAGTAAAACCTCCTATAAAAAAATAGTCAGTAAAACCAGAAGAAATATTAATAGACATATGAAATCACCAAAAAAAATTTAGGATGCACACACAAAGTAAAAATAAGACCTTCATCATACTTTGTTGAAATATACAGTGCCTTTCTTATCAAGTAATGGCTTGACAAAATCCTTGTCTCCCATGGAAACACCTCCAGTAGTTAGAAGAATGTTAACCCCAGAAGAAAAGGCAGTATCCAAGATCCTCTCAAGTTCGGTTTCATCATCTCTAGCAATACCAAGGTCAAGAACTTTGCACTGATGCTGTACTGCAGCAGCCATTATCATAGCACGATTGGAGTCCCTGATCTGATTATAGAAGTAAAAAAGTGTATATAACAGGCTCGGCAGCATTGAACTACAAGTAACGCATGTAAAGACAACCTCCAAATAAATAAAGACAAAATCTTCAATGGCTGGAAAAGAATTATAAAGCAAGCCTGCTGGACATGGACCTAGCATACATCTATGCCAACTATGATATCCTACTTTCACTTACTTAATTACCTTAAATCATTTCCTCAGAGTTAATTTCAAGAAATAGGGCATTAATTTGAGCATTCAGATTTTATTTTCTTAAGTGGGAGTGTTATAATTCCATAAAGGTAACTAATTTGAACTGTTTAATTGAAGCTTCATTGTGAAAACAAATATTTGATAGGGATTGGGGAAATATATTGAAGTATTGATAGAAGGCCACTAAGTACCTAAATCTTTTAAGACTAATAAGTCCTAATGTTTGATAATACTCAAACAAATTTCGACTACATGGTGAAAAATGTGTGAGTTTTCATGAGGTATGGGGAGCATATCTGTGCACATCATATAACAATATTTTCACCCAAATTTTCTCTAGTTTTGTATAATAAAACATAAATTTCACATTTTTTAATAATTCAGAAATCCCCCAACTCACCTTTTATGTGAGCCAAGTTCGAAAATAGAGTCCCCACCAAACCCGAATATGTTTTAACAATTGAAAACTTAACAAAATTTAATTTCCAAGAAAATATAAAGTAAGAAAAGGGAAATGGGGAAATGAGCAAATGAGTTCCCCTCAATGAACAAAACAGTTCCCAGATGGGGAAACTCTCAAGAGAAATAGTATAGTGAGTTAGGAAGACGAGCACATTAATACATGGATGTCCCGTCATTTGGAGTTGGGTCATGTAATATCTAATTATACCTGACCACGACCCAAACAACTTGTTGTTGGCTCTACAAGCTCATCCCCCGTAGAAAGCACAGCAACCGTCGGAGAAGGATATACCTAAATAACAACATTAAGTGTCAGGTACTCTACTAATTTAGTAACCTATAATATTAAAGTATTATAATACCTTCACGTTCGTAACACCCACAGTTGCAAGTAAGCCCATTTCTGAAGCACCTATTCTATCTCCAGATTTTAAAACCATGGCATCTTTCTCAATGTCGCAACCCTGGAAAGAAATACTAATGTGCTCTATATGTTGTTGATGAATAATCGTGATTCTAAATAATAATTATACGCATAAATAAAAGCTATATGTTTTTTAAATTGAGAATGCCTAAGAAAACACACAGCAAATCTCCTGATATAATTTACAGTTAGTTCTCCATAAATAAGAAAGTGTTAAGAGATAAAGTTCTTGCTTTCATAAAATCCATATCAGTTCTATAAGCCAGTTAAAACCGTTTAACAATAGAAAGATGCATGGCAATTTAATTCCAGTGTCTTCGAGATCAAAAACCAATAATGAAAAATAAAAGGTGACCCCTATGCTGAGCTCTATTATAATTTAACAACAATTTTTTTGGCACGCAAGCTTTTTTTTTTTGTTATCAAGTAATAGGGTATATTATAGAGAGTTATCTAATATACGAAGTTTAGGTAGTTGATTTGGACAAATCAAAATTCTCTAGCACTATAAGCAAGCAACTTCGAGAAATTGAGTTTTTCATACATGGATATGGTTTCATTCAGGAATTCTTACTTGCAATGGTGACAAGATGATGGTTGTGGCATGCGAATGAGTCTTCAACTATGTGAATTAGACAGGACATATAGATGATACAGTATGGAGAAGGGGAGTCGATAAGGAAAATGAACTATAGGCAATTTTGCTACATATACCATACATATATAGTTTATCTTGCACGGATTGGATAGGCCAAGCTTTTAGTTATCTGGTTATCATGGATAATGATCGACAGAATTTTACATCTGGCGTAGATTCAAGGCCCAGCCTGCCTAATCTGCTAGCTCAACAAGTTCACATGCTAGTCTGCTAAGTTATAAGTCAAATCATTTAAACCCAGCAGGCTTCGTAATGTGACATGCAATGCGAAGTTCAAAGCAAAACTTTTCTCCTTTCTTTAGATTTTGATTTTCATTTCATTTATTAATTAACAAAACTTTCAGAAGAAAAATAGATAATAAACCCTTTTAATCTATACTTGTATCAGAAAAATAAGTATCAATATCAGAAAATGAAGCCAAAGATTATTCTTCACAACTATCAGAACCAACGTTAGGCGAATCAGATTCTCCTATCACTAAAACATATATTAGAAATGAGACTGTACTTTGCGGTACGCTACAAGTATTCAAAAAGTGGATTGTGTATAACCACCCAGGAAATAAAATACAGCATTTTGATTGAGAAATGTTTCATCTTAAGTATTTGAGTGTAATCATTATTGAAAAATTAGAATCTTACCACTGGGCGAATATCAACGCCCTTCCTTGTTTGAACCAATATTCGAACTTGTTTTGATCCTACTGTAACATCTGTCATTCGTTCAGTGTCCTCTACTTGAACGACCGCATCAGCACCATCAGGTATTGGTCCTGAAAGAAAATTGAAAGCAACAAGAAGGGCGGAAGAAATGCCAATTAGCAATATGGTAAATTAAACAAAAAAGAAGACTTAAAAAACGAAATGCAAGAAAAAATAATGAGCTGAACAGAACTTTGGACAGCCTTTTTCCAGGAAATTAGTTTACAAAGAAACAAAATGATCATTTACAATCGACTAAGAAGAAATAGACTCACAAAGGATATCCACCCTATGAAGAGTCTAGACAGATTCGATTGCAAACCCTTAAAATAAAATTATTCTTTAGTTATAAAATAGAACTTATCCAGGTCCATGGTATTTTTTCATTCCTTTAAAAAATGGTACCTTTATACTCTCAAAAGTTTAGACGTTACTAAATAACTTCATAGTCAAAGTTCTATCCAAATCAAGAACTATCTTTTGGTTGTAAAATAATAGGAAGGCCAATTTCCTCTGTGGAAGCTTTAAAGTGCTATAGTTTTCCATGTTTCTTTCTCTTTTACCGACCAAAACAAAAACATAAATCCATAGTTTTCTCTAGATATAAGTCTAAACAGAAACGGTCCATACTCCATGTTATTATTCTCTCCTGGAACATATAATCTACATTTTTCTCTTAGATAAATTTACTAACTGACATGATCCGTACTCCAGGCCATTACCATTACTTGAATCTTGAAATAATAAGCCTAAAGGTCAATGACATTTATAGATAATTCTATGTGTAGGTATCCAATAAATGATGCAAAAATTATAGGTTCTCTAAAATGCTTCCTGCTAGTTGAACGTCCCGTCCATTACCCATGAACGTAAAACAATCCACCACCATGAGCAACACATATAGGCCAATAGAAGGACTAACCTCCAGTTGTTATGTATGCTACAGTTCCAGGAGTTACAGTTAAACCAACTCCATCATTTCCAGCTCTTAATTCTGTAATTACAGGGTATACCCCAGGTCCATCTGAAGCAACCACTGCATAACCATCCTGTAGCAAACGTAGACATACAAAATGGCGTCAATTGAGCATTAGAGCTAAATGCTCGATAAGCATAAATCCAGCACTTCTAAAACTCATTCTCGTAGCCATAACATTATAACTCGCTGATTTTGCACAAACTTAGTTAAATTCGGCTGAAACATGCAATGTTCAAATATAAATTTCTTTCAAAAGTGTATGCCAATAATAGTAATAGAATCTGACAAAAACGTAAAGTAAATAAATCACCAGGTTGGTCAACTTGGTGACAAACAGTGAAATACCCACTTAATTTCAAAGATTATAAAAACGAAAATGACAAGGAATTCAAACTCAAAAGCGGAACAAAATTTAATAAAGATAAGGAAAAGATAGCCAAAGCTGACTTTCTAGATACCTTGATGGAAGCTGGATAAGGAGGCAAAGGGTCAGAAGCACGAATGTCTTGGGCAAGGATTTTGCCGAGAGCATCATGAAGAGGCACGGTGATAGGTGGCAATTGTTGAGCCACTGATAGGACTATTTGGAGAGCTTCCTCGGGTGAGATCATTGTGGTAGATTTGCTGCCACAATGCGTAAGGCCGTGTCCACTCTGCTCTGCCATTGCTGAAGACTTCTTTATCACCGCAAAAGCGAGCAGATTGAGAAATGAGTATATATAGGGTTCGAGTGTGTGTAGGCGCTTGAGAACTTGGCTGTTGTCGTCAAATGGCTCTTCAGTCAGTCAAGAGCTGCATTAGCCATGAGTAGAAGGGTTCTCGACTAAAATATACCTTGAAAATCCTATAGGGTTTTTTTTTAAAGTATAACCTCCACTAATCATTTTGTAAAATTAAACTCTTACACTAATTTTTACTTATCATGCTTCCTGATTCATCTTCAATTCAAAATCAGTTTATCAAGTTATCAAAAAACTCATTCATGAATTTCAAACGATGGCTAGAAAAAAGTAATGATTACACGAAACCTCACTACTCCGTGTACCTCACTACTCCATGTACCTCACTTGCATTACCATCATTCCTCTCTTACTGTCTCTCTCTCTCAAAGTTGCATCATCTTCCTCGCTCTGCAAATCCTTGAGTCTTCGTCTCCCACAGCAAGGTTTTTTCTGTTCTAGATTCTGAGGCGTTTTTTCTAGGTTTCTAAGGTGTTTTTTCTGAGTTTCTGAGGGATTTTTTCTAGATTTCTGCATTTCTATTTTTCTGTGGACGTCCGAATCACAACAAGGTTACTTTTTTTCTAATATTTTTTCCTGGGTTTCGGAGTGTTTTTTTTTGTCCTGAGTTTCTGAGTATTTTTTTTCTGGATTTCTGAGGTTCTGGTCTTAGTCGGCGTCTATTTTTTGGGTTACACGAGGGTCGTGTAAATCTCGTGTAGGTTACGCGAGGGTCGTGTAAGCCTCATGTAGGCTACGCGAGGGTCGTGTAAGCCTCATGTAGGCTACGCGAGGGTCGTGTAAGTTATATGAGGATTACACGAGGGTTATGAAAGTCTCGTGTAGACTACATGAGGAATAGGCGAGGGTTGTGTACCTCTCATTTAGGTTGCACGAGGACTACACAAGGGTCGTGTAAAGCTCGTGTAGTCTACACGAGGATCATGTACACCTCGTGTAGTCTACACGAGGACTACAAAAGGATCGTGTACCCCTCGTGTAGTCTACACGATGACCATACGAGTATCATGTACATTTCCTGATCCTATGTTTGCCTTGAATATTCTACAGGTTATGGCTTTATCAAAGATGCAACTAAGATACGTCCATGACGTTAACCAATTCCAAAAGCAAATGGTCAATGCAAAGTGCAATACTCACTACATATAGGTTATCAAAACCATGCTGACGACTCATCAACTCTCCCTATTTAGGGAGACATGCTTTGGTCATCTCCTTGATCTCTTAACCTTGAAGTTTTCAGCAACTGTATGCCACTAGGTGATGGCCATGGAGGTCGAATATGTCAATGACATTCCATATGAGGAGAAAATCTGGTTTCTTGTCAATGAGAAACCGCTGTGCATCTCCAAGAAAGAGTTCCCGTTGATGACCGAACTAAAGTTCGCTGAAATTCGGGTGGGAAGAAGACCCGTGGCCCCAACAGGCTCTATGATCTTTACTTTTCCAAAGCACAATCAATAACCATAGCTGAGTTAGAGGAGAAGTTTGAAAACTCTGAATAAGTCAGATTCTGATGGGTCAAGATGACTCTGATTAATTTGCTAGAGCATTTTCTGTTGGGGAAGGAGAACTCTACCCTAATCGAGAAGAGATGGTTGGTTTTAGTTGACGACCTTGAAGCGTTCAACCAATATCCGTGTGGAGAGCTCTCCTTCTCCAACGCAATGAAATCATTATTAGCTGTGAAGAATACAAAAACTGTTTTTAGTGATCTTAAAGATCAAGAAAAAAAACTTAGAAATCACTCACCGTTGTTCATGGGGATTCACTCAACGAACGTCCATTTGCCTTCCAAGTATAATTTATTTAATTCTATGTAGCGATGTATTGAATTATTTATGTACTGAACATAAAAATAGCCATAAGTATAAACACATAAAAAACAACTGGCACGATTTTTTAGAAAAGTAGACATTCACGCGCAAGAGAATTTTCTGCCCACACACACCACTTGCTCCAAATTTTCATTGTATATTTTATATATACAATATTGTATAAACTTTATGCACATAAATTCAAAATTTTGTTGACGGGTGGGGAATAGTTTTTTATGCCGAATTTTTATTTTTTTAAATATTTGGATCACTATTTTTTATTTATATTTTTTAAAAAATGATACATTTTCTACGCCCAATAAAATTACAAAGCAAGCAAAATCACGTCTCTCCAGACATTCATCATACCCCAAAGTAGACACCATAATTAAAAAGCATCATGAGCGAGAAACATCATCAAACTTGAAAACATAAACAATAAGTGGAAAGAAAGCTACGGTCTTTGAAACCTGTTATGAAACAGCAAAAAAGTTAAACAACACTTCAAGTTAAAAAAATTAGAAAAATTAGGCAATGCCCAAATTTGGGTGGATCATTTTTACAGCTGAGTCTTAAAATAAGGCCATCAGATGATTTTCAAAATTTTAAAATTTGCACTTGGGAGGGTCTAATCCAACAATCTAACAAAATTGAATCTGATTTTCAAGAAATCTTGCCTCTTGTATATTTTTAACTTTTAGTTTTAAATTTAGGTACCCTAAATCAAGAATATAAGCCTAATTGGGAGGGTCTAACCCAACACATGAATGACCCAGTCAATCTCAATAGACGAAATATGTTCAGAGAGACATACAATATGGATCAAAGAAAATTTATCCATGCTGAATGGAAGACGTTCATGCAAGAATTTAGAGTTGATATGTTTTTTCTTGATTATATCGATGATATTTACGAAAAAAATAATAAAGTAATTTCTAAGACTAAATGGATCAAGGGAGACTCCAGTTAGGTGACCGCTAACCATCATCCGCCTGAAAAATTATAATTAATCATAAAAGTTATTTAATCACTGCTTCCTCTTTTAAGATTTCAAAGAAAGAAAAACCGAATAAAAGGTCGTTGAACAACATAATTACACTAATCAAAGTTTAATAATAAAAGAAAAACAATTGGATAAAATTGAGAATAAGGTTGATGATCTCCATGAGCCTAAACCTAATGAATCTCTAAAAAAAACTCCTTTAATAAATCCTTCACGCTTTGAATATTGTTCCATTTAATAAAAAGATTGATAAAATGCTTCAAGAATTGAAGAATAAATCTGTCGAGTCATCTTCTTCTATTATGCTTATTAACCAAAACAGTAGCTCTGATTCATAAAGTCATAGGTCAGATTCCACTTATGAACTATCCATATTCCATGAATCTTCAACCATTCACAATATTGAAGAAAAAAAATTAAAAATTTAGAAATTAATAAACTGGAAAGGAAGTGGCATAAAAAGTTTTTTCATTCAGATATTGAAATTACTTAATCATCTTTAGTTAATCAATTTTCTGTTTTTGTAGAAAAATTATATGATTGAAATATTGATGGGCTTTTATTATAGGAAGTACTCAACAAATTACAACACATGGTTATGGTAGACAACAGTTACATTATCACAAACAATTTACCTCACAATGAGGTAACACAACTTTTAGTTACAAGATTCACACGAATGCTTCATTCCTATGGGAGAAACATTTCACTGAAGAATCTAAAAGTAGCATCCTTACAGTAATAAAAATTGATGTTGAAGGAATCCTAATCTTTGGAGAGGATCAATAAACAATGTCTGATGCCATTAATACACTATTCTGCACAAATAATTGAATATTTCATTAGAACGCCAAGTAAGGTTACTCCGCGTATCCATGACCAATTAACCAATATTAGGTGTCCTACCCTAAGTGATTTTGAATGGTACAGAAATATATTTATGTATGGAGTGATGTCTAGGGATGACAGAAATAAGTCATTTTGGAAAGAAAAATTCATCAATAGTTTACCAAATTTGTTTGCCACAAAATTAGAACAATCATTAGTAATGACCTAGAAAATATAAACTACAATAGTCTCACTATGATACAATTATGACTACAATACATAAAGAAAGTCTAAGAATGTGTATAGACATGAAAATTACTAAGCAAATTAAAAAGAAAAAGAAAATTGTCAAATATGAATTAGCAATTTCTGTGAACAATATGGATTACTTGCTATTGCTCATTCTCAAAAGAAGCAAAAATTCTCATCTAAATTCTAAAAAAATTTATAAACCTCATGGGAAAAACTTCCACAAAAATAAAGAATAAACATTTTGACAAATATTTTTCTAAGAATAAAAACTATTCAAGAATAAAATTCAATAAAAATTTTGTTGACAATAGTAAAATTGAGTGTTTTAAACGTGACTAGAATGATCATTTTTCCAACACTTGTCAAGTCAAAAATAAAATCAGTCAATTAAAATATTTGACAAAGAGAAACAATAATTGTTTAGAATTATAGAATAAATAGATTACTATGAAAGCAGTAATGAAGATTTAGGAGAATTTGAATCCTCTGAATCTGACGAATTAAACTCTTCAAGTTTCGATAATGATTCTCCTAACATCTCTCTGGAGTGCAAGAATAGCCGTTGACAAAAAATATTAATGTTTTAAATAAAAATGAAGAACAAGAAAATCTTTTATTAGATGTAATTAATAAAATTAAAAATCTTGAATTAAAATAAGAACATCTTGAAAAACTTAGGAAGATAATTCAAAAGAAAGAAAATACTAAGTCTAATAATAATATAGCAAGCCTTTCACAAACTCTTAAAAAATTAAACAAAGTTAAAGGAAGGGACATAGAAGTTACTTTACAAGAACTTTAAAAAGAAATAAAAAATATTAAAATTGAAATAAAAAATTAAAAGATTCGAACACATAAATAACCAAAGAATTAAATCTTTTAAAAATATAGATTTTAATTAAAAATAATGAATCTAGTGAACTAGGTGAACCTAGTAAATCTCCAATTTCTGATAATGAGGTTGAAGAACTTATTATCAACAACCAAGATGATGATAATTTCATTCAAATTCTTAACCACATCAAAATAAAAAAAATAACACATAATGGTCAGTATAATAATCTAAGATTTTGATTTCACTTCAATGACTCTTATTAATTCAGGACCTTATTTGAATTATATGAAAGAATGATTCATTCCTACCAAGTACTTCAAGAAAATAAAAGAATCTTTGTCATCTGCAAATAGTACTAGAATGCACATCAATTCTGAAATAATATTAAAGTTCATATTTGTCAAGATAATGTTTGTTTTAAAATATCATTCGTTTTAGTAAAAAATATGACAGACAAAATTATTTTGGGTTTACCATTCATTTTCCCGCTGTATCCTTTTACAACAGAGTATGATGAAATAATTACTCATCACATGGATAAATCTGTCAAATTCAAATTTCTTTCTTTTTCTCACAATGAGAAATTGAAAACTTTAAAACAAAATTCTATTTTTAAACTATAAATTTAATTTCTTGCAAAGAAAAATAATTATGTTTTATACAAGATGAAATACCATTCAACAGAATTGAAGATTAGCGTCAAAATCCTGCTCTTCAAAAATAAATTGAACAAAAATTTGTAAAAAATAATATGTTAACAAGAAATATGGATTTTTGGCAAATTCAGATAAATGAGAATGGCAAATACAAAACTGCATTTGGTCATTACAATTAGAATATAATGCCTTTTGGATTTAAGAATGCTCTGAGTGAATTCCTAAAAATAATTTTCAACCAATATAATGATTTTCTAATTATTCACATTAATGATGTTCTTACTTTCTCTAAATCTATTGATCAAAACAAGTAATATCTTAAACTATTTGCCAAGATAATAAACAAAATGTTTGAGTTATATCTGTAAGTAAGATATAATTATTTCAATCTAAAATTAGATTTCCAAGATTTGGAATTTATTATTTCATTATTAAAACAATTAATCAAATCATATAATTTACTTTATTAAATCAAGAATTTCTTTTAAAAATTGATTGCAAATATGTAAAACATGTTTTGGAAAAAAAATATGTAAAGACATTGCTTCCAAACCAAATTTTGTCAGGTGACAGTCAAATTTTATCAATTTTAATTTTAATATTGAATTTATTCAAGATATTAATAATTAAATTCTTGACTTCCTTACTTATAAATTTTTGCAGGAAATCATTTCAAGATTCTCCCATGATAGAATTTAAAAATTTTGACCTACTAAAATATGGGAAGGTAAAACCCATAATACTCAATCAAAGTTTATTTAAAATAAAAACATTTAATGGTAGGGCAACTGTTTTTTGCTCAAAATTCTTATTCATTAATTATGGTCATAATGAACTTGAATATCCAAGAAATGCATGGATTGATGAATTAAATAAAATTTTGAAAGAAACTAGGTTGAAACATGACTTCAATACAACACTAATTCAATTGTATGAGAAATGTAGAAAAATAAGTTTTCACAAAGGTAATGAAATCTGTTATGATAACAGAAATTTTTTAACTGTGAAGCTATTGGGGCAAGCAATTTTCAGACAAAACAGTCAAAGAATTTTTAATACTGGAATGAACTTTCTTATTGATGCCTGACAAATTTCAAAAAAGTCATAAGCATGCTGTGAAGTCTCTGACTAAAAGAATCAGTATCACGTTCAGAAATAATGTGAGGTTGATGAATAGTTCGATTATAGAAGAGTCTTCAACTCCACGCAATTGGCTTTTAAGACCTAAATTAAATAGGTGTCTTCTACTCTTAGACAAACCAAATTAACAATACTTGGGTCCATCAAACCCAACTACCAATCAACCCTGATCAATCAATTTGACCCATCTCAATTACTCAACATTTTGATGCACAATTAGTCAATTAAGTAATTACAAAATATATAAAATTTTCCCCTTATTTCAGATAAAAATCCCCAGTAAAAATCTCTTTTGTGTTGAGTCCCCATTTGCTCATTTGAAAGACCCTGCTAAAATAGCAAAAGTCCATTTTCTTCATGACTTCCACTTTGTCCCTGGTCACAGGGACAAAAGTCTTGGTTTCTATAGATATATTCTCTTAGAAACAAAATCTGTTAATATTATCCCAATAAAAAATTTTGAAGGAAGGATCATCTATCATTTCTTATACTTTCTCAAAATTATAACCATAGAAGAATGGAAAATCCATCATTCAAGTTTTTTTAAATAAAAAATAATATAATTATTTTGGCTATATTGATGACTGACACATGATTTTCCTGCATCAAAATAGTATTTTTTTCATTCGTGATTTTTGAATTTTGATAAAATTTTCAAAATTAATTTTCCAAAACGGTATTTAAGATGGGGGTCCATCCATGACCCTCACTTAGAATTATTTTCAATTGATTTTCATTAAGATTTTAATTTATTTCTAAAAATATACAAGCCCTCATCAATTGAAGCTTCTTTTCCCCAATTACTCTACTTTACAAATAAATACAAAATATCCTAGATTTTTAAGTGGTAATACTCAGTTGAAGACGAAATTCTTATTAGATAGTATTATGTTAAATGGTGGGATAAATTCAATACCCAAAAAACATTACCTCCATTAACCAGGAACTTGTAAATAGCCACTCTCAATTAAAATTGACAAAAAAATTCTTTTACCCAGGCTCCATTAAAAATTAATGAGCCTATTAGCCAAGATCCACAAATCAAACCATCCAGTCTAAATTCATCAAAAGAATCCAAATCCGAATCCAAACCATTTTCAAAAGGAAAATCAAAAGTGACAAAACCTAAATCTATAATGAAGCAAGAATTAATCTAAAAAATATTTTTCCTTGGAAGATAATAATAATTATGACTCTGAATCATCTGTAGAGTCAAGTCACACAATTAAACTAAATATCGGAAAGAGCCAATCATCAAGAGTTTCCTCTCAGCAATTGAATGATAAGAATAAATTGAAGGGCCGCGTCTTATGACAATGGGCATATAGCCCATTTCAAGACTCTCGGGACCCATTTAATTGACATCAATCTCAGTGATGATGAATAAATAAAAATAATTTACCTATGATAAAATGTCATTAACGGAATAATCAATCAATCAAAAAATTTGAAATAATAATTCAAATATCATGATGGCTCTCCAGCATAATGCAACGGCTATGATGATATCTCAAACATGAATCAATAATCAAAGTACAATGAATACACAAATTCCAAGATAACAATTGTCACGAAATCTTTACATTTGATCTTCTTCTATAATTATTGTACTAGTTGTCGAATAATTAGATAACTATTTATCCTTTTTATTATTCTTAGTCAAAAGTTGTCATGTAAAATGTTTTTACGAATACTGCAGGCAAGTTATGGGTTCTCGGTGAACTCCACTCTCTTTACCTATAAATAGGTTGTTCTATCCCATTTGTTCTTCAGAACTTGTTTTCACTCTTAACAATTTTGAGAGAAAAACTTATTTTGAAAACAAAACAGTATTCTTCCTGCTGTTTTGTAATATTTTTGTAATATTAATTAGTGAGCGGGAACACTAATTAATCGTTGTAAATTAATTTATTCAGTACTTGTAAGTTTTAATCTTACTTCAATAACAATTTTATTGTTTGTTGTTGTTTGAATTCTTGCTTGTCTTAATACTCTGTCTTTAATTACTTAAATTATATATATATATATAAAAGGCCGTCAAACTTTTTTGGCAAGTGTGAATTTTTTTTAAAGTATACAATGACTGTCTTTGATTTTTTTATACTTACGGTCAAATTTATGCTTTTTTTAAATATGACCTACTTCTGATAATTACTAAAATTTCGAGGATGCAACTTGAATTTTTGGAAGAATACCATGTTAAGGATTAAAATCATAAGAAATAACACTCGCTCACATTAATAGGCCCCGCAAACTACCTTTGATCTTTAATGCCCACTTCCACGTTTTTCTTGCCAAAGAACAGATCTTCCCTGATTAGCAACCGCCCAACTACGCACCCATGAATGGCGAGTTTAACAGCCATGAACGACAAGCTTCACAACCATGAACAGAGAGCTTCATGCACATGGACGAAGAGCTTTGCGGCCTAGACGGCGAGGTAGCTTTGCAGCTTGGACGGCGAGACGAGCTTTGCATGCTTGAGATGAAGTACGACTGGGAAGAAAACTGGGGCACCACGCGCGAGAAATGTGAAGATGTGAAAGAGATTAGTAATTACAAAGTGTCAATATCTCGTAAACAGTATATATATTACATGCAATATATATATTATATATAATCAAATAATGAATATATGACAACGTCTCACATTATGATTTCGAATAAAGATATGATTTCGAATAAAGACACACCTTAAATATACAGTGTGCATAACATAAATGTTGTAAATATGTTACATACATTGTGTAAGCCCAAATTCAATGGGATGAATGAAAGAAATAAACTTTTTGATTAATTCAGGGTGCAGCGAAGCCAAATTCAATCAAGGCAAGGGGGGGCTTACTTTTCCTGACGCTGAGTCATCCTATTCCAATTTAGCTATGCTAATGAAAGAGGAAAAGTTTTCAGATGATATGGAAGTACATACTGTTTATATCTATACTGTGAATATATTATGTACATTTAAAATCTGTGTAGATTGAAATCTGCAAATCTCAAAATTAGGATATTTCAAATCCATAATTTTCAGAATCTGCGCCAGCTACTTTAAACTTGGCTATATTTTTTTTAACTTGTGTCATCACTAATGTTTTCTTAATTCTTGATCATTTAATTAAGGAATTATCTAATTAATATACTTTCTTCTTAATTTAATACAAGCTACATACGCCATTGTCTTAACAAAGAGGTAGGGGTGTTCAATGTTGGTTGGATCATTTTTTTTTTACAAAAAGTCGAACCGATTGCCGAACCAAACCGTTCGTGAAAAAGAACCGAACTGAATTGAAAGTTTTTGTTCAGTTTGATTTAGTTCTTCGGTTTGGCGCTATTAAAAAAATTAAAGGAGTTGTTGTTATTAATAAAAATTAATTTTTTTAATATTTTCAAAGGATATTGTTGAAAAAAATAATATAGAACCAAACTTTTATTTTAGTTCCGTTCAATATGATATGAAATTTTTATATTAAAAATAAAAAAATAAGAGATTAAAATTTCGGTTCGGTTCTATTAACTGACCAAACCTGTCATTTTCAATTCGGTTCAGCCGGTTAGTAGAAAAATTTTCACCCCTACAAAGAGGAACCAAAGTGATATTCTAAATTTCCCATCCGCATTTGGAAAGAGTCCTAAATCCATGAATGTGTGAAGCTTCATTCAAATTCATAAAAAACCTAAAAGTAAAATGTTTAAGTTTTGAATTTTTTGTATTGTAGTGTATGAAATGTCACAAAATATTAATTAAACTATCACCCTACATAGGATCCAAAAGGGTAATCTAATAGTTGATTTACTCCTCCGCTAGATCCCTATAACGTAAAAGTATCCTTGGCACATGATAGTTCATGCATTTTTTACTTTTATTTATATATTTTTTACATATACGTTTGGTCCTTGATAATTAATTAATTATTTTAAATTGTTGATTTTGAGAATACTAATAACAACTCCTTTTATTTGGAGTGATATTTATCCTTAATTGAGCCCAACATAAACTATTTTATCAAAGTTGGGAACTAAATTTGGATGAGATCATACCATGTCAAAATGTTATAGAACTAATGTATGTATTTGAGTTCGCCTAGGACAAATCAAAGGTTAAGGTTGCCATTTACTCAATGTTAGGAGAAAGAATAGATAAAAGGCAGCCCTTTGGAAGGCCAACTTGCTGTCTTTCGGTGGCAAGGAAGTGCTTCTAAAGTCAGTGGGGTAGTCATCACCTAGTTATATCATGAGTGTAAATGATTTTTCGGTATGGGGACCCTTTACAAAATAATAATAAATATAATAATTTAAAAAAAGAATAAGAGAGTATAGACACCATAATTTACGTGAAAAATCTTTAAAAAGAAGAAAAACCACGGGAAGAACTATAATATTCTCTTGTATTTTGTGGATGTCTGTGTTGTTCTTTTTATGTTGTTACATATGTCTCTGTTTATAGGCTTTCAATCAGTTACACAGATTCTGATACAACTTATCTAATTGCATATGAAAATATAATCAACAGAATATTTCACTGAGATCTAACTTATCAACATTAATAAATTAAATAAATCTTGATCGTCTAATCAGTCAAATGATCTTGATTAACTTCTCTTTGGATTGCCACGTTGGCAAGCCATAAACTTTCATCTGGTTGATCTCTTCTTCATAACCTCATGGTTGATCCTACGGTTCTCAATCTATCTTATCTTCGAGGGAGTTTTTGGTCTAGATCTTACCACATGTCATGTAAAATTTTGTCTGTTCATTGGCCCCAATTACACTCAACGGAATATTTTTCGTTAAGGTGTAATAATTTGTCTTTTCTTATTTTGATGTTACGTCTGCCCATTTATGCTCTCACGTGCTTCTTGAAAACATGCGACGTTATTTTTCTATGTAACTTTTTGATTGTCCGTTGTCAGTGTTGGTTTCTTCTTTTCTTTCTACCATTACATTTTTCTGTTCCCGCTCACAAATGCTTTGCAGTTGTCGAATAATTTTTTTATCAGTTTGCTGCGATGAGGATTACTTCTTCTTCAGTTGTTATTACGTCTTTTTGTTCCTTTAACTACAGACTCATTGATAGAGTTTTTCTCGTTTCTTCATTTTTCATTTTCTTCACTACGGGCTTATGATAGAGTTTCTCCCATTTCTTCATTTTTATTTTTCATTATCTCGTACGTTAAGATCATTTCATAATTGCATCGCATGAGTTTGAGTTTGATGTTCCGCATTTGTTGGTAGAGTTTCTACTGTTTCCTTATTTTCTTTTTCCTTCTCTCGTTTCATATTTTCCCTTTGTACTTCTGCTTCGATCAATATGAATTACTCTGTTTGTGCAATTTTTCTTCTATTGAACTCCCTTTTGTTATACTTCATTCAAAGACTTAGCAAAAATTAAGGATCAAATCCGGTACTGGCTCCCAGTTCTCTTGAGAATAACTATGTTTTTTTGTGAAATCTGTTCCTGAGGATAAGACTTTAAATTCTTTATGATATTCATGCTTCCTCAAAGATCTAGGTTCAAATAAAGAACCATAGCACCGTCTTCATTCTGAGAAAAGGAGTTACGAACTTCCATTTTCTTTTGAGAGTAGGACTTTGGTTCAAATATATAATAATGGCCTCATTTTCATTTCTGGAGAAGGAATTATGAACTGTCATTTTCTTTTGAGAGAAGAACTTATGTTCAAATAAAGAACCATTGCCTCGTTTTCATTTCCTTCTGAGAAAGGTGTCCATAGACACTCCTAAGGACTCATGCTCCTTACGTGGAACCATGACCCCATTTTGATTTACTACCAGTTTATCGATAGAGTTTTTCCCATTTCCTTTCCTTTCTTTTGCTTTGCACTTTTTTATTTTGTATTTCTCCATTTCTCCTTTTTGGTTTCCTTTTTTACTTTTAACTTTTTCCTTCATTTTCTCACTTTTTTTTATACTCCTGGCTTTCCCGTTCTAAAACATTGAAGCCGCGACCTTCCTTTACTTGGCCTTCTTTTCTCGGCCTTCCATTCTCGACCTTTCTTTTCTCGGCCTTTCTTTTCTGCCTTTCTTTTCTCAGCCTTTATGTTTTGCCTTTCTTATTCAGCTCTTCTTTTCTACCTTTATTTACTCAAGTCAGCCTTTCTTTTCACTTTTGTGGTCTGGATTTCTATCCTCAAATTCTTTTCCTTTATTGTTTCTCTTCTGCTGAATTTTTGTCCTAAAATTCTTTTCATTTCGTTTTTCTTTTCTAGTCTGAATTTTCGTTCTGAAATTCTTTTATTTTCCTTTTTCTTTTCTGTCAAATTTCTATTCTGAAATTCTTTTCCTTTCTTTTTATCTTCTGGTCTGAATTTCTGTTCTGAAATCATTTTCCTTTCTTCTTTCTCTTCTAGTCTAAATTTTTGTTCTAAAATTCTCTCTTTTTTTTTTATCTGAATTCGTATTCTGAAATTTTTTTCCTTTTTATTTATTTTTATTGATTTGTCTGTTCTCTTTCTTCTGTTCTCATCCTTTGTCCATCGCGACTTGTGTTTCAGTTCTTGAGAGTATGACTTATGTGTTGCCCCTTTCAAGGACTCACTCCCTTAATTCCTTCTAGGAGTAGGACTTATGAATTACCCTTCATAAGGATTTATGCCCTTAGTTCCTTATGAGATTATGACTTATGAATTGTCGTCCCAAGGACTTATGAATTGTCGTCCCAAGGACTTATGCCCTTAGTTCCTTCTAAGAATAGGACTTGTGAACGGCCCCTCCCAAAGACTTACGTCCTTAGTTCCTTCTGAGAGTAAACTTATGAACTGCCCCTCCCAAGAACTTACGCCCTTAATTTCATATGGGAGTAGGACTTATGAACTGCCCTTTTTAAGGACTTACACCCTTATTTTTGTTGTCAAAGAAGAGAGAGATTTGACAGCCTACACATTATCATGCCATAAGTTTTGATTGATAGCTCCAAATTAAATTCCGTGAGATTTTTCTAAAAGTTGATTTTCATATGCTTCGAATGATATATAATCCTCCATGTAATTAGCTTCCAATTGATGCTTTATAATTTCCAAATATGTATGTTCTGCACAATCTATCTTCCTGAACAACCTTCATGAAAATTATTATAACTTTTGTTCGGGAGCTCCGAATCAAGTTCTGCAAAATTCTTCAAGAAGTATACATCCGTATCTTTTTCAACAATATATAGTTTGTCATATAATATTGTATAAGATGAAGCAGCCTAAAGATTTGATTTGAAAGATGTGAATAGCCTTACTTTTCTGAGTGATATAAATAAAAAATACCGTAACGTTGTATCGAAATCTCCAAATTAATTTATATAAAATTCTCCAATAAGTAGACTTTTGTATCTTTCCGATGATATAAGATTCATCATGTAGTTGTCTTCCAATCAATACAGTTTGATTTTCAAAATTGAGCATTTCGCATAATCCACTTTCCTAAGCCGTCTCAATGAGAATCATCATAACTTTTTCTCAAGAGCTCTAAATCACGTTTTACAAAATTCTTCAAGTGATAGACATCTATATCTATCTAATGATATAGTATTGATATGTAATATTAATTTAATTGACACAATCTAAAAATTAAGTTTGAGAGGCCTTCATATATTTATTTTCCTGAATAGCACCAACGAGAGCTGCATAATTTTTGATTGGGAGCTTCAAATTGTTTTTCGTAAAATTCTTCACAAAGCGATTTCTGTATCTTTCCATTGATATAAGATTCATTGTGTAGTTGGCCCCCAATAAATGCAGTTTAATCTTCAAATTAAGGTTCTGAATAATCTATTTTCCTGAATAGCCTTAATGGAAATTGTCATAACTTCGCTCAAGAGCTCCAAATCAAGTTTTGATTTTTTTTGAAGAAGTAGATATCTATATATTTATAGTGATAGATAATATGATGTGTAAGTCTATTTAATTCAGTTATAAAAAAAACTAAATTTTGAATACGTGATCAAGTTTACTTTCCTGTACGAAAACTACCATACTCTTGATCCGGAACCTAACTTCAATTCCGTAAAATTCTCCATGAAACAGAACCTAAAAATTTATATAATACGACTCACCATGTAATTTTTCTTCCAACTTTTTTCATTTCCTTTACCATTTCAGTTCCTGTTGTCACTTCTGTTGTTAAGACATTTCTGTTCCCGTTATTTGTACATTTTTTATTTTCCTCATAAAGTCCATTTGAAGGACTATCAAGTCGTAGTCTTCCATTCTAAAAATTTGAATGCCTATCCTTTTGGTTTTAAAGTTCAGTTAATGAACTGATAGCTTTCCCGTTCTGAAATGACAGCTTTCTCGTTCTGAAGTGGCAGCTTTCTTGACTTTCCCATTCTGAGAGGTTTGAGTGTGGTCTTCTATGTTTGGCCTTCCTTTACTTGGCCTTCCTTTTCTTGGCTTTTCTTTACTCGACCTTTCTTTCCTTGGCCTTTCTTTACTTGTCTTTTCTGTACTCGGCCTTTCTTTACTAGGCCTTCCTTTACGGGAATTTTTAATTCTTATTTCCTTCCTTTTTTTGTTTCTTTGGTAGAAGCTTCCGCAGTGGTGATGTTTCGTTGGCTATAATATTATCCCTCACGGTTGGTGATGACGGAAACCATTACCTCAATTTTTCATATTCGATTGCTGATGAATAACATTAAATTTTTTTTTGAAACTCGTTCTCAACCGTTTTTCCATTTTCGGTTCCGTATTGCCTTTTTCGTTTCTGCTCCAACTCATTTCACTTCCGGTTCTATTTTTGAGGGGGCGTTTGGTTTGGTTTTGAGCGTTTTAAGAAGGGATTTCTTGAATTTTTTCCCATCTCTAAATGAAGGCACCAAAATATAAAGGATTTTTCGGTATGGGGGACCCTTTCTGAAAGAATAATAAAGAGAATAATTTAGAGAGAGAATGAGAGAGTAGAGACACCATAATTTACGTGGGAATCCCTTAAAGGGAAGAAAAATCACAGGAAGAATTATAATATTCTCTTGTATTTGTGGAGGTCTGTGTTGTTACATATGCCTATATATATAAGCCTTCAATCAGTTACATAGAGTTTGATACAGTTTATCTAATTCTATCTGAAGTTATAATCAACATAATATTTCACTGAGATCTAACTTATCAACATTAACAAAACCATCTAATCATTTTAATGGTTTTGATTAGTTTCTCTTTGGATTGTCACGTTGGCAAGCCATATACTTTCGCCTGATTGGTCTCTTCTTCATAAACTCATGGTTGATCCTACAATTCTCATTCTATCTTCTCTTCGATGGAGTTTTTAGTCTAAATCTTACCACGTGTCATGTAAAATTTTATCTATTCAATTAGCGCTTTCAAATTACCTTAAAAAATTTGTTCTAATCTACTAGCTATCATACCTTAAAAAATTTGTTCTAATCTACTAGCTATCATAATGAGATTCTGGTAGTCTAAGGGTGAGGAATCTAGAGGTATTAGTTGGAATGCTAGTAAAAATTGACTAGTTGTAAGGATACAGGAGGTCTTGGGTTTAGGGATCTTGAAGATTTTAACTCAGCGTTACTTGCTAAACAAGCTTGACTCCTATAAAATAACCCTGACAGTTTATGTTCTAAATTTCTTAGAAGTTTATACTTACCTAACTGTGATTTCTTAGAAGCTAAGGCTGGTAAATCTAGTTCTAGGGCTTGGAAAAGTATCTGGAATGGAAATGAGGTTCTTAAAAAATTTCCAGTTTATAAAATTGGGAATGAGTATCCCCCTACCTCTGATGCTGGCTCTGCCTCAAACATTTCGAGAAAAGCTTTTTCATCGAATTCCCTCTCAAACTCTATTTCTACCCTGATAAATCCTAATATGAGTAATTGACATTCTCCATCTCAGTTCCCTGGCTTAGATCATTTGATTTCTGGTTCTGGAGTGGGAAGTATGAGAAGCCCTCATTTATTTTCCTGGATGCCCCCTTGCAAATCATATAAAAATTAACCGTGACCCTCTCTCTCTCGAGTGTTTGCTCGATTGGCTTCATTTGTATGGACTCGATGGGAGAAGTGATGTTTCTAGAAGGCTTCTGGGTCGAATCTTTCTCTGCTGCCCATGGGAAATTATTGTCCCTAAAACTGGGTGTGAACTGGACCCTGTCCTCAGCTTGGTCCAAATGAGTTTTTGAGTCCAGACTCCAAATTAATTATATCTTGGGTTAGGTCCAACAAATGTTCAGACAATAGACTGTTAAACCTAGTCCAAGATATTCAAAAATTAAATCAATTGCTAGGACTTCGTTAAATTGGATTAGTAGAAATCAAATCATAATGCTGATGCTATTGTAAAATATAGCTTGGACAGAGTTAATTTGAGTAATTTCTCCTATTTTGTTAGCATTTCTAGCTTGGTTTTAGCAGAAAATATTATTGTAAGGGGTAGACTAAGGCCTCCATAACTATTGATATTTTTTGTTTAATAATATTTCACTCTGGTTTTGTTAAAAAAGATGTTATAGAATTAAATTAAGTTACACGGAAACAACATTTCTTGAAAGTAGTTGAAATATATATTAAAACTAGATGATTAGTTACTTGTTATTTGGAAGAATATACCCTTAAAAATTTTACTTTGAAAACATATACAAATTTCACAAAAACAAGAAATCTATATCCTAGCCCCACCAATTTTAGCTACTTTACTAAATATTTACTAAATTGTGATTCAACTTCAATGATAGTCTTTTTTGGTTTAGTCTAATCAAAGTCTTTTTTCAACTACACTATTTAATGCATCTTACACGCTACTCATTAGAACTTCATCTTCTCCACCACACTTGGTATCATACGAGCTTCTCCTTCATCCTCTATTCATCTTTTATTTATTTTCTTCTATTTGATGATTGGAGCTTCTTTCATGCTCACATTTAAAGCTTCTTTCTTGTTGATGTAAGGATCTCTTCATTCTCACAAGTACTCACATTTTGATTTATAAAGTTTTCAACTATGCACTTTCATTTCGTATGCCAAAAGAAAGAGATGAGTTTATGAAAACTTATGATAGTATCTCCTTCAAGTACTAAATACTTGAAGACTTTGTGTAATCAATTATTAGTATTTGATGCCTTCTAGCATATGCGAGACTCTTTATAGCCAAGTCCATAATGCCATGTTATACTTGAAGTCTTCAATTAGACATTCCCATCTATTTGAAAACTTGAAATATACATTCCTTGCTATATAATATATTTTCTAGTTAGAATCCCGAATCTACTTGAATCGTGCGAGTACCTATATTTGACTACTTGAAGCCTTCAAGTAGAGATGAGACCATGTTCAACAGCCAAATTGTAAAACCATATGTATTGCTGGATGAAAGTTTTTGTATTAAACACACATGTCTATACTTCGAATACGTAGGATCGATACGACACCCCATTATTAAGGGAAAAAGTCAAAAAATAAATATTTGCTATGGAATCATAAAATTGCTTGAAATATAAACTTAACAACAAAGTAAATCAATCAAGCAACATTTAATAAACACGTAACCAAATAAATAAAATAACGACGATGTGGAATATTAAAGTGAAAAAATTAAACGTGTAAGAAATTAAGTATGGAAAGTAAATAGCACGTAAAAAGAGTGTAGGGAAGAGATATGACACATTATATTTTTACATAGTTCGGGAAAACCTATCTATACGTCCAAGGTCTAAGGATCTCTCCTTGAAGATTTTTCTCAAACGATATTCTTAACGGTGAAGACCAAACCTTTACAAACCTTATTGGCTTATGGTGCCAATTAGGCCTTAACAATGCAGCTTAGTCGAGATCTTCAAATCTCTTATAAAATCACTCACTCTCCCAAAGAGTAGATTTCTCAGTTTTTCACTCACAATATTTACTAGCTCTCTAGAAATTTTTTCATAATCCCGCTCAAAATATAAGCCTTTCAAAATATTGAACTCTACAGAACTTCATCGGAGTGAACTGCTAAGATGTGGAGAGGTGTGTTGGATTGTGAAAATGGCTCGCCTATTTATAGAGGAAAGAAATCATCCCTGAACTAGCCCAACCAGTTTGAAAACTGGTGGAACCGGTGCTTGATTTAGGAAATTATTGCTAAACAAGCAAACATATATGACCGGTTTCCCTGCCGATCGGTTGGGAAATTACGTAAGTAATTTCTTATTCTGTAAACTGGTCTCACTAGTCTTATTAGTTCCAAATCGGTCCGTCTGGTTTCCCACCGGTATGATCAGATTTATCCCTAAAATTGAGCTGGTTTGAACACTGAATTGGGGAAGAACCGGGCGTTGATATTTTTACATAATTCTATCCAGAGCGATCTTCTACAGTTTGGTTCATGGATGGTTCAATCAGGTTCTCAATTCCTTGCAACATTCTAAGTTCAACCATATTTGATTTAGGTTATTTGAAGTTCATTTGATATACTTGGTGCCCTTTGTAATATGTCAGATGTATCTTGCCATGTGCGATTTTGATTGCCCAATATTTCTATTTGCATAAACACTTACGATTAAGTGTTTTCACCTTATTTTCATTTTATTTAGAACCTACACACTTAACTAAAATATTAGTCCTCATATTATTTATCATCATCAAAATTATCACCTTGACTAGGTTCAATAATCTCCCTTTTTTATGATGACAAATAATTGATTGTAAAAAACATATTAGCTATAAACTTTTTATACGCATACGCAATAATATTTTTAAAATTTTAAAATTCTCCCCCGTTTTCAATTACTATATTTCTCCCACTTTGAAATCATAAAAAAGAATTAAACATGTCATTTGTTTAAAAATACTCCCATTTTTGTAATTTTTAATATGAATAAAAAACTATTCTTCTTTCGCAATTAATTATCCCCCTTTTAAATCATAAAAATGAATTAAAAATGTCAACTTTTAAAAAATCTCCCCTTCAATGTATGCATTTTTTTAAATAAAAGATTTCATTTTTAAAATACATACAAAAAATAAAAAAATAAGTTCATGTGATTTCTCAAAAATCAAGATTACTATGAAGATTGAGCTTACTAACCTTGTCTACGTGTGTCATTATGTACATATATATATTTTTATGTTCATTTACAATCAGGCTTTTATTTTTTTTTTGGGTTTCTTCTTTGAAGTGCATCCTCTCTTAGTGAGTAGCTTTCGAAGATTATTTGTTTAGATCTTTGTCTTCTACTTCATTTTCACTAGATGTGATTTTGAATAATAAGTTTCCTCCTTTTGCATATTCCATATCCTCTTCCATGTACTCCATTTTATGAGTTATCAATGATCACATGAGTTCTTCAAGTGAAAGTGTTTTAAGATCTTTCAATCATTGAATAACAATTACCTTATTCTCCCACGACGTTGATAATGACCCAATAACTTTACTCACCAAATCACTATTAATAAAGGTCTTACCAAGAGCGTTAAGAGAACTTACTATACTATTGAAACGAGCAAACATATCTTCAATACTTTCCACGCATTATAAACATTTTGTACTTATGCTTGAGAATATCAATCTTAGAGTCTTTAACCTCATTTTTTCCTTCATGTGTGATTTCTAAAACATTCCAAATGTCTTTTACAGATTCGAACATACAAATACGATTATATTTATTTATATTTAAGGCACAATACAAGACATTTATAGCTTGAGCATTTAAAGATAATTTAATTCTGTTGTTCTTGGTCAAAACTCATGGCTTAGGCACGTAAGGACCATTTTCGACAATTTTCTACAAATTATAATCAATAGATTGAATAAAAAATCTCATTCTAATTTTTTAGAAGTTGTAATCTATTCTAAAAAATGGAGGTTTTAAAATCGATTGCCCTTGTTAAAAATTAAAAGATGATGATATAGCTCAAGATAATTAAGTCTTAGATATTTGAGTACCACGCTCTGATACCAATTGTAGGATCGATATGATACACCTTTATTAAGGGAAAAAGTCAAAAAATAAATATTTGATATGGAATAATAAAATTGCTTGAAATATAATTTTAATAATAAAGTAAACCAAACAAGCAATATTCAATAAACTCTCGATCAGATAAATAAAATAATGATGATGTAGAATATTAAAGTGTAGAAATTAAACATGTAAGAGATTAAGTACGAAAAGTAAGTAGCACATAAATAAAAGAGCATAGGGAAGAGAGAGATATGACACAATATCTTTGGGAGAACAATGATAATGACAATTTCCATCCAAGGGAGTATCATTGTGGGAGAGATGGTGATGATGATTTGTCTCCAAGACGTTGATGATGATGAACTTGAACATTCTAATAGTGATTTTGGGCTTGATATTATTGCTGATAATGATCTTGATTTTAATATATATGAAGAAGCAGTTTGGGAAAAATGAAGTCTCTACCTTACCAGATTTGAATAGAAGGCTACAGGTTAATGCAAATCTGTAAACAATGCCAAGCAATATTGCACCTTCGTCATTGCGACCACCCTATAATGCACTAAGATTATCACAACTATAGGATAATGAATATGTTAGTTGTCTCAAATATGTTAGATATAGAAGAACTCTACCATGACAAAAAAGAGCTCACAAGAATTGTTGGACTCATGGCAGTCTGTCAAAATTTCTAGGTTAATGTCTTTAAGTCCATGCCAACATTGTTGGTGATTGAGTGACATTTAGAGTACTTTAAGATAAAAAATTTCACAAATACTCATACATGCTCTTTTGACATCTTATGACATGATCATCATCAAATAAAAAGCTTATTGGTCTGTCATTGCATAAAGTCAAAATACATCGGTGTTGGATAGAATTATAGGCCAAAGATATCATCAAAGATATTTGTAAGGATTATGACATCAATATAAGCCGTGATAAGGCTTGGAGAGCTAGGAAAGTTGCATTGGAATTAGTTCAAGGGTCACCTGAAAGTTCTTATACGAGAATCTCATCTTATTGTCACATGTTAGAGGCGAAGAAACTAGGTATCGTAACTCATATAGAGACTGACAAACATGACCATTTAAAATACGTCTTCATGTCTATTGGATCCTCGATTCATGGATTTCTTAGTTGTATACATTCGATAATTGCTGTTGTGGAACATCCTCAAAAGTAAAGTATAATGGGGGCAGTGTTCATCATAACTTCTAAAGATGAGAAGAACCAAGTGTATCCATTTGTGCTTGGGGTTACTGACTTTGAGAATGATGCATCATGTGAATGGTTCTTTAGTAAGCTGCTGATGGTTATTGGAAATATGGGTAACTTGGTATTTGTTTTAGAGAAATGAAAGTATAGCAAAGGGCATCTAGACTATCCTTTCACAGACATCGCATGAAGCTTGCATTTACCAATGGGAATGAATATACAATCGAAGTTTAGAACTAGCGATGTCAATCCGTTGTTTTCTAGAGTAGCCAAAGCTTATCGTGTATTAAAGTTTGAGGCATATATGGTTAGCATCAACCACGTTCATCCAAGCATTAGAAACTACTTGATGGAGGTCAGATTTTATTGGTGGGCTCGTTCTCATTGTGATGGTACACACTATAACATAACGACTACGAACATTGTTGAATGTATGAATTGTATATTAAAATATGCTTGAGCCCTCCCAAGAATAAGTCCAATAGAACGTGTGCATGATATATTGTGGTGGTGGTATTATCGAGGTCAGACTGTTGCTAGTGAGTTGAACACACAAATGACAAAATGGTGCGAGAAGGAGCTTCGAAAGAAGCATGATGCTTCCCAAAGACTTACAATGGCTACTTCAAATATTCAACTTGCATAACTAGTGGGGATAGATACATGGTTGTCAACTTTCATAAAAACATGCACTTTGTCGTGAATTTGATCTTGACTAATATCCTTGTGCCCAAACGTTAGCTTATTGTCGACTACACAACATCTCAGCTTACAACTTATGTTCGAAGTAATATAAAGTTGAGGCACTAATGGAATCTTATGGGAAACAATACACCCATTAAGAGATCATGCAGACTGAACTATTAGCAAAGAGGTGAGAGAAAGAATTGTCTTGCCCCCTATAATGAGGCGATCTAGCGCCATGCACATGATAAACACAATACCATCTAGAGGTGAGGACGTACAACCAAATAAACGTATTCATTGTGGTATAAGCTGACATAATAGATAGACATGCAAATATCATATCTCCTTTCACATGCGTGATGAATCACAACCAGCCACATAAAGTTATTTTTCCTTATTTTAGTTGTTTTCAAAATATATCAATCTATTTATATGTATATTGTATGCATTTTGTATAGATATTGTATCTATTTTGAACCATGTAAGTAGTTATTTGATTATGTCAGTAAACAAACCAATGTGGGAGTTGTTTAATTTTACCAGTATGTAAAGTGTATGTATTTTATGACTACTTGAACCCTTCAAGTATTTTTTATGACTACTTGAACCCTTCAAGTATTTTTTTATGACTACTTGAACTCTTCAAGTAGTTATTTTATGTCAATAAGCAACCTAGAGATCATGTGACTACTTGAAGGGTGAAAATAGTTATGTATGACTACTTGAACCCTTCAAGTAATTATTTTTATTTTTCCAGTAAGCAACCTAGATACCATGAGACTACTTGAAGGATACTAATAGTTGTTTATAATTGTCAACGCAATTAGCACCTTGAGTTGTCGAAAAAATTTGTTGAACAATCTCAGAAACCACATCATCCAAACGCTCCAAAGAACCCCTATATCCTTATCTTCCACAACCATCTTCTCCAAATGAATGACATCTCCATCTTGGACTAATCCTTCAACCATCTTCTCCAAATTCTCTTCATTATGCTATTTTGGGTTTTCAGTATACTGACCATCATCTATAGCTTGATCAAAAGAGTGAACATAAAAATTACCAAAATCATTCCCACCTGGGATTTCACAGAATGATGTACAAGGACTTGGAGCTGATAAAAAATCTTCTTAACTCCTTGTTAATATCAACAGCTTCTTGTTTCAACATTAAGGAGTCACTTTTAGAGACCTTATGTCTGCGTTCATGTTTTCAAGCTTTTGCCTTGTCTCATGCATAAAAGTATGGAGGACATTAAAATCTTTTCCATTATCTAAATTATGATATAAGGTATCCTCTCTCTATTTGGAACTTCAACCTCAGGTCCAATTTGAGGCTGAAGACCCTACTCTTATATATTATTCTCTTCACTTGCAACATCTCCAACTTGATGAACTTCAACCAAAATCGTCCAATATAGTTTTTTCTCTTCAACATCAGTTGGGTTTAACGTGAAAAGTACCTTTAACTACAAATTAATATAAAAAACATATGACAATTTTATCTCATGATAATTGATAGCAATGACCAATATTACGAGGCTAGAAAATCAAGAGTACTTACGATTTTTTTAGAAACTATTGTCTACTACACAATCTCGTACGAAACAATGGTGCTCATTGTCCAATTTAGTAATCTTGGAAATCAATTGGCAACCTTTGTATCATACAAGATGCCGATTGTTGGAATGATCAACCATTAATAATTATTCTCCAATCATTGAAAACATATAAAAAAGAGGAAAATAAATTGATGGTACAAATGAAGATACCTGGAAGACAAATGAAAATCCCTAAAGCGTATGTTATCTCATCCACCTTGTCCTTACCCTTCTCAATTTTTTTTTTTGCCTATCTTCCTCCTCCTTTTCCTTTGTCTACCAAGGGTGTCATCATCATCGTCGCCTTTGGAATGACATTCTTAAGTGCTTGTCTAGTTTTGTCTAAACATAATTCACCCCACAGATAGGTATTGAAATCATCTAGTTTATAAATTAACATGACCCACCTCTGGTCAACCTTATTCATCTTCTCATTCCCCAAAAAACCACATGCTCCAACAAATATAAAAGAGCTAGATTCACAACATCCATATCCTCCAAACCATGGCTACCCAAAAATACTTCCTCCAACCACTTATTGCTTATGTTTTCATCTCGCTTGAGTAGTATTGGTCTAATGGTCTCTAATTCTATACGGGCTGTTTCTGTTGAAATTATGTCCATAAAATAGGGTGTAGTAACTATTTATGAGTATTTAGTTATTTCTCAGACATTTTGTATTACTGAATTTAATGAATAAGTAAAAGTTTTCCTTTAATTAAAGTATGTTTATAATTTACTCAAGTCCTGGAATTATTATCAACGTAAGAAGAGTAAAGACAGAGGGGTCTTACATACAAACTCTTCTGAAATAGTTCAGAATGTTATTCATAGTCTTAGGATTGACTAGACAATCAAATCTGATTACGACTATTAGGTTGAACCAATGGATGCCAGTCTTGGAGCATAAGAGTGGAGACTCAAACAGTTAACCTAGATGTGTTCTGGGACATGTTGAATAGACCAGTAACAGATTAGTTTAGAGCAAAAACTGTTTACCTAGCTCTAAATCTAATTGTTACACCTTAAGGGTATTTTTGCAATTACTTTAATCCCTGAGGTGCATACATAGATTGACTTAGTTACTTGCGATCTTTGATATGTCAAATGGGTGAGTTCGAATTGGCAGACAATATCTCGATTAATCAGATCGTAATTTAACTATATTGAAGTTACGCGATTCATAAATATGAAAATTCGTGGTTGGATTGCGAAAATAATAATATCACCTTATGCTTTATTGATGAGTGTGTAAATAAATAAAACAGGCCTGGTATTTAATGAATTGAGTCAAATATTAAGGCTTGTGAATTATACGAGACAATCCACTATTATGTCTTTCTTATTCACAATCAATAAATGAGTTAAGAAAATAATAGCAAGAGGGGTAAAATGGTAATTTTATATCCACACTCTTGTTATTGATATTCACGATGGGTAATATGTTAAAATATTCTGTGGACCATGAAATAAAATAGTTTATTTGCACCAACATAAAATGTAGCGCGCATGAATCGAGAGTTGATTCAACATCGAACCTATAGTGGAGTCGTACAATGTCAGGATTAAATAGGTCAGAAATTTATAAAGATAAGTTCACCGAGTATTTGAATCCTATAGCTTTATTCATGTGGGTCCATTCGGTCTCAGAAATAGCTCATGAGAATAGGAATAAAAGTAACGATATCAGTTGGACCAAAATGTATTTTGGTGCCAATGTGTATTTCCTACACTCATATGTGATGAGTGTTGTCACTAAATTAGTTAAATGTGATTATTTATATTGAAATTAATTAATTTATTATTTTCTAATTATTGGATAATTAGTAAATAAAAAAATTAATTAATTAATTAATAAAGATCAATTAGATATATCAAATGGATTAATTAACTTTGATACAACACAAACTCTAAGAGGATATATACAAAATTCTACCATGGTTGTTATTTTGGAGTTAATTTTTAGACATTTGAAATATAAGGAAAATTTACAAATTCCTAAAATTAATAACTATATATATGTGATAGAAATTTGATTGCCATAAAAACTGTATTAGATACATCACAACTCTAGAATACAATAATTGATACTGATCAATACAATGTGTAATTACACACAGAGAGAAAAAGAGTTTCCTTCCCCCCCCCTTACATTTTGCCGCTGAATTCCAAATTGAAGGAAGAAAATTTTGATTTTTTTATTCAATCGTTTTAAAAGCACACACTCAGTTCCTAAACAAATTCTCACGAGATATATTTATGAAATTAACGAGTGGTTATTGATGTGAAGAAAATTTTGAGAAATCGGTTCTTGAAGATCGTACTTGGGTTTTGATTCTTAAAGATCAAGCTTGAAGATTTGGATCTTGAAGTTTGAAGAACCTGAAGAACGAATACAAGGATTCCACCAATTTAAAAAATCTCTGATACATGGGAAAGGTGAAAATCATTTCAACCTTTTTCTATTCATTTAAATATTTGATATGCATGATCGTTTATAGTTTTGGTTTTTAATAATTCAATTTTATTGAATAAGTTTTAGAAAAGACTTTTAATAATCCGCCCATGAACCGTTCGTGGTTCAAACTTTTTTTTATTTTAAAATCACCGATCCAACAATTGGTATCAGAGAATAGGTTCTTGATTATGCATATAGATATTTGAAATGAACGTATCGATGAATTTGTTGATATTGGCATATATTTGTGTATGGTAGATTCAAATATGTTTGAATGTGTTATGTGATTGTATCCCTATCTATTGGCTCTAGGCGTTTTTGAGGCATAGGGTTTTATGTATTTAATTTTATTGCAAAAGTTGCAATTTTTTTTATAAATTCAATGTAAAATCGCTGCCACCTCGAAAACTACTAGAAAACGCCATTCACCCACACCATCGCCAGAAGTTGCCGCCACTGGCAAAATGCGACCGAAAAACGCTGCCAGGAAAACCTTTAGAAAAGTCACTGGAAAAGTCACCGGAAAAGCCGCTGCCACCGCCGCCGGCGGATGCCGCTGCCGTGCCACATCGCCTCCTGCTGTCCACTGTCATGCCTGCGTGGTGACTAGGGTTTAGAAACCCTAAGCGATAACAGCTAGAGTTTAAGAAATCCTGTGTTGTTTCGTACAAACCCTAATATCATCTTTTATGTTTATAATTTTGAATTTTGAATTTTAAACGGATAAAAAATAATTAAGATCTGAAAGACAATTATCTAATTTTATCTATTTATCATTTGAATTTTGAATTCAAAAAATAATTATCTATGGGATTTTGAACTCAAAAGGATAATGATCCATTTTATCTATTTTATCTTTTCAATTTTGAATTTAAAAGATAATTATCCTTTTATCTTTTGAATTTAAAATTTTAAAAGGATAATTGATGAGATTGTTTAATTAGGAAAATAGTTTTGAAATTTGAATTTTGAATTTTAGAAATTAGAAATTAGAAATTTGAATATAAATTTTGAATTTTGAAATTTGAATTTTAAATTTTAAATTTGAATTTTAAAATGGAAATGGACTTTGTAAATAGTTACAAATTGATGGGACTTCCTGAAGGACAATGAGATAATTACAGACACTGTAAAGACTAGTATTTAAATTAATGTAATTTAATTATTATTCTTTTTACGAGTTGTAATTAGAAATGAGCCAATAAGGAGGTTAATTTTGAATGAATGATTTATTATTAATCTCGCATCATCATATAACATGCAATATGAAAAATAGGGATATGCCAATATCAAAATATCATGTAGCATGTACATGCATAATTGTAGTTTAAATTTATAATGGGTTATAATTTAAATACAATATGAATTTTATAAAAGTTATAAATTTTAAATTGGAATTTAGTTTTGATTAAAGTTTATATTTTTTGAAACTTATTTTTTCAAATTAATAAAGAGTTATGTTTTTTCAAAAAGCAACGAAAAATCCATTCTTTCAAAAAACTAAGAGGGATTATCGTTTACGTTCAAACGTTCCCAAGGTCCCCAACGTAAACTTGATCGTGGCATGAGGAATGGTTAGAGCCGCCCTAGCAGTGCTCTTTTCAGTGAGAGAAACTTTAGAATCTTGTCGCTTTGAGTCATCGAGTTGCTTAAGAAACTAAAGCTTGTAAAGGAATGGGTGGGGCAGGACTTTCCCTAGACGGACTGTTAGTTCATAGGAACCTTTAAAGCTGATGCGTTAGTTAAACACTTAGACCGAAGCACATTGAAATCACTCATAGGGGCTAGTCAATATGGCTAAGGTGACCAAAACCATTGGTGATTGGTTAAGCTAGATATATTGACATCTTGAGAAGCGTTAACCAAATGATGGGAGTCTCGATGCGGTAAGAGGTAGTTTGGACGTTGTCCTTAGATGAGACAAGCTATTGTTGTTGATCGTAACATCATGGAAGAAATATTTTTTATTAGATTTTTAAATACTTAAGAATTTGCATCATGCATCATACTTTCTGAAATGATTGAGTATTTATTTACACCACTTTATTTATTCTTTTCAGTAATCATGTCATTATCATCACTCTTAACTACCTTAAACGCGAATAAACTTATTGGTGAAAATTACGTAGATTGGAAACTTAATCTTAATATCGTGCTGACGGTAAAAAAGCACACGTTTATGCTCACTACCCATTTTCCCCTTGAGCCAATTGCTGAATCGGCTCAAGAGGAAAATGATGCTTATGCTTCTTGACTGCGTTCTGATGAGATCGCCAAGTACTACATCTTGGCTTCCATTAGCAATGTGTTGCAACAACAACATCTGAACATGAAAACTACCATTGGTATGATGTTGAACATCACCAAAATGTTCGGAGATCATGGTCGTCAAGCCAAATAGGCAGTTGTGTGAAACTTCATGAACTGCAAGATGAAACCTAGAACTCCTATCAGAGAACATATGACGCTGATCATTAGTTATCTGAATGAGATGAAAATCATGGGTGCTGATGTAGGTGGCGAGACACAAATTGATATGATCCTTGAAACTTTGCCTGACACTTTTGAGAACTTCAAACTTAATTATTCGATGAATAAGTTGAGATACTCACTTTCTGAACTGATGAAGGAACTACAAGCTACTAAGACCCTATTTTTGAAGGGTAAGAGGAAGACTGGAGAGAGAGGTTTCAAGAAGGCTAAGAAGCATAACTCAAAAGCTGCGAAAGGTAAGGGCACTATAAAAATGTACAAGTCGAAAGACAAGTTTCATCATTGTGGAGCCGCTAGTCATTGGAAACGCAACTGCCCAGACTATGTCAAGGAGTTGAGATCTAAAAGTATGGTACTTGTTAATGAGGCCTATTAAGTGACTGACTCTATTTTTTATTAGATTGTAGACTCTGTAGCCACTAACCATATCTGTTGTTCCCTGCAAGGGTTCAGGGAAATCAGAAGGCTTGATAAGGGCGAGTTCAGCTTCCGTTGGGGAAATGAAGCACTAGTATCGGCTGTATCTATGAGAGCTATTAAATTGTCATTTGATAACAATTTTATAGTTACTTTACGTGATGTTTATCATATCCCGGTTTTTGGGAAGAACCTTATTTTAGTAGCTAGTTTAATGGAGGAAGGCTTCAATTTGAATTTCGTTGATAAATATATTGGTAATTTTAGAAATAACTGCTTAATTACTACTACACGTTTGATAAACAAAGTGTTTTATATAAAAATAATAGTTCCAATGATATGTGACACTGAAGTGAATGTTGATTTCGAAAAGAATAGTAAAAGGTTGAAGTCTGACTCAACTGATCTAACCTATTTGTGGCAATTACGCATTTGGCATATTAACCTGGACAAGATTAAAAGACTTGTGATGGAAGATCCTTTGCAATAAGAGAAACAAATCAAAACACTACGATCCGATCATGGTGGGGAGTACTTGCTAGGAGAGTTCGAAGACTTTCTTAAGGAAGAAGGTATTCTTTCTTAGCTTATAATATCTGGCACTCTAGAACAGAATGGTGTGTCAGAGAAAATGAATCGAACTCTGAGGGATATGGTTAGATCCATGATGAGTTACTCATCCATCCCAGATTCATTCTAGAGATATGCATTGGAAACAACAGCATACATTGCGAACCAAGTTCCATCAAAGATGTTGGTCGTCGCAGCACGTGTGCGGCGGAAGCTTGTGGCACGTGGCCGTTTTAGAAAAATTAAACTTTTAATAAAGACTGAATTTTGTAATAAAACAAAAATTGCGCAACGTCACGATATAAATATTTCAGTCATTTTCTCATGTCCTGAAATATTTACACCATAGACTACGTAGTATAGAGATAACTTAGGGACCATTGACATATAATCCTAAGCTCCAATAAACTAGAGTTTTAATTAAACTCTTTAATTAAATAATCTTATTTATTAATTCCATTATTACTTCACGATAAATATGGACTTGAACTCTTAGTGATTATAGAATGTATTTATAGAGTATTCTCATGTAGTCTAGTGATATAATCATTTCATTTAGTTATGTCCTCCAATTATTGATTTGTAAACTAGAGCTTGTTAAAATTATCATTTTACCCTTCTAATTACTTCTCGATCCTTAAGTACCATTAATCTACTAGTGAATGATTAATTTATAATCTTATTATAAATGTGAGCTTAATAACCATTCAGTTCCATAAATAATACTTAAGTTAACCAATATACGATCCGTTAGGAAAACTTGAATTCCAAATCTTGTAAGATCATGTTTCCAGCTACCCATATCACTGAATCTTCAAAAGAAAAGTCACTAACCTATTTTACAAACAAACCTTAATGAGTGAATCAAAAGATCTAGTAAACATGCATATGAGTTCATAACTACTCAGGATTGAGACTGATCTATATATGATCATCGAATTGATGTGTATTAAATTTTTATCATAAACAGCACATTGATAAATGTATTAATCCACATCAGACCAATCATATATAATCTCATTATATAAAGTACATTCACTAAGATGTTTAGTCACATCAATGATCCAGATTTAGATCACACGCATTCATAATGCTTATTGAACCTTACTTGCAATCATTCATTAAAGATTTCATACTTTAATATGTTGCTGACAAATTTATTCATTATCTATGATCTTAATCTCCTCGTACTAATATAAGATCATAGTCTCATTAATGAATATAAAAATTTTAGATATTTATATAAATTATTCAACAATAATTGAAAAGAACAATTATAAGAAAAATGCAATCCTCATTGTAATTCATATTAAAATGTTAATACAAATGCTTTGATGGCATAACCTCAACAGAATATGGGGGTGCCCAGCACATGTTCTGAAACTGAAGACAGGCAAGTTGACAAATCGATCAGAATTATGCATGTTTGTAGTATAACCCAAGGGAACCTATCTCCTACTCTCAGGCCATGGTTGGTCCTAAAGCAAATCTATGGAAAGAAGTTTTGAACGTTGAGATACAATTGATGTATTTGACTAGAGTCTGGAAACTTGTAGATGCTCCTGAAAGGGTAAAACCCGTAGGGTGTAAATGGATGTATAAGAAAAATAGAGGTCCGGATGGGAATGTGAAGACATTGAAAGCTACGCTAGTAGCCAAGGGAGAATAAAGATTGTCAGCAATATATTAAAGTGTGTAATCTTTAATGAATGGTTGCAAGTATGGTTCACTAAGTATTATGAATGCGTGTGATATAGATACAGATCATTGTTGTGGATAGCCATCTTAGTGAATGTATTTTATATAATAAGATTATATATGACCACACCAATGTGAATTAATATCTTTATTAACGTGCCGTTTATCATAAAAATTTAATACATATCAATTTGATGATCATATGTAGATCAGTCTGAATCCTGAGTAGTCATGAACTCTTATACATGTCTACTGGATCTTTTGATTCACTCGTTAATGTCTATTTATTAATCAGGCTAGTGACTTTTATTTTGGAGATTCAGAGATGTGGATGGCTGAGGACATGATTTTACAAGATTTGGAATATAAACTTTTCTAACAGATCGTATATTGGTTCTCTTATGTGTTAATTCTAGAACTGAATGATTATTGAGCTCAATTTTATAATAAGATTATAAATTAGCCATTTACTAGTGGATTAATGGTACTTAAGCATCAAGAGGTAATTAGAAGGGTAAAATAATAATTTTGATATGTTCTAATTTACAAACCAATAATTAGAGGTTCGAACTACATGAAATGATTATGTCAGTAGACTACATGAGAATACTCTGTAAATACATTCTATAATCTCTAAGAGTGCAAATCCATATTTATAGTGGAGTAATAATAGAATTAGTAAATAAGATTATTTAATTAAAGAGTTTAATTAATAATGTAGTTTATTGGAGTTTAGGATTATAGGTTCAAGGTCCCCAAGTCACTTTTATACTGCGCTGTCTAGGGTGTGAATATTTCAGGACATGAGAAAGTGACTGACTTGTAAAAAAAATTTATTTGGGGCAAGTACATATTTGTGAGTTAATTATATGTGATTAATTAATTGAATTATTTATATATTGTAATATTCTTTTCAGAAATTATATGTATAAATAACTATCAACTTTTTTATTATCGATAAGTGAGACAGAATATCTAATTTATGAAATTAGATAATTTTATTGGATAATAATTTAAATCAACTAAATTTTTTATTTGTGAAATAACAGATAAGTTAGTTGATAAGGATAATCAGATATGTTAATTTTTAATAAACCGATACCTAGATAATTATCTTATTAAAATAAATATTAAATTCGTAATAATTGTTATGTGTCAATCACTGAAAGGGTATCAGAAATTGACATGAAGTATTGTGGTGCCACGTGGCACTACAGTGGTGAGTGTGCAACACTGTAGTGCCACATGGTATTGAAGTGTGCTGCGAGCAAACAACAGTGCCTCACGGCACCACTATAGTGGTTGAAAGAAGAGGAGAGAATCGGTTGATCAGATCATCAGTTCGTCAATTAAGAGTTGAATTGAGAACATGATTGGTGTCAGAGTGATTTTCTTCGGTGATTAAACTTTAATCAAATCTCTAAAATAATAATGATCACGTTCTTTTAGAGAACCGTCTCACTAAAATCCTTCTTAGTAAATCTCTAGATCTCATGTGTTGAGAACATCTAGAGGTGGGTATGAGTATTTTGTCAGTGGACCAAGTGGACCGATCAATGTACAAGGTAGAGGTGGGTATGAGTATTTTGTCACTTTCACTGACGACTACTCAAGATATGATTATAGTTACCTAATGAATTGAAAGTCTAAAACTTTTAGAAAGTTTAAAGACTTTAAGGTTGAAACTGAAAAATAATTAGGTAAATCATTGAAAACCCTTCGATCTGATCAAGGTGGTGAATACTTGGATTTAGAATTCAAGGATTATTTGTTGGAGTGCGGAATCCTATCCCAACTGACAGCACATGGAACATCACAACAAAATGGTGTTGCAGAGAGGAGAAACTGAACCTTATTGGATATGGTTAGATCGATGTGAAGCAACTCATCATTGTCACTTACATTTTAGGGATATGCACTACACACGACAACTAATATTTTGAATATAGTACCCTCTAAGTCCGTAAGCAAGACGCCTTTAGAGTAATGAAATGGCTCCAAACCTAGTTTGCGTCATTTCCGTATATGGGGGTGTCCAGCTCACGTTCTTAGACCCAAGACCAAAAAGTTAAACTCAAGGTCTGAGGTATACATATTAGTTGGCTATTCTCTAGAGAGTAGAGGTGGGTACTTTTATAGTCACAATGATCAAAAGGTGTTTGTGCGACAAATGCAACCTTTCTTGAGCATGACTATATGTAAAACTACAAACCTCGTAGCAAAGTAGTTCTCGAGGAATTAGCGACAGATGAGATCAGACCATCTTAAATTTCTACTAATAAATGACAAACTAGAGAAACCACAGTTCCTGCAAAGGAAATCCCTGTGCAACGTCGTATTGGGAGGGTTGTGTGACAACCAGTTCACTACGAACTAGAGGAACATGTCCTAGTGTCAGACACTAATAAGGACGATCCATTATCTTATAAAAAAGCAATGGATGATCTTGAAAAGGAGAAATGACAAGATGCCATGAACCAGAAAATTGAATCTATGTATTCCAATTCTGTATGGGAATTTGTAGATCCATCTTAAGATGTCAGGCCCATTGGATGTAAATGGATCTTCAAGAAGAAAAGAGGTGCAAATGGGAAAGTAGAGACTTTCAAGGTACGGTTAGTAGCCAAGGGCTACACAGAAAGGAAGGGAGTCGATTATGAAGAGACATTCTCTCCTGTGGCCATGCTAAAATCCATTTGCATCCTTTTGTCCATAGCCACTTGTTTGGACTATAAGATATGTCAAATGGATGTCAAGACAGCTTTTCTGAATGACTCTCTTGAAGAAAGCATCGATATAATGTAACCAGATGGTTCGTACAAAAGGGGCAATATCTGAAAGTATGCAAGTTGCTTATATTCATTTATGGATTAAAACAAGCATCTAGATATTGGAATCTTACCTTTGATGAGATTATAAAGTCTTATGGTTTCGAGCAAAATGTTGATGAAGCTTGTGTTTATAAATACATAAAAGATAAGATAATAGTTTTCTTAGTTCTTTATGTTGATGATATTCTACTTATTGGGAATGATGTAGAAACTTTGTCAAAAGTAAAGAAGTGGTTAGCTGATAAATTTCAAATGAAAGATTTGGGAGAAGTAAGCTATGTTCTAGGCATCCAAATCCTAAGGGATAGAAAGAACAAGTTCTTGACACCTTCTCAGGCATCTTATATTGATAAAGTACTAGAGAGATTCTCTATGGAAAATTCCAAGAAATGTCAACAACTGACCAAACATGGAATTGTCCTCTCAAAGGAACAATGTCCTAAGACACTTCAGAAGGAAGAGGATATGAGAAAGGTTCTCTATGCTTCAGCAGTTGGAAGTCTCATGTATACCATGCTGTGTACGAGACCAAACATCTGTTATGCAGTGAGAATTGTCGGTCGTTATCAATCGAATCTAAGTTTAGATCACTAGATTGCAGTGAAGCACATTCTCAAGTATATTAGGAGAACGAGAAATTATATGATTGTTTATTCAGGTGGAGACCTGAACCCTATTGAATATACTGATTTTGATTTTCAATTAAATAGAGATAGTCGAAAGTCGATATCTGGATCATTATTCATCCTAGGTGGAGGAGCTATAGTCTAGAGAAGTACTAAACAATCCAGCATTATAGATTCCACTGTGAAAGCTGAATATATAGCGGCTTGTGAAGCTGCGAAAGAGGCGGTATGGCTTAGAAAGTTCTATTCTGATATGAAAGTAGTTCCAGATATAGACAAGCCACTGATCATGTACTGTGATAACAGTGGGGTGCTGACAAATTCCAAGGAACCAAGAAGTCACAAGAGGGGAAAGCACATAGAGAGGAAATATCATCTTTCAAGAGAGATCGTGCATCGAGGGGATGTGACTCTTATGAAGATAACATCGGAATAGAATCTGGCTGATCCTTTTACAAAAACACTTCATGAGAAGTCATTTTAGGGTCACGTGTGTAACATAGTATTTAGAGAGATGCCACATTTACTTTAGGGTAAGTGATAGATTGTTGGGGGTTATGCCCTCAAAGCATGTGTATTGACATTTTGATATAAAATTTAAAGAGGATTGCATTTTTCTTATAATTGTTATTTTAAATTTTTGTTGAATAATTTATATAAATATTTGAAAATTTCATATCCATATGCATAGATAATGAATAAAATTGTTAGCAACATATTAAAGTATGAAATCTTTAATGAATGGTTGCTAGTACGGTTCACTAAGCATTATGAATGCGTGTGATCTAGATCTAAATCATGGATATGGATAGACATCTTAGTGAATGTACTTTATATAATAAGATTATATATGACAGGACCGATGTGAATTAATATATTTATTAACGTGTCATTTATCATAAAGATTTAATACACATCAATTCGATGATCATATGTAGGTCAGTCTTAATCATGAGTAGTTATGAACTCCTATGCATGTCTACTGGATCTTTTGATTCACTCATTAAGGTCTGTTTGTTAATTAGGCTAGTGACTTTTATTTTTGAGATTCAGTGATGTGGATGACTAGGGACATGATCTTATAAGATTTAGAATCTAAGCTTTCCTAATGCATCGTATATTAGTTCCCTTAAGTGTTAATTCTGGAACTGAATGATTATTGAGCTCAAATTTATAATAAGATTATAAATTAGTCATTCACTAGTGGATTAATAGTACTTAAGGATCAAGAGGTAATTAAAAGGGTAAAACAGTAATTTTGACCAGTTTTAATTTACGAACCAATAATTGGAGGACAGAACTACATGAAATGATTATGTCAGTAGACTTCATGAGAATATTCTGTAAATACATTCTATAATCTCTAGGAGTGCAATTTCATATTTATAGTGGAATAATAATGAAATTAATAAATATGATTATTTAATTAAAGAGTTTAATAATAATCTGGTTTATTAGAGCTTAGAATTATAGGTCTATGGTTTCCAAGTCTCCTTTATGCTACGTTGTCTTGGGTGTGAATATTTTAGGACATGAGAAAATGACTGACTTACAAAAGGAATTTTTATTCTGGGGCAAGTACATAATTATGAGATAATTATGTGTGATTAATTAATTAAATTATTTATTTATTTAAATATAATTGTCAGAAATAAGTTATTTAAATATAATTGTCAGAAATTATAATAAATAATTATCAATTTTTTTATTATCGATAAGTGAGACATAATATCTAACTGTGAAATTAGATAATTAAATTATTATTAGATAATAATTCAAATAAACTAAATCTGTTATTTGTGAAATAAGAGATAAATTAGTTGATAGAGATAATCAGATATGTTAATTTTGAATTAATTGATATCTAGATAATTATCTGATTAAAATAAATATTTAATTCGTTGTAATTACCACATGTCAATTTTTGATAAAGTATCAGAAATTGACACGGACTACTATGGTGCCACGTGACACTACAATAGCGAGTGTCCAACACTGAAGTGCCACATGACACTATAGTGGTGCCGTGACGCACTATGTTGGCTCACGGCACAACTGTAGGCACACTGCAATGTCATGTGGCACTGCAGTTGTGCCACGTGGCATTAATGGTTGAAAGAAGAGGGGAGAATCAGTTGATCAGGTCATTAATTTATCAATCAAGAGTTGAATTGAGAACATTGGTGTCAGAGAGATTTTCTTCTGTGATTAAACGTTAATCAAATCTCTAAAAAGAATAATTATCACGTTCTTTTAGAGAATCGTCTCATTAAAATCATTCTCAGTAAATCTCTAGATCTCATGTGTTGAGAATATCTAGAGACTGAAAATGTGTCTTGTAATATTCTACGTGCCCCCACACGTCCTAGTACGTTGAGCATTGACCTGGAAAATTTTGGTGTGGATCTCGGAGTCTACTGATCGTTGGAACGATTTCGTGAGAATTAAGGATCAATCAGTTTTTGTAAGGACACTTGATATACTACAAGAGGTATATGATTTCTAATATTGTATGTTATAGATTTAACTTATAAATATATAATGGATCCTGACTGATTGAAAAATAGTTTTCAATAAAAGTTTTTATTTGTTTATCGTGACATTGCACAAGTTTTATTTTACTGAAAGATTCAATTTTTATTAAAAGTTTAATTTTTTAAAAGGCCACGCGCCTTCACGCTTTCGCCGCGCACACGTCGCGACAACCAACACCTTCTCCCTGGTAGCCATGCTTAAATCCATCTGAATTCTCCTTTTCATTGCTACTGCCCTCGATTATGAAATCTGGCACTTGAACATCAAGACTACTTTTCTGAATGACAATCTTGAAGAGCGCATTTATATGGTTCAACCAGATGGGTTCATGAAAAAAGGTCAAGAGGGTAAGGTTTACAAACTGCTGAAGTCCATTTATGGACTTAAGAAAATGTCACGGTCGTGGAATATTAGATTCGACGAAACTGTCAAGAACTTTAGTTTTGAAAAGTTAACGGACGAACCCTGTGTCTATAAGCTGATACATGAAGAGAAAGTGGTTTTTCTAGTCTTGTACGTAGATTATATTCTACTCATTGGGAATGATGTTGGAAAATTATTTGATGTTAAGATTTGGCTTGCAAAGCAATTTGATATGAAAGATCTTGGAAAAGTTGCATTTGTCTTAGATATTTAGATATTTCGAGATACGAAGAATAGATAATTGACACTATCTCAAGCATCGTATATTGATAAGCTGATGGATCGCTTTAGTAAGTAAGACTGCAAGAAGGGATATCTTCCTTTCAGATATGGAGTCAGCCTCTCCAAAGGGCAGTCTCCCAAGACTCCTCATGAAGAGTAAGACATGAAAAAAATATTTCTGATGCTTCAGCCGTAGAAAGTCTCATGTACGCGATGCTTTGCACTAGGCCAGCCATTTGCTATGCCGTTGGTATGGTGAGTCATTTTCATTATAATCCTGAATCGAGCATTGGAATACCGCCAAGCATATATTTAAGTATCTTAGGTGAACAAGGAACTACATGTTTGTGTATTCGGGTATTGACCTAAATATGATGGGGTATACTGATTCTGATTTTCAAGTAGACAAGGATTCTAGTAGGTCCACTTTAAGATCGGTGCTCATTCTGAACAGTGGAACAGTTGTGTGGAAAAGTATAAAGTAATCTTGCATTGTTGATTCTACCATGGAAGCTGAATACGTGGCAGCTTTTGAAGCTGCTAAGAAGGCTGTATGGCTTAGAAAGTTCTTGAAGACTATGAAAGTTGTTCTAGAAGCTAACAAGCCTATGACATTTTATTGCAATATTAGTGGGGCTGTAGCAAACTCGAAGGAACCGAACAGCCACAAAAGATCCAAACACATAGAACATAAATATCACCTGATTAAAAAGATTGTTCGGTGTAAAGATGTTGTAGTAACACACATATCGATTGTCAATAACCTAGTAGATCCATTCACGAAGACTTTAAGTAGTAAAGTTTTTTATGGTCATCTAGAGGGCGGGGATATGAGATTGTACACGCCTACTTTAGTCCAAGTGAGAGATTGTTGGAATTATGTATATAAAGGAGGGTGTAATAACTATTTATGAGTATTTAGTTATTTCTCAGATATTTTATATTACCAAATTTAATGAATTAATAAAAGTTTTTCTTTAACTAAAGTGTGTTTATAATTTACTCAAGTCCTGAAACTATTATCAACGCAAGAAGAGTAAGACAGAGGAGTCTTCTAGACAAACTCTTCTGAAATAGTTTAGAATATTATTCGTAGTCTTAGGATTGACTGGGCAATCGAATCTGATTAAGACTGTTAGATTGAACCAATGGATGCCAGTTTTGGGGCATGATAGTGGAGACTCAAAAACCTAGACGTGTTATGGAGCATGTTGAAAATACCGGTAAAAATTTAGTTTAGAGCAAAAACTGTTTATCTAGCTCTAAATCTAATTGTTACATCTTAAGAATATTTTCGTAATTACCTTAATCCTGAGGTGAATACGTAGCTCGACTTAGTTACTTGCGATTTTTGCATGTCAAATGGGTGAGTTCAATTTGGCGGACAATATCTCAGCCGTTGGGATTGTAATTCAACTATGTTGTAGTTACGTGATTCACAGATATGAAAATTCGTGGTTGGATTGTGAAAGAAACAATATCACCTTATGCTTTATTGATGAGTGTGTGAATAAATAAACCGAGCCTGATATTCAATGAGTTGAGTCATTGATTAAGACTTGTGAATTGAACGAGACAATTCACTAATATGTCTTTTTTATTCACAGTCAATAAATCAGTTAATAAAATAATAATAAGAGTGGTAAAATGATAATTTTACATCCATGCTCTTGTTACTGATATTCATGATGGATAATATGTAAACATATTCTGTGGACTGTGAAATAAAAATGTTTATTTGCACCAACAGAAAATGTAGCGCGCGTGAATCGAGAGTTGATTAGGTATCGAACCTATTGTAAAGTCGTAAGATGTCATGATTAAATATGTCAGAAATTTATAAAGATAAAATTTTCAGGTATTTGAATCCTATAGCTTTATTCATGTTGGCCCATTCAGTCTCAGGAATAGCTCATGAGAATAGAAATAGAAGAAACGATATCAGTTGGACTAATATATATTTTAGTGCCAAAGTGTATTTTCTACACTCATATGTGATGGGTGTTGTCACTTAATTAGTTAAGAATGATTAATCATATTAAAATTAATGAATTTATTATTTTCTAATGATTAGATAATTAGTAAATAAAAAAAATTAATTGATTGATTGATAGAGATCAATTAGATTTATCAATTGGATTGATGAATTTTAATACAACACAAACTATAAGAGGATATATATAAAATTCGGTCATGGTGGTTATTTTGGGGTTAATTTTTAAAAATTTGAAATATAGGGGTATATTTATAAATTCCTAAAATTAATAACTATATATATGTGATAGCAATTTGATTGTCATAAAAATTATATTAGATACAACATAACTCTAGAACACAGTAATTGATACTGATCAATAGAGTGTGTAATTACACAGACAAAAAATGAGTTTTCTTCCCCCCTCCCACATGTTGCCGCCGAATTTCAAATTGAAGGAAGAAAAATTTATTTTTTCTTATTCAATCATTTTGAGAGCTCACACTCAGTTCCTAAACATATTCTCACGAGATATATTTCTGAAATCAATGAGTGGTTATCGGTGTGAAGAAATATTTAGGAAATTGATTCTTGAAGATTATACTTGGATTTTGGTTCTTGAAGATCAAGCTTGGAGTTTGAAGAACGTGGAGAATGGATACCAGGATTCCACCAATTCAGAAAATCTCTTATACATAGTAAATGTGAAAATAATTTCAACCTTTTTCTATTCATTTAAATATCTGATATGCATGTTCGTTTGTTGTTTTAGTTTTTAATCATTCAATTCGATTAAATAAGTTTTAGAAAAGACTTTTGATATTCCGCCCACGACCCATTCGTGGTTCAAATTTAGTTTTCTTTAATTTTAAAACCACCGATCCAACAATTTTCTCGTAACTGCCAATATCAGGAGGAGTGCCAAAGTGAAGGCATGTTATTATTGAGGATTCTCTCTTCAAGAACCAAATCACTCTCTTGGTAATAATAAACCATATCCCATCATCTGATACACTATCATTCTTGGATTAGCTTCTATAAGAATCATATGATGACATATGGTCACGGAAAACTAGAGACTGTGTCTAATAGATCACCGCAACATGTTTGCCAAAAAAGTTCGGAACTCTGTCAGCTTTTCATTAAGTTTTGAATGACCCGTAAATTTGATAAGCAATTCACTCTTCCAGGAATGAATTTAGCTTCATTTAGATAAGGGCTCAATAGAACCTTTGGAGACATTATCTGTTGAAAGCATAGTAGTCAATTCCATTTCGGTGACCGTTTCAGTTTTCTGAAAAAATAGAACGTTTCGGATATTTCGGTATTCCGGTGCTCAGTTTCAGAAAAAATTCCGGTCATCTAAAATAATATTATAGAATTTAATATCTATAATATAACTAATTGATTCAAGAGATTATAACTTAAAAGTAATATTTAATTACCATTTTTGCAATTCAAATCTGCAATTTAGAACATTATATAGATAGATAGATATGTATATTTATAATTCATAAGTATTATATTAAGAATGAGGTATTAGGTTGGAAATGATAAAAGAAAATAGAAAGTCTCAATAGAATTCAATAACTTTAAGAAAAGAATCATGTTATTCGTGTACTATCTATGAGGTAACATGACCTTTGGATCATTTAATGTAAGGATACAAGTAATGATCTAATGGTAACTAATTATGCTATAAGGTACAGTAAATGTACCGTAGCAATTCTCCAAAAAAATCTACCTCCAACCTAACAACTGGCTTCTACTTTCCCAAAAAATTTCATCTTCTTCGTCCTTGTTCAATTATGCTGCGAAGAACAACTCTCTGGCTCCCTCCCTCAATTTTTTTCTCCTTTTCTTTGCTGCTTACATATTCGTGCTTTAATCTTTCCTCTTGGTGCAGCTCTTCTTGCTTCTTTGACTTTATCTTTCTGTACGAATTTTCATTTCGGCCAGAGTCTTCCGTTGAAGATGAAAAATACCGAAATTGAGGGTGGAAAATTACACCCCCACATTTCGTTTCGGTTCCTAGCCGGAACTAAAATGTTCCGGCCTTCCGACCGAAATGAAACGAATTTGTCAATTATGGTTGAAAGGTGTAGGTTGAATGTAATTTTCACGATTTGTTTATACACATAATTTTTACTTACAGGCTCCAGTATTCAGACAAAACTATTTGGTCACTGTATTGCTTATTGTCGGAATCAAAATGACTAATTGAGAAGTTTAAGTAGTCATAAATAACTACTTGAATCTTTCAGGTAATCACTTGCTCACTGAATTCCTTACTGCTAGAATCAAAATAACTACTTGAAAGGTTCAAGTAATCATAAACAACTACTTGAACTCTTCAAGTAGTCATATGCTCAATGGATGTTTACTAAATAACTACTTAAGGGGCTCAAGTAGTCATAAATAACTACTTGAATCCTTCAAGTATCCAGTAGATACAAAACCTCAACGTCAGCTAAAAGATATAAATTCTGACAAGCATCAAACAATCCAGTGATGCAAAATATCATAATTATCAAGAGGGGCAGCGTATCTTAATTCTTGAAACTCACAACAATATAAATAAATAACAACTATCTACTTCCAAGAACTTAAAGCTAAAATCCAAAACTCAACCACTGAAAATATAAAATAAAAAATTATTTTTTTTGTATAAAGCAAAGAAATTCTTTAAGAGTAGGTGATTTTCCCGAACATAAATAAATTTCGATTTTGTATTAACCCTCCCCCCCCCCAACTTCTAGTACAATTTTTATTCTAAGGTAGAAAGAAAATAGGATGGAAGAAAGAAGAATAAGAATGATATAGTGAGTCTTTTTTTGCATCCAAAAATTGAGAAGAATATGTACATGAGTGTGTCCGTTGAAGAAGAAGAAGAAGAATGACTTTATCTCGGTGAAGAAGAAGAAAAAGAATGGGTCACCGTCTCGTTGAAGAAGAAGAAAGGTCATCTAGAGAAGAAGCGAAAATAGAGAAGAAGAAAAAATGAAGAAGAAGCAAAAAATGGAGAAGATGGACATAAGACACTTTATTTGAAAATATTAACCGTCAAATTTGTCTGATAATTTGATAAGTGCATTGGAAAGGAATAATAAAATAGAGATATTATTAAGTATCTGAGATTTGGTGGGCCAGACATATGTATTTCTTGAATTTAAAAATGGGTATATATTTCTAAAGTGAGATTCTAAAGGGTATATTCTTCTAAATAACCCTTAATTGAATGGTTTAATGAAGTCCCATTATTTTAAAAGTGCCGAGTTCAAACCACGATAGCTCACTAGTTTGGTAGGCTATCTCAAAGTTTAGATTGTGAAAATATTAATATTATTAAAAATTAATAAATAAAAACTCGAAACACAAACTTAAAACAATGCTTGTTATCTTTTTTCTTTAGACTATAGAATGCTTATCCGCAAATGAGGAAAAACAGTAATAATAGAAATAAGAACAATAATTCCCATCGACACCCGAAAGAAGGGAAAAATGAGGAAATTTTGGTGCCATTTTACCTACTTCACCAAACAAAGAAAATAGTATGGCCAAGTCTCCAATTATTATAAGTAGTTTTTGAATGTGATGGAAGCCCAACTACTAGCTCATTAAATTTATTTATCTTATTTCTCAATTGCCAAAAAGATCAGAAAATAAATAAATGCAAATAGACACTTCCTATTGGGTTAATTTGTTTTGTTGAATGTTGGCCATTAAAGTTTGGTATTAGAGGGAGGATGCTTGAGAGGATTTCATACAGCCTTCTATTTTCCATGATTTCATTATCTAAGCAATACAAATTTATAACTTTTTCAAAAACCAAAATACATTAATTGCATCAAGGGCTTCGCCATTTTTAGCAATCTCTTAGCAGTTTCACATTGCATATTATTTAGGGTTTTTTAGAGATGTGTAATGAGTAACCTGCTCTATGGATAAGTAAGCATGTGAACGTGAAAGTTGTGTATGAAAGGATAAAAGAAAAGTACCTTAGGCCTACCTCAATAGGTGACAAAATGCCATTTTCTCTAAGGTTGGTGAGAAGTTCAAAGTGAAGAATATTCTCTCGTTTTGACCTATGAGAGTGAGAGAGAGATGATCCTCATAATGATACTAAGGACCCTCCTCATATAGATGGGGTCAAGTAGGGACCAACATTATTCTGTCCTTTTCAGCGATCAAAACCGCTTGCCAAACGTGAGCACGCCTAAAACTGTTGGATCTAGGTTTAGATTTTGTAGAAAAATAATCGAACCATGACAAATTCATTGGCGGAATATCAAAAAATTTTATGCAAACATTTAATCGTATTAAACACAAAACCAAACCAATGAATATGCATAACAGTATAAACGTATCGATAAAAGAGAAACGATTTATACCTTTTCTGTTAATGAAGAATTTCTGATTTGGCGGGATCCAATTCTCTATCTCGTGTTCTTCATTCTTGAGATTCGCAGAGCTTTTAGTTGATCCTTAAACCGACAACCACTCAATAGAGTCAGAAATATATCTCTCAAGGACTTGCGTAGGAATTGAGTGTGAGCTCTCAAAATAACTGTGAAAGAGAAAATAAATTTGCAGCAACAATGTAGGGAGGATGAGAGAAATTTTTTCTACTCTAATTGACACATTTGAGAATGCAACCTTAATGCAATTCCTTTTATATTTAATTATGAAATTTACCCATATACCTCTATATGTCAAAAACCGAATTCCCCTATCCATATACACTTATATGCAATTTTCACTTATTCACCTGGAGCCAAAATTATGTTCAAATTCATATGTCCAAACTGATGAATTAAGTTGATCCCTATCAATTAGTTAATTAATTTTTCTATTTACTAATTATCCAATAATTAGAAAATAACAAAATAATTAATTTGAACAGTAATTTTGATTTTCACTAATATAGTGATGACACCCATCTCATATGGACTCGGGAAGTGTAATTTGGTCCAAAACATGTTTTTGGTCCAATTACGTTGTTTCTTATTCATGTCTTTATGAGCTACTCTTGAGACCGAATGGACCCACATGAACAAAGCTATGTGATTCAAATATCTGACTAATTTATCTCCATAAATTTCTGACTTATTTTACCCCGACATCGTACGACTCCACTATAGGTCCGATGCCGAATGAACTCTCGATTCATGCGCGCTATATTTTCTATTGGTGCAAATAAACATTTATATTTCATCCACAAAATATTTTATGACATTACACTTTGTGAATATTAGTAACAAGAGTGAGATGTAAGATTACTATTTTACCCTTCTAGTTATTATTTCCTGAACTCCTTTACTGACTGTGAATAAGAAATATATATCTGTGAAGTGTCTCGTACGGTTCAACATATCTTATTCAATGACTCATGTCATTAAGTACCAACCCCGGTTTATTTATTCACATATTTATCAATAAAGTATAAGGTGATATTGTTACTTTTACAATCTTGCCACGTATTTCATATTTGTGAATCACGCAACTCCAACATAGTTGAATCATGGTCCTCACAACCGAGGTATTATCTGAAAATTCTTCAAACTCAAACCTTTGGCGAATCAAAGTTCACAAGTAACTAGGTCAAGCTCCGTATTCATCTCAGGATTAAGGTAATTATGGAAATACTCTTTAAGGCGTAACAATTAGATTTAGAGTTAGATAAACGGTTTTGCTCTAATTGGTTATTGGTCTATTCAACATGTTCCATAACATGTCTAGGTCAACCGTCAGAGTCTCCACTCCCAAACCCCGAGACCGGCATCCTTTGGTTCAACCTAACAGTCATAATTGGATTCGATTGTCCAGCCAATCCTAAGACTACGAATAACATTTTAAATTATCTCAAAAGAGTTTATCTAGAAGACCGCTCGCTCTTTTTCTCTTCTTTCGTTGATAATTATTCCAGGACTTAAGTAAATTACAAATACAATTTAATTAAAGAAAATTTTCATTTATTCATAAAATTCAATAATACAAAAATGTCTCCGAAATAACTATTTACTTATAAATAGTTATAACATCATATTTTATGGATATAATCCCAACAAAAATGTGGTCACGCTCATTAAATTTGGTCACATTCAAAAAACGTAGCCACACTAAACACCATTAACTAGTCATGCCTACATGGCGCTGAGTAGTTGTGAAACTTAATAACAAACCAATCCAACTCCATAAAGGCTACGTATGAGTGGCTAAACCTTTTTGCCCATCTTTGGGCCTCCCACAGGAGGCATGGTGGGTGAACTACCCCAAAGGTGGCAAAGGACGTCCTTAGTCCATTCTCTACCAGAAGGCAGCACATCCAAGACACCTAAGGTGATCATACGCTTCAAGGAGGTTTTCCTCTCTTGGTACAATGTAACCTCGTTCTAATCTATCAGACCAAAACTCCAAGATTATTCTCAAGAAAGGAACGACCTTGGAGCCTTTGTCACTAAGCTAGAAGGCAAGTGACAGTAAATTACAGTATAACATTGGGTTCATGGCCTTTATAAGTCAAGGGGTGTTCATTACAAGCATATAAATTGGGTACACCGCCTTTATACATTTAACACTCATCTTCCACATAGTTATCTACATTAGCCTCGTTGTGCCACATAGGTTCCAGTTGAGCTTTTTTTTAGTGCCACGTGTACCAATTTGAAACATCATTCATACTGAGATTTTTTACTATTTACATTATCCCATGTTCAAGCTTGAAGGCCGAGACTCAAGTTTGGACACATTCATTCTGATTGGATACTTCATCTCCCATATAGTTTCTTGAAGTAAGAGTCGTCATTAATAACATTTAATGCAACAAAAGGCATGCATGTCACGACATTAAAGTATCGTCATTGCATACCTCAAACTATGGAAAGGCGTGAAGTGAAAGGTCAACCCCATTAATGAGGCGACATCCCTTCGCCTGCTTAGGTGTTAAGCAAGGCGTGGAAAGACGTGCCTTTTGGGTTGTCGCCTTTCCACTCCTTATAAATAGGGGGAAGGCGAGTTCGTATTCACTGTTCTCTCAAACTCTTTCTCTCTCGTGCTTTCGAAGCTCTCCATCTCCCCTCTTTTTTCTTCTTTGATCGACTTTCTATTTTCTTCTCACAAAAAACAATCTCCTTTACGAGTGGTCCTTACCTACAGCAAGAACGCCCTTGAGCCATTATGCCCTCCCAAGCCACGGGCTATGTGAGTGATTCACGGCATAGAGAAGATCTTGGAAGTTGATATCTCTTCATTGTCTGCACTCATGATGGAGGACAAAATCCTCAGGGACTATGATGGACTAACAGCAGTGTCTGTCCCTCTACTAAGGGCGACCCGCAACAATTTACCCTATCTCTCATCTCTTACGGCTACCACACCAGGCACGTGATGAGTTGGCTAGAGTGGTTTAAGTACATATTTTCCATCTCAGACTATGTTAGTTCTTAGAAGAATGATGGTATTTATGAAGCTTTGAGGATCAATTCCAGCCTCTATATTTGTTATGATTACAACGCCATTGATGCCTTGGTAATAACGTGTCCAGACCCATACCTTCATTTCTGGATGGGGTGAGTTCACGCCTACTTTGGAGGATGTGCACATACTCCTTGCGTCTGTCTTTCTTTGGTGACCATGATTCCATTCCAAATGCCTCCACCCCTGGGAGAAGGAGATTCTTGGGCTTTTGACCGAAGGCGTGACCAAATCATACAAACCCAACTTCTCTGGGTGGATTTGCGACTTCTTCAAGGATGTGAATGTTCCTTCCAAGAAAAATGCTCTAAGGAGGGTGCCTAGTTTACGAATAGGACCGTGGAGCTCGCCGCCTTCGTGGCCATATGGCTTTCACGCTACATCTTTCAAGGTACATATTTACATATATATTTTCAATTCGTTTGTTTCCACATGCATAGTCTTGATCAATTAGTTTTCCTTTCTTATATTTTTGTTATTCTGCTTTGGCGCTTTATCATATTGTTGCCTTTGAACTACGCATCACGTTGCAGCCTTTGGACTGTAGCCATGTCATCGCCTTTGGAATTTTACGTTATTGCTACCTTTGAACTCATATATATTATTGACGCATTTGAACTCATATAACATTTTCACATTTGAGCTTCTTTAATTGCCACCTTAGGACATTTCTTTCCTTAGGACTTGTATGAATTTTCATAATGCTTTCTGATTTCCTTTCTTTTATGCTTGCAGGGCGGCCCACTGACATGATCAACTCACGTGTCTTCACCATGGCCATCAGGTTAGCCTTGGATTTAGAGAGATCTTTGGGGTGCTATAAAATTAGTTCCTACATTGATGGAAGATTATTAATATGTTTATCTGGGAGAGGTTCTCGATGTGTGCTCCCTATTAGGTCCCCGCCTCCATTCTTTTCAAGGGCTATGCTGACCCACCTCGGGCATGTACGTTGTCTGGGAACAAGATCCCGAAGTGGTAGAGCTTTGCCCTTAACATGGACGTGCTTGGTTACTTCAAGCTGAGGCCCTATGCTCTCTGACCAGACGGCTATGTTAAAGATGAGACTTGGTCTCTCATGGGAAAAGTGATTGACTTGGATGTAGATGACTCTATTGTGTTCATTTCTCCTGAGGATCAGATCGTCCTTATTATCATCACGCCTTTGAATCTTTCAATAGCCACCGAGTATGAGGGTGAGTTTAGGACTAACGCTATCGCGAGTACTTGTTATCAGTGTACCCGGGTGGCCCATCAGTTTGGTTTTGATCAAGGCATCGCACTTAAGCGGTAGGCACACCTTTGTAAAGTATTTCCGCATTCCTTAGTCTACTCGTCATACTCACAACAACATTCTAAAGTATTTCCGCATTCCTTAGTCTACTCGTCATCTTGGGATCTCTAAGGCGATGAAGAAGTATTGGTGGAACTTCGCCACCAGGTGGTAGGAGTACATCAAGACTGATCCTACTGATTTTCTTGTGGAGACAATCTACCGTGTACACCTCACACTCTGGCCAAGAGACCTATTTTTGATCAAGTTGAAGGTTAAAGAGATTCGGTGACATGGATGGCCGGGAACATGATCTTACAAGATTTGGAACTCAAGCTTTCCTAACGTGCCATGTTGGACTGTCACATGTCAATCATAATTTTTTAATCAGGGATTGAGATGACATACTATAATGTCACATGACACTACAATGGCACGTGACACACTATAGTGCCACACGGGCATTACAGTTGTGTGTGGGACTCTGTAGTGTCTTATGACACTATAGTAGTTCCCAGCACAATGTAGTGCCACACGGCACTACAGTTGGTTTCATTGTAGTAGCACATTTGTAAATAATTTATTATTTTATGTAAACCCTAAAACCTAATGAGCCTTAACCTAGAATATATATATATATATATTATTCTATTAGCCTCATTGAAGTAATCTGTGTGATTAATTGTTAATCAAAGGCTCTGCGAATTCTCCAATTCTCTCTGAGAGCTTTGTCTCAAAAAGTCATTCTCCGAATCTCTAGATCTCATGTGTTGAGTACATCTAGAGACAGAAAAGTGTTCTTGAATTATTCTACGTGCCCACACACGTCCTAGCGTGTTCGAAGATTGGTTTGAAAGATCTTGGTGTGGATCTCACAGTTCGTTGTTTGTGGAATCTCAAGTTTGTTGTTAGCAAGGACGCTTGATAGACTACAAGACGTATAATTCATTTATTTGTATATCTATGATTTAATGTATAGATATATAATGGATCCAATGAGAAAATTTATTTTTTATTAAAAAATATTTTTTTGGAACCTGTGGCGTCGTAAATGTTTTTTGATCGATAATTTTCTTTAAACTAAATGCCTCCATTGTGTGCACCATGATTCTAATAATTGGTATTAGAGTGGTCGTTATATATGTATACATCAAATACAGTGTGGTTTTTCTTGCATTATTCCATATATATTTTGATATGTATGAATGAATGGATGGTTATGTTTTTTGAATATATGGTTAATAATGAATTGTTAATTGTATGGTGACTTTTGGGTTTAGGCTATGTTCTTAATTTTTCTATAGATCTTGTGTATGCCGTTTTGGGTATAAGAATTTTTATAATTTTATTTTGAATATTATTTTGTAAAATTTTGTACGCAAGAAGACGAAGAACGCACGTGACGAACAAAAAGAAGAAAAAGGAGAAGGAGCTTCGTTATGGAGTTCTGGCGCCGGCGTTGGCAATAGTGTTGTCGGCACTAGCGCTGCAGGCAATTTTGACTGCAGAATCACCACCAAAAAAGGTGGCAGTGGCACCGGGATTGGCGCCAGCAGTGGTCAGGTAATCGGCAGTGGCAGTTGGAGTGTCCCGCAACCACTATCGACCGTAATCCCTGTGATTGCCAGGGTACTATTTATGATACCATGTTGCCCTACCCCTTGATGCTTCGTGAAAATACTAATCCTATATTTTATTTTTTAATTTAAAAATTAGTTATTAATTTTAGTTTTTTGAAAATTAAAATCAATTAATTGACTGTGTTTGACTCAAGTTCGATGAGTCATCAAATTATTTTTTGACCAATCAAATTCATTTAATTTTAAAAGGATAACTAATGAGATTATTTAATTAGAAAATTATTTATCCTAGTTAAAAGAGTTTTGATCAAAACTTGAAAATTATGAAGATAGACCTCTAATGGAGAATGAGCATTTTTGAAAATATGTATTCTTGAAGTTTGCTTGATAATTTTTTTATTTTTTTCACAGGTTGTAAATTTAGAAATACATAATAGTCACTCGGTTCATCATTTGTTTATTTATCTCTTTAAATAAATATTTATTAATTTGATTAATAACATGATCATGTATTAGTCGATCACATGCCATATATGAAACCCCACATAATTTTATTTAATCATGCATTTCATTAGTATAAACATGATTTATTAAAATTATCCTAATGTGTTTATGTAGATTGTTTCGCGAAATCAATTACATGTAAACTGCTAAGTTTTAATTAGTTAAACTTTGTAATCACACTATTCTAAAGGCATGTGTTTAGTTAGGCCTTTATGATAACGAACTTTAATTAATTGTGTTTTATTAAAGTTAGATGAATGTAATTGATTGGTTATTCTAAGTTCACCTAAATTAGTCTTAGGCTCTTTAGAAGGTTAAATGAACTTAGGCCATTTAAATTGGATTAATAATTAATTTTGCATTCATAGGGTTATTGTACCTAGTAATTAATTTAGAATTAATTGATTAGTTAATCAGAAACACATTAATTGCAAAATAGTGAGTCGGAGAAGGTTGATATATCAATGTAATCTATGATCTCCATTGTTAGTACAACAACGTGAGATATGGTGAGGGCCTTGAGACGGCTTTATTTTTGCCTTCTAAGGAAGGTTTCAAACTGTATCAATATTAAGGTTGGCTTCTTAAGAAGATAGGACTAAGTGATGTATTTTAGACTTGGCCGACCCTAAGGTGGTATTTTCTATATTAAGTCATGAATTTCAAAATAATGGGTTACACTCACAAAATAGCAATTAAGTTTTGAGTGGATAATTGTGACTTGACCAAATAAACGGTACCTTATTATTAAATGAGAGAATATGAGATATTTTAAGTTTTAATTAATACGGATGAGAATGTCTCATACACCATTTAAAATTAATATGACAGACCCAAAGGCGACACATTAACTGTTTGGTTATCTTTATCGCGGATTAGTAATTGTTAAGTTTATGTGTTTGATATGTTACATTCATGCATCACATTTACTTTATGAATTTTTGATATTTATTACAATTATATTGAATGATGTATATTTTGTTTCTTTTTAGTTATTATTATGTCTACCATGGGCAACCCTATTACTGCTTCACTTGCACTTGAAAAATTTAATGGTGATAATTTCATAAGATGAAAATTGAATTTGAATTTAATGCTCATATGTGAGAACCACAAATTTGTTCTGATTGAGGAAAGTCCTAAGGAGCTCGCTGCCAATGCCCCTAAAAATGTTAGGGACAAATTTGATGCTTGGATCCAGTCCAACAACAAAGCTAAGTGCTACATGCTTTTGAGCATGAATGATATTCTCAGAACAAAGCATGATGGCATAGAAACTACTTATGAGATATGGAATCTCTACAGGTGATGTTTGGTATCAATCTAATCAAAGTCGTCATGGAGCTACTAGGAGCTACATAACTACTAAGATGAAGAAATGTACTACTGTGCGAGAACATGTTTTGAAAATGGTCAACATAATGCATGTGGCAGAAGTACATTGAGCTACCATTGATGAGTGAACTCAAATCATCATTATACTTGAATTGCTAACACCTGCTTATTCTGCATTCACTACCGACTATGTTATGAACAAGTTGCAATTCAACACGACTCATTTGTTGAATGAACTGTAGACTTTTGAGTCACTCAATAAGAGTATGACCAAAGAGGGCAAGACAAATATTACTGAGCAAAAATCTTCTTCCACTGTTGTTAATGGTAACACAAGGAAGAAAAGTAATGGTAAGGGAAAGAGTAAGAATAAGAAAGCTAAGACATCATCCAAGGTAAAAAAGAACAAGAGCGACAACAAATCCAAGGGAAAATTTTTCTATTATGGGGTTGAAGGTCACTGGAAGAGAAATTGTAACAAGAATCTCTCCGAGCTGAAAATGAAAGGTAAATATAATTTACTTGTACTCGAAGTTTGTTTAGTGGAATATGATTTATCATCCTGGATTATAGATTCAGGAGCCACTAACCATGTATGTTCTTTGCAGATGCTTGATTCGTCAAGAGAGCTTGCGATGGCGAGGTGATAATGAGAGTTAGCAATGGTGTGCTCGTTTCAGCGAAAGCATTGGGGATAGTCCGTTTAGATTTTGCAAATAATTATCTTGTTTTAAACTATATCTATTTTATTCTTGGGTTCTCTAGAAATTTGATTTCTTTATCCTTGTTGCATGAACAAAATTTTGATATTTCTTTTAATAATAATATGTTTATTATTTCTAAGGAGGGATTCGATATTTTTCATGCAAGAGTTTAAAATGGACTGTGTATACTTAAACCAACTGATAAGCATTAAATAATCTAGAATTAATTAAATAGCAAATCCAAAAAGTAGCCAATGACAAAAGATTTCTCAAGAAGATGATACGTATCTATGGAATCTTAGGTTGTGACATATTAATCTAGAAAGAATAAACTGATTAACAAAGCATGGTGTTTTGAGAGAATTAAAAGTTGGTACTCTTCCGTCTTGTGAATCTTGTCTAGAGGGTAAAATGACCAAGAGACGTTTCTCTGGAAAGGTTCAAAGAGCCAAAGAATCTCTTGAGCTAGTACATAGTGATGTTTGTCGATCGAACATTGTACAAGCTAGATATGGGTATGAGTATTTCGTCACTTTTATTAGCGATTACTCTAGATACGGTTATACTTACCTAATGCACAGAAAGTCTGAAACTTTTAGAAAGCTTAAAGACTTCAAAGCTGAAAATGAAAAGAAATTAGGTAAATCTTTGGAAACACTTTGATCAGATCGATGTAGTGAATACTTGGATTTAGAATTCAAGGATTACCTGCTGGAGTATGACTATCTATCCTAACTCACAGCACCTGAACATCACCGTAAAATGACATTTTAGAAAGGAGAAACCGAACCTTCTTGGATATGGTGAGGTCGATGTTAAGTTACTCATCACTACCACTCACATTCTGGGGATATGCACTTTAAACAACAACTTACATTTTAAATGTAGTTCCTTCTAAGTCTGTAAGCAAGACACATTTAGAGTTATGGAATGGTTTCAAACCTAGTTTACGTCATTTTCGTATATGAGGGTTTCCAGCTCACATTTTTAGAACTAAGATTGGAAAGTTAGACTCAAGGTTTCAAGTGTGTATTTTTGTTGGCTATGCTCCAGAAACAAGAGGTGGGTACTTTTATTGTCACAGTGATCAAAATGTGTTTATATCGACAAATGCTACTTTCCACGAACACGACTATATGGAAAACTATAAACCTTAGAGCGTTCTCGATGAACTAGCATCTGATGAGACCAGACCATCTTCATCATTAACTGATAAATAACAAACCATTATTCTTGTTCAAGAACCCCAGGTGCAACGTTGTAATGGGAGAATTCTAAGATAATCTATTCGCTATGAGGACGATCCATTAACATTTAAAGAGGCAATAGATGATCCTAAAAATGATAAATGGCAAGATGTCGTGAACCATGAAATAGAATCGATATATTTTAGTTCTGTCTGGGAACTTGTAGATATACCTTAAGAAGTCAGGCCCATTGGATGTAAATGGATCTACAAGAAGAAAAGAGGTGCAGATGGGAAAGTAAAGACTTTCAAAGCACGGCTAGTATCCAAAGGCTATACTCAAAGGGAAGGAGTCGATTATGAAGAGACATTCTCTCTAGTTTCCATGATAAAATCCATTCACATTCTTTTATCCATAGTCGCTAGTTTAGAATATGAAATATGGCAGATGGATGTCAAGATAGTCTTTTTGAATGACTTTCTTGAAGAAATCATCTTTATGATGCAACCAGAGGGGTTCGTAAAAAAGAGGGCAAGATCAGAAAGTATGCAAGTCGCTTAAATCTATTTATGGATTAAAGCAAGCATCAAGATTTTAGAATCTTACTTTTGATGAGATTATTAAATCATATGGCTTCGAACAAAATGTTGACGAAGCATGTGTTTATAAATACATCAAAGATAAAATAATGATTTTCTTAGTTCTTTATGTAGATAATATTCTACTCATTGGGAATGATGTAGAAACTTTGTCGAATGTAAATAAGTGGTCAGCTGAGAAATTTCAAATGAAAGATTTAGGAGAGACGAGCTGTATTCTAGGCATCCAAATCCTAAGGAATAGCAAGAACAAGCTTTTGGTACTTTCTCTAACATCTTATATTGATAAGGTACTTGACATATATGGAATTGTCCTTTCTAAGGAGTAGTTGTTAGAATATGTCCATGAAGTAGCGTGTGATAACTATTTATTTGTATTTAATTATTTCTCAAATATTGAATTTTTATGAATAAATTGAAAGTTTTATTTTAAATTAAAGTGTGTTTGTAAATTATTCAAGCCCTAGAACTTTCATCAAAGAACGAAGAATGAAGATAGAGACGTCTCTAAACGAACTCTTCCGAGAAAGTTTAGAATGATATTCGCAGTCTTAGAATCGACTGGGCAATCGAATCTGATTACGACTGTTAGGTTGAACCAATGTATGACAGTCATGGGGCATGAGAGTGGAGACTCAAATGGTTAACCTAGACATGTTATGAACATGTTGAATGGACCGGTAACAAATTAGTTTAGAGCCCAAAACCATTTATCTAGCTCTAAATCTAATTGTTACACTTTAAGAATATTTTCGTAATTTCCTTAATCCTAAGGTGAATATGTAGCTTGACTTAGTTAGTTGAAATATTTGATATATCAAATGAGTGAGTTCGAATTGGTGGGCAATACCTCGATTGTTGAGATTGTAATTCGATTAAGTGTAAGTTACGTGATTCACAGATATAGAAATTCGCAGTTGGATTGTGAAAGCAACAACATCACCCTATGCTTTATTGATTGATGTGTGAATAAATTAACCTGGTTAGGTATTCAATGAATGAGTCATTGATTAAGACTTATGAATTGTACAAGACAATCCACTATTAAATCATTTTTATTTACAGTTAATAAATGAGTTGAGGAAATAATAACAAGAGGGGTAAAAAGATAATTTTTACATTCCGCTCTTGTTACTGATATTCATGATGAATTTTATGTTAAAATATTTTGTGGACCGGGAAAATAAAAAGTGTTTATTTATATCAATAGAAAAGTAGCGCGCATGAATTGAGAGTTGAATCGACATCGCATCTATAGTGGAGTCGTACGATGACAAGATTAAATTGGTCAGGGATTTATTGAGATAAATTTGTTAGATATTCAAATCCTTAGCTTTGTTCATCTGGGTCCATTCGGTCTCAGAAATAGCTCATGAGAACAGGAATAGAGAAACGAAGTAAATTGGATCAAAATGTGTTTAGGTGTCAAGGCATATTTCCTACATCTATAAGTGATGAGTGATATCACTTAATTAGTTAAGTGTGATTATTTGTATTGAAATTAATTAGTTTATTATTTTCTAATTATTGGGAGATAATTAGTAAATAGAAATAATTAATTAAATAATTGATAATGATCAATTAAATATATCAATTGGATTGATAAATTTCGATACAACTCTAACTCTGTGGAGATATACTGATTTTTGGCAATTTGAAAATATGAGGGTGAATTTTCAAAAAATTAAATTATATGGGTATGTTTGTAAATATCAAAAATTAGATTTTATAAATATCTAATAGCAATTTGATTGCAGAGAGAGATATAGAGATATAGATCTCATATCATGTACAAAGAAAAAGAGTTTTCTCCCCCTCCCTAATGATTGTCGTCGATTGAGAGAGCATTGAAGGAAAAATATTTGATTTTTTCCTTCAATTGTTTTGAGAGGCCACACTTAAATTCCTACAAAAAATTCTCGAGAGATATATTTATGAAATTAACGGGTGGTTGTTGGTGGAAGAAATTCTCAAATCATTCTTGGAGTTCAAATGCGTGATTTGGATCCCGAAACTTGATGAACACGAAGAACGTTCAAAGAAATTCTGCTAGTTCAGAAATTTTTCGATACAAAGTATAGGTGAAAAATTATTTCTAAGCTTATCTTCTCGTTTAATATCGTATATGCATAATCGCACATTGTTTGATTTTAAATTATTTAATTCGATTAAATAAGTTATTGAATTTTTTTATATTCTGCCAACGAACCGTTCGTGGTTCAAACTTATTTTTTAGTTAATTTTAAAACCTACCGATCCCAGCAATTGGTATCAAAGCCATAGGTTCCTAATTACGCATATATATATATATTTGAAATGAACGTATCGTGAATTTTGTGGATATTGACATATGATTTTGTATGGTTAATTCAAAACTGTTTTGAATGTTTTATGTGATTGGATCCTTAACTATTAGGTCTAGGTGTTTTTATTTCACTTTAGAATTGATGTACGCCAAATTTGAGGTATATGATTTTTTATGTAATTTATTTTTTTTGGCAATAGTTGTATTTTTATAAATTTGATGTAAGATCATCGTCACCTCGAAACTGTCACCGGAGTAGTGTTCACGTTGGAATACTAATCATGCCAGCTGTTCATGCCGGAAACACTGTTCACGCCAGAGTTATTGTTTCAGCAGCCGGCGATACTGTTCCGGCATCGTCACCGTCATTGTCCGTTGTCGTGCCATGTATGGTGACAAGGATTTGTGAAACCCTAGGCGATAACAATTAGGGTTTAAGAAACCCTGCGATGTTTTACGATAACCTTTATGCTATCATTTTATCGTTTAAAATTTTAAATTTTGAATTTTAAATTTAAAATTTTAAATGAATAAAAGATAATTAAAATTCAAAAGATAATTATCTATTTTATCTTTATATCTTTTAAATTTTGAATTCAATGTAAATTATCTATTTTATCTTTTTATTTTTTAAATTTTGAATTCAAAAGATCAATATTATCTTTTTATTTTATTAAAAAGGAAAAATGAGGTAATAATGAGATTATTTAAAGGGTTTCCTTAATTAAAGGGTTTTAATCAAAATTTAAATTTTGAATTTGAATTTTGAATTTTAAGTTTTAAATTTCAATTTTAAAATGGGAATGAACTTTTGAGTTACAAAGTGGTAGGGCATTATGGGGAAGAAGGAGGAAATTATAGACGCTATGAAGATTAATTTATAATTCAAAACTGTTTTGAATGAATGAATGTGATTGGCAAAACTGGTTAGGTATTCAATGAATGAGTCATTCAAAACTGTTTTGAATATTGACAAAAGGTGAAAGAGTCACTCAATGCCTTGAACTCATACATAGTGATGTATGTGGGCCATTGAATATCCAAGTAAGCGGAGGTTATGAATACTTCGTAACATTCATTGATGACTACGCACATTTTGGTCATGTTTATCTAATGCGTCAAAAGCCTGAAACATTTGAAAAATTCAAAGAGTATAAGGACTTGGTTGAAAAGAAATTAGAAAAATAAATCAAAACACTATGATCCGATCCTGGTGGAGAGTACTTTCCAGGAGAGTTTGAAGACTTTCTTAAGGAATAATGTATTATTTCTCAGCTTACAACACCTGGTATGTCACATCAGAATGGTCTGTGAGAGAGAAGGAATAAAACTCTGATGGATATGCTTAGATCCATGATGAGTTACTCATCCCTCCCAGATTCCTTCTAGGGACATGCCTTGGAAACAACGGCATATATTCTGAACCAAGTTTCATCGAAGACGGTGCCTAGTACACCATATGAAAAATGGTATGGACGAGAGTCATCTATTAAACATTTTAAAATATGGGGTTCCCAGCACATGTTCTAAAACCAAAGGCATGTAAGTTTTCCAGTCATTCAGAATTATGCATGTTCGTACAATATCCTAAAGGAATGAAGGGGTACATATTCTACAATACGACTGACCGAAAAATATTCGTTAGCATGAATGCTCGTTTTCTTGAAGAAGATTACATTAAAAATGTACAGCCGAGAAACACAGTTGTGCTAGAGGAATTATTGAGTGGGAGGAGACTGAATGCCCAATCAAAAATTGTTTATGATTCAATAATGGAAGAACCACGACATGAGCCAGAGCATATGTAGCCTCGACGTAGTGGGAGTGTTGTGAGACACTGAGAGGTATATGTCCTATGGAGAAGCTTTGACAGCTATCTTAGATAAGGACTTTGATGAACCTGTCTCCTACTCAGAGGCCATTGCTGGTCTTGAAGCAAACTTAAGGAAATAAACCATGAACGTTGAGATACACTTGATGTACTCGAACGAAGTCTGGAAGCTTGTAAATCCTCCTGAAGGGGTAAAACCCATAAGATGCAAATGGATCTATAAAACGAAAAAAGCTCCAAATGAGAACGTAGAGACATTCAAAGCTAGGCTAATAGCTAAGGGCTACACCCAAAAGGAAGGAATAGACTATGAAGATACCTTCTCGCCGGTGGCTATGCTTAAATCCATCTAAATTATTTTGTCCATTGATGCTGCCCTTGATTATGAAATCTGTAAAATGGACATCAAGACTGCTTTTCTGAATGGAAATCTTGATGAGCACATTTATATGGTTCAACCAAACGGGTTCATGGAGAAATGCTAAGAGGGAAAAGTTTACGAACTGGAGAAGTCCATTTATGGACTTAAGAAAACGTGTCATGGAATATTAGATGTGATGAAACTATTAAGAACTATGGTTTTGAACAGTTAGTGGATGAACATTGTGTGTATAAGCTGATACACGGAGGGAAGGTGATTTTCTAGTCATGTACGTAGATAATATTCTACTAATTGAGAATGATGTAGGAAAATTATTTGATGTCAGGTTTTGGCTTGCAATGCAATTTGATATGAAGGATCTTGGAGAAACTACATTTGTCTTAGGTATTCAGATCTATCGTGATAGGAAGAACAGACAATTAACACTGTCTCAAGCATATTATATTATTAAGGTGTTGAATCGCTTCAGTATGTAAAACTCCAAGAAATGATTTCTTCATTTTAGACATGTAGTCAGCCTCTCCAAGGAGCAGTCTCCCAAGACCTCTCAAGAAGAGGAAAATATGAGAAATATTCCTAATTCCTCAACTATAGGAAGTCACATATATGTGATGCTTTGCACTAGGCCAGACATTTGCTATGTCGTTGGCATGGTGAGTCATTTCCAATCTAATCCTGGAATTGAGCATTGGAATGCCGTCAAACATATCCTTAATTATCTTAGGAGAACAAGAAATTACATGCTTGTGTATTCAGGTAGTGACTTGAATATGACAGGGTATACTGATTTTGATTTCGAACCTGATAAGGATTCGAGGAGGTCCACTTTAGGATCAGTGTTCATCCTGAACGTTAGTGAAGTTTTATGGAGAAGTATCAATAGATCTTGCATTACTGATTCTACCATGGAAGTTGAATATTTGGCAGCTTGTGAAGCCACAAATGAGGCTGTATGGCTTAGGAAGTTCTTGAAGACTCGGGAACTTGTTCTAGACGCTAACAAGCCCATGACACTTTATTTTGATAATAGTGGGACTGTAGTGAATTCTAAGAAACCTAGAAGTCATAAGAGATCCAAACACATAGAACGTAAATATTACCAGATTAGAGAAATTGTTCAGCGTGGAGACGTTGTGGTTACACATATTTCGAAGGTCAACGTCCTGGCAGATCCATTCACAAAGACTTTAAGTAGTAAAGTTTTTTATGGTCATATTGAGGGCTTGGGGATAAGAGATTGTACACGCCTACTTTAGTCCAAGTGGGAGATTGTTGGAATATGTCCATAAAGTAGTGTGTAATAACTATTTATTTGTATTTAGTTATTTCTCAGACATAAGTATTATTGTATGTTTATGAATAAATTGAAAGTTTATTTTAAGTTAAAAGTTTGTTTGTAAATTACTCAAATCTTGGAACTTTCATTAACGAACGAAGAGTGAAGACATATGCGTCCTCACACGAACTCTTCTGAGAAAGTTCAGAACGATATTCACAATCTTAGGATCGATTGGGTAATCAAATCTAATTACGACTGTTAGGTTGAACCAATTGATGCCAATCATGGGGCATGAGAGTGGAGACTCAAACGGTTAACCTAGACATGTTATGAACATGATGAATATACTGGTAACAAATTAGTTTAGAGCCCAAAACCGTTTACCTAGCTCTAAATCTAATTGTTATATCTTAAGGATATTTTCATAATTACCTTAATCCTGAGGTTAATACGTAGCTTGACTTAGTTAGTTACAATATTTGATATGTCAAATGAGTCAGTTCAAATTGGCGGGCAATACCTCAGCTGTTGGGATCGTAATTCAATTAAGTTGGAATTACGTGATTCACATATATGAAAATCCGTGGTTAGATTGTGAAAGCAACAATATCACCTTATATTTTATTGATGGGTGTGTAAATAAATTAACCTGAAAATGTATTCAATGAATTGAGTCATTTGATTAATACTTGTGAATTGTACAAGAATATTCACTATTATATCTTTTTTATTCACAGTCAATAAATGAGTTAAGGAAATAATAATAAGTGGGGTAAAATGATAATTTTACATTCCACTCTTGTTACAGATATTCACGATGGATTTTATGTTCAAATATTATATGAATCATTAAGATAAAAAGTGTCTATTTACACCAACAGAAAAGTAGCGCGCATGAATCGAGAGTTGATTCAGCATCGAACCTATAGTGGAGTCATACGATGTCAGGATTAAATTGGTCAAGGATTTATGGAGATAAATTTGAAAGGTATTTGAATCCTTAGCTTTGTTCATGTGGGTCCATCCGGTCTCAGAAATAGCTCATGAGAACAGGAATAGAGAAACGAAGTAAATTAAATCAAAATATATTTTAAGGCCAAGACATATTTCCTACACATATATGTGATGGGTGATGTCACTTAATTAGTTAAGTGTGATTATTTGTATTAAAATTAATTAGTTTATTATTTTCTAATTATTGGATAATTAGTAAATAAAAATAAGTTAATTAATTAATTGATAATGATCAATTAAATCTATCAATTGGATTGATAAATTTCGATACAACTCTAACAATATGGAGATATACTGATTTTTGATAATTTGAATATATGTGGGTGAATTTTCAGAAATTACAAATATATGGGTATATTTGTAAGTATCATAAATTAGATGTTATAAATATCACATAGCAATTTGATTGTAGAGAGAGAGCTAGAGATGTAGATCTCATATCAGATATAGAGAAAACGAATTTTCTCCCCTCCCTAATGATTGCCGCCGATTGAGAGAGTATTGAAAGAAAAATATTCAAATTTTTCTTTCAATCGTTTTGAGGGCCTACACTCATATTCATACACAAAATTCTCGTGAGATATATTTTTGAAATTAACAGGTGGTTGTTGGTGGATGAAATTAGCAAATCATTTTTGGACTTCAAGTGTCTGATTCGGATCCCGAAGCTTGAAGAACACGAAGAACGCTCGAAGGAATTCTGCCAGTTCATAAATTCTCCAATACAAAGTATAGGTGAAAAGTTGTTTCTAACCTTATCTTCTCTTTTAATATCGTATAAGAAAAATCACACGTTGTTTGGTTTTAAATTATTTAATTCGATGAAATAAGTTAATTGAATTTTTTTTATATTCATCCCATGAACCGTTTGTGGTTCAAACTTATTTTTTAGTTAATTTTAAAACCTACCGATCCCAACAGTAGTGTCCTAAAACAGCTAAGGAGGAAGAGGTATAGGAAGGGTTCCTTATGCTTCAGCCCTTGGAAGTCTCATGTATGCCATGTTATATACGAGACCGGACATCTATTATCCAGTAGGCATTGTCAATCATTATCAATCAAATCCTATTTTAGAACATTGGATTGCACTGAGGCACATTCTCAAGTATCTTCCGAGAACGATACATTGTATACTTGTTTATTCATGTAGAGAACTGAACTCCACTGGATATAGTGATTCTGATTTTCAATCAGATAGGGACAGTCAAAAGTTGATGTTTAATCAGTATTCACCCTTGGTGGAGGAGCCGTAGTATACAGAAGTATTAAACAATCAAATGTTGCGGATTCCACTATTGAAGCCGAATATATAGAGGTTTGTGAAGCTGTGAAAGAAGCGGTATGGCTTAAAATGTTTTATACTGATCTAGAAGTAGTTCCTATATATGGATAAATCACTGATCATTACTGTGACAAAGTGGGGCAGTGGCTAATTCAAAAGAACCAATGAGTCACAAGAGGGGCAAGCACATTGAGAAGAAATACCATTTTGTAAGAGAGATCATACACCGAGGAGATGTGACTGTTATGAAGAGGGAGTTGGAGAACCAGGTGACTATCCACGAAACTAGAGTGGCGGTAGCTAAGGCCATCGAGATGGATATCAACAAACACCGCGCCATTTGAAACGCCATCCGAACATGTCTGCGTCTTCGAGCAAAGTGATTCCAGGCTTTCTTGGAGAACCTTGGTTGCTTGTTTCTTTTATTTTGTATATATATTTTTTGTAGTTTTGGAATTAGCAGATTTCTTGAACCCTGCAAAATTATAATACAGAGAAATGTTCAGTGATTTATGCTTTATGTTTCGAATGCATGTTTCATATTCATTCATACTTTGCACTTTCGCTAAGCTTTCATTCACATGCATTTCAAACATTTCCATGCTTTTAGTGCCGCCCTTACATGCGGCATTGACACTAACATTTCATGAAGCAATAAATCTCTAAGTTAGATTTAATCATGCAACGACGGCCATACTCCGCCATAGTAAGCAAAAAATAAAAGGACAAGCGATTTATGCATCGTAGGTATGCTACAACGGCTTCATTCCGCTTTCATACATCCTTGTTGGTCCAATGGCGAAATGCCTACCAACTATACACATATTTTGAAGTTCATCGAATCTATTCTCTCTCTCTCTCTCTCTTTAAATACCATTTGAATTGAAACGACCAAGTTTTGTTTTTGAAGGAATTCAGGACAACGAACTAGTTAAAAGTTTCTAGCGCTTTGATGATTGCAGAAAATTAAAAAAAACACTGAGCATATTATTTCTTAATGTACTAGAAATTAATTGTCGTTGGTATGACTTGATGTGTTTGAGGGTTAGCCAATCGATAATATCCACTATTAACTACAGAGGCAATTACATACGACCCTTCCCACTAGGGCTTGAATTTCTTGGCGTGCATCCCCCTCATCACATGTTCAGCCACCTTTAGTACCAGATCCCCAACGGCGAAGTTCTGAGGCTTCACAATGGCTTCATATGTCTAACCCATGCACTTTTGGTATGCATGAATGCTTTCCTTCACCTTGTCTCTTCTTTCTTCAAGGGCTCCTAACTCTCTAAGGCGTGTAGTATGTTTCACCCCGGCAGATAACAAAAGCTTGGCAGAGGGTATCATCACTTCCACTGGTACGATGGCTTCACATGCATACACTAGTTAGAAAGGCGTTGCCTAGGTGGGTATCTGCTTTGATGTTCTGTATGCCCAAAATGATAAGGGTAGGAGTTCATGCTAAGTTTTTTGAGCTTCATTGACCATCCTACTTAGAATCCTTAGCAACGCCTTATTGGTTGCTTCCGCCTGCCCATTTTTCTTAGGGTAGTAGGGTGAGGATCTATCATGGTGGATCTTGTAGTTCTTGAACAATTGAGATACTACTTTGCTAAAAAATGTTGTACCGTTATCTGAGCAATCCTCCTTGGTAGTCCAAATCAACAAATGATGTTTTCCTTAAGAAGCTGTAGACTTGTTCCCCAGTGTCTTTGTTCCACGTGTACCTATTTGACACATCATTCACGCTGGGTTTCTCACTCTTTACAGATATTTTGTAAGATTGTGAGTTCGGGTTATTGGATAGATATGAACTCTATGAGCGAACATTAAGTACATGATTTGCCTTTTAAATTGATTATTTACTTATCTTTAAACATAGAATACATGCAATCTAAATTCTAATAAGCTTTGAATTTAATTAAGAGAGTACGGGATCAAGATGAAACACAAGCTTTTTTACGTGGAACCCCGCCTACTCCGTGCTCCAATGACTCTCTTAAAGATTTACTACCACCGATCTTCTTAAGAGTAGAGGTCAAAACTTTACAATCTGGCCAATTGATTTGATGGGTCTCCTTGGAACAATTAATTTATATGCACCAATCACGCCTTATACTAAGGTAAATTCTCTATAAACTTAAATACATAAGTTTCTCGCTCACGCTATTTTGACACTCACTTGATCAAGATATAAGCAAATTTATGCTTGATATAGTTTAGCTAGACTATAAGAGGATATAGTCAATTTGAAAACTTTCTTGCTCGATTTTTTGTATGAAACAAATGAACCAAAGACTTTTACTTATAGATCTTTAAAGATATGACCGTTGAGTGAATGCTCAGTTCGATCGGCCAATTGTTAGATTCGATTGGCCGATTGTTTGAATACTACTCATTATGCATTAAAAAAGACTCATTTCAAAAATATATTAATCCTTATTTTATAAATTCAATGAACCTACAACTTTTTTAGGAAAACACAATTCATTAATCAAAGAGTGATTACAACCACCAATGGGATGACGTTATAAAAACATAATTTACACAAGGAGTTCAAGAAAAAGACAAATCAAAGAATTTTTCATCATAAAACAAAAGATACAACACACAAATTTGGTCAATGTATATTTACTAAAAAGCTGCGACGTCTTAAAGAAAAGGAAAACAATCTATAACATAAAAAGATATGGAGTCAATTTTGAGAGCCAACATCCCACCATGAGCAGGATGCAATTTTACAATATAAAGAGATCTTAATGTTAAATTTATGAGAAAATTATACTTTTCTTCTTCAAACTATCATTAATAGACAATTTAAATTCTAAACTTTAAAATACTACAATGTTAACCCTCAAAGTAGCTCCATCTATTCCCCGTTAGTTTTTATTAAAATGATGTCATTTTTAATAGTCAAAATGATCTCGTTTTTGGATAACTTAAATCATAAACCAAACACAGCTCATGCCAAAATCCAATTCCCATGGATAACTTTCACGGGAATGGGGTTTAGGGATTTGGGTTTGGGCATCTTGAGGTGTGTTTAGTTTATGGTTTAAGTTATCAATGACTATTGAAAATAATGTCATTTTGACTATTTAGAATGATGTCGACGGAGCTATTTTGAGGGTTAAAATTATAAATTTTATATAGTTTAGGTTTAAACTGTAATAATTTTAAAATTTAAAATTTAAAGAGTCTAAACAATCGTTTGAGGAAAAAAGTGTAACTTTCACGTTAATTTAACATTAGGGTATCTTTATATTGTAAAATTGCATGAGTTTTTTACTAAACTAGATCCCTAGATAAACCATTTTACAGAATTATACCACTTTTCTAATTTTTGCTTACTCTGATCCCTGGCCCACATTCCCTGAACTTTTTCTCCTTTTTACCCCCTAATGCCCTTTTTATACACTGACCCATACTCTCTCTCTTCATCTTTCATCTTCATCTCTTTCTTATTTTTCAGAAACCCATTTTCCCATAAACCCGTCTTCATTTTTTATTTCTTCATGCTTCATTTGCTTTGTGATTTTATAACTTTTTCATTTTTTTAAAAACTAAGATTGAGAGTTAAAATTGCACTTCTATTTTTGGAATTTTGGCAAAAAATTAGTGAGAATTTTGACCGATATTTGATGAGTTTTGTTAATTTTAGCTTTAGTCCAAATTTGAGAAAGAGAGAGAAAGAGTTTTGTTAATTTTAATGGATTTTATTAATTTTTGTAGATTTTGTTAATTTTTGTAGGTTTAGTTAATTTTTGTCAACGGATGGCTACACTGACGTCGTGTTGTCATCGTGTAGTCTACACGATGGGAGTACAGTAGCATCGTGTAGCCATCATATAGACTACACGATGGGTACACTGACGTCGTGTAGCCATCGTCTAGACTACACGATGGGTATACTGACCTCGTGTAGATTACACGACAGTTACACTGGCGCTGTGTGGCCACCATGTACCCAGTGTAGTCATCTGTTGATAAAATTCCAAAAACAACATGATGAATTTTGTTAAATTTGGCTTTTACCCAGATTTGAGAGAGAGAAACCATAAAGAGACAAAACTCATTCTTTCTCTACGGTTTCTCTCTCTCAAATCTGGGCAGAAGTTAAATTTAACAAAACTCATTGTGTTGTTTTTAGAATTTTGTCAACTGATTGCTACAATGGGTACACGATAGCTACACGACTAGTCTACACGATGCCGGTGTAACTATCCATTGATAAAAATTAACGAAACCTATAAAAATTAACAAAACTCATTCTCTCTCTACGGCGTTTCTCTCTCAAATCTGGACAAAAACTAAAATTAACAAAACCCATCAAATTTCGGTCAAAATTCTCACCAATTTTTCTTCAAAATTCAAAAAATAAAAGTACAATTTTAACTCTCAACTTTTATTTTTAAAAAAATGATAAAGTTGTAAAATGATAAAGTAAATGAAATATGAAAAAATAAAAAATGAAGATGGATTTATCAGAAAATAGGTTTCTGAAAAATGAGAAAGAGATGAAGATAGAAGATGAAGAGTGAGTGTAGGTTAGTGTGTAAGAAAGTTATTGGAGAGAAAAAAAGAGAAAAGAATGAAAAGAATGTGAGCCAATTGTGAGAGTAAGCAAAAATTAAGAAAAACGTTCGATTATGAAAAATGGTTTATCTATTGTTTAGAAAAAAACCAAATTGCATCTTACATAAAGTAAGTGCAAAGCGATACAGAAGAAATGTATTGAGAGAGAGAGAGAGATACAGAAGAAATTGCATCTTACATAAAGTAAGTGCAAAGCGATACAGAAGAAATGTATTGAGAGAGAGAGAGAGAGAGAGAGAGAGAGAGAGAGAGAGAGAGAGAGAGAGAGGTGCGCAGGGAGAGAGTGCACACCCNGAGAGAGAGAGAGAGAGAGAGAGAGAGAGAGAGAGAGAGAGAGATGAGCAAGGTGAGAGTGCATTCACTCCCGCCGTTCCCTGCATCATCATCATCATCATATTCTGTTTGGGGAATAAGAATAGGAAGAACAATCCCATTTACACCTCTGTTTTCCTCTCCAATCCAAAAACCTCCTCCTTTCTTATTCCTCTCTGTTCGTACTACTTCTGCTACTTCTATTAGGTACTCTTTCTCTCTCTCACCCACTTCTTTCACACTATTGCTTGTATGCATGCTTGCCTGGGGTCTATCCTGGTGGTACTGTGTATGTTCATGGTTGTATAATGCGAAACCTTCCTTTGGTTCCCCAGAGTAAGCAAACTGGTTTTAAAACAGACAAAAAAAATAGTTAACAAAAAAGAGGAAATTTAGTTAACAAAAGAAGAAGAAGAAGAAGAAATTGATTCTTTCGGTCTTCCTAACCTGTAAGGGTTGACTGTAGATGCTTCTTGAGTATAATTTACTTGGTGGCATGACTAAACACGGTTATTTGCTCACTCTCTGCTTATTTATTTAAGACCGCGTTGCTTCCCTGTTTTGATTTACTTAGGAATCTAGGCTTTACTTTGTATCATAGTTCCCAATACCGTTATTGATGTCTCTGTGACTGCGCTGATAGCAGGTTTTTCTTAATCTCTTCTTCACTTGGTGATAACGGTAATAGTTTTCGATTGAATTGATTTTTATTTTGATGAATCATATCGAATGGTATCAGCATGTTGTTCTATGTTTGCTCCCTTGAATATCATTTATATCCTTAACATTAATAAGACCAAAAGAATCTGCTTGGTTCTTATATCCATAAATTGAGGACCAACCATAGAATTCTACCACTATATTAGTCTTAAATGACCCGTTTCCAATCTTGGTTTAAATTTCATCCATCTGTTTGATTACTATTTGGATAATGTTCAGGGTGCATAGAGAATTTGAACCTAACCATGTGGTAAATTTGATGAGTTGCTCATTCTATATCAACTTTTTTTCTTTATTAGTAAAGAGAATATTTTTATTAGTAGTGGTTTTTCTTTATTAATAAAGAGTCAGATTTTATTAGTAGAGGTAGTTTAAAGTATTAACATGATTTGTTAGGGCTGCAACAAGCGTATTAAAGCTTTGTTTCTGATACTTGGTGGAAAAACAGGGCAATGGCATCCCATATTGTTGGTTATCCCCGTATGGGCCCTAAGAGAGAACTCAAGTTTTCCTTGGAATCTTTCTGGGAAGGGAAGAGCGGTGCTGAGGACTTGCAGAAGGTAGCTGGCGATCTGAGGTCTTCCATCTGGAAGCAGATGGCTGATACTGGTATTAAGTTTATTCCTAGTAACACCTTCTCATATTATGATCAAGTGTTAGACACTGCAGCGATGCTTGGTGCCGTTCCTTCTAGATATGGCTGGAATGGTGGTGAGATTGGCTTTGATATCTACTTCTCCATGGCAAGGGGAAATGCTTCTGTTCCGGCCATGGAAATGACCAAGTGGTTTGATACCAACTAGTAAGTGAAGAGGTAACTTTACATTTCCGTACACGATTATGTGTTGTATCTTTGTAGGTGACGTCTTTAAAATTTTATGTGCAGTCATTACATTGTTCCCGAATTGAGCCCAGATGCTAAATTCACATATTCATCTCACAAAGCTGTGAGTGAATACAATGAGGCGAAAGCTGTAAGTTTCGGCATGTGTTTATGTTACCCTAGAAGAAATGTTAATAAGACTGGATGTGCAGTCATTTCATCTCTTGCTAATCAACTGCATGTGGCAGAAAGATGTAATAACATTAGTTTATAGAAGACATGACTTGTTTTTTCAAGGAATGTTACTTCAATCAATTGCCCATCCCTTGCTAGAATGTAGAAGTCATAATCCATTGAGCTTATGATGATTTTCATTCAATCATTTTGAGATCTTGCATTGTCCATCTCAATAATCATCATCTGTAGCAAAATTACTTATTGTCGGAGTTGCAGTAGAACTCTTCATACATTACCTCACCCAAAGTGCTGACTTTTCGTTTCGAGAGTGTATATAACAATTGGTTAACTGGATTACTTGAATTTTCAACAATTTATAATTATTGAATAATTTTATTTCCTTTTCTCAGCATCTTAATCGTTTTGGTACTAATTTTTTCTTTCGTTCTTTTCTGCAGCTTGGAGTTGATACCATTCCAGTTCTTGTAGGCCCTGTATCTTTCTTGTTGCTATCAAAACCAGCCAAGGGTGTCGAAAAATCATTTTCTCTTTTATCTTTAATTGACAAGATTCTTCCTGTCTATAAGTACGAACTTCAATATTTGTGAGAATTCATTTAAGTGGCCTCCATGCTTTATCTTGAGAATGTAACGATGATTACATTACATTATACAGGGAGGTTGTGGCCGAATTAAAGGCTGCTGGTGCTACCTGGATTCAGTTTGATGAGCCTACACTTGTGTTGGATCTCAATGGTCAACAGTTACAAGCATTTACTCATGCTTACGCTGAGCTTGAGTCAGTTTTGTCTGGTTTAAATGTCCTAATTGAGACGTACTTTGCTGATGTTCCTGCTGAAGCATACAAGACCCTTATGTCTTTGAAGGGTGTTACTGGTTATGGGTTTGACCTGGTTCGTGGATTAGAAACACTTGATCTGATCAGAGGTGGATTTCCGTCTGGGAAGTATCTCTTTGCTGGAGTAGTTGATGGGAGGAACATATGGGCTAATGACCTTGCATCTTCTCTATCTACCTTGCATTCTTTGGAGAACATTGTTGGGAAGGGTAGTTTTTCTTATCTAGGGTATTAGTGTACTTTCTGGATTTTCTTTGTATCTGCTAATGGTTACAGCTCCTCTATGTTATGTCTTATTCAGACAAAGTTGTTGTCTCGACTTCCTGCTCTCTACTCCATACTGCTGTTGATCTAGTTAATGAGACAAAGTTGGACAGCGAGATAAAGTCCTGGCTTGCATTTGCTGCACAGAAAGTAGTTGAAGTTAACGCTTTGGCCAAAGTACTGACTGGGCACAAAGATGAGGCATTTCTTTTCACTTATTTTATTTTTTCTGAATAAAGTTCCACGCATATTTTAGACTAGTGACTATATTTGATTGGTACATGTTTTGTCACATGAGTATTTAAATTATTTAGGTTTTATTTATCCATGTTGATAACAAACTAGTTGATGTATCACACTTCTGCATCCCGCTTATCGGTAGTTCTGGTTGTATGTTAAAATCTTTGGGACAAAGTAAAGGGATGAGTATTGGTTTATGATCTTGCTAAAAAATGGTTCTGTGACGTCTTATGTTTGTCTTTTCCTTTGTAAAAGTTTCAAAATGTAAAGTTTCAACGATAAGTTGTGTGAGTGTGACCACGCACGAGCACAATGGGAGTTGGCTTGTGGGCAATGTGTTTAGCATGGTAACGTCCCCATTCCACACTGTTTAGTCATATCTGGATGATTTTATCCTGCAATGAATTTTAAGGATTGATTTACTATCCTCCCATTTTATTTGTTTTGGAACTTGAATTTTATAAGACCATTTCAGGAAATCATTCAATCTTTCAGATTCGAAAAAATGATATGTTTCCTCCGTGCTCTTTTGGATGCTTTTCTTCATCTTCTTTCTTTTTCTTTATTGTTATATCATATAATCTATGGTACTTGTAGGAAGCTCTGAATTGCCTTTCTACATGCAGGCATTTTTCTCTGCTAATGCAGCGGCTCAAGCGACAAGAAAATCATCTCCAAGGGTGACAAATGAGGCCGTCCAGAAAGCCGTTAGTGACTTTAAGAATTATAATAACTGAGTACATTTAGGAAACCTACACCTGATATCCTCAGTCTGAAATTCTTTTCTCTTGCTTAGGCCGCCGCTTTAAAGGGCTCTGACCACCGCAGGGCAACAAATGTAAGTGCCAGACTAGATGCTCAGCAGGAGAAGCTTAATCTTCCGATCCTTCCTACCACCACCATTGGTTCTTTCCCTCAGACTATGGACCTTAGAAGAGTCCGATATGAATTCAAGGCTAACAAGTGAGCATTCTCATTGACGTATTATCCATTGACTGTTAATTCTTTTTTGACATTTTATATTCTAAATGGTTTTTGTTGATCCTATGTTTAGGATTGCTGAAGAAGAATACATCAATGCCATCAAGGAGGAAATTTCTGAAGTTGTCAAGCTCCAGGAAGAGCTTGATATTGACGTTTTGGTACATGGAGAGCCAGAAGTAAGTTTCATATATCTATGTATATAAATGTGGTTAAGAGGGGAGAAACATTTTTGACATCAATTACCCTGGCTATTTTATGAAATTCTTTAATTCTCCTTTATAAATATTAAGATTAAATACTAGTAATTTTAAATTAAATGATTCATGACACTTTTAACTTTTTGGACGATATTGTGTAAACTATTCTTAGGAATTCTTAAATTGTCCGGTATGTAGCTAATAATTAAATATTTTAAATTATTTATACATCGCCTTGAATAATTATTTAGTAAAACTTTATATCATTTTGTTGCTAATTACGTCTCATATCATCGTTTATTAAACTTTTCTTAAATATAATTAATTATATAACTTAAATTTATTAAGATAAGATACTTTAATGTAAGAACTGAAAACAAGACGCATGAAAAAACATAAAAAAAAGTCAAATATAAATTTATTAGTTAAAATATATTATTAAAAATACTAAAATCTGAAGTAACTCTATATAATTTGAATGGAATCTAATAGTTTTTATGAATTTTACAAACATACGATGCTCTTCTATTTTCTTTTTTGCACAATCTAACTATTGTATGTTTAGTAATTTTTCACATTCTAGACATTATCTTAATTGAATTTTTATTGTTTAGTTATTCGTGTGCAACGCATGTTTTAGAATCTAGTTATATAAATATGATACTCTATCATTTAGTTGACAAAAGAGAAAAATAAACATTAGCAGATAGCAGTTAACTTATCATAGATAGACATAGGTAAAGATCTCATTTTGTTGTTGTTAAACTATCTTGTTAATTCAGAGGAACGACATGGTTGAGTATTTTGGGGAGCAGTTATCTGGTTTTGCCTTTACGGTTAATGGGTGGGTCCAATCTTATGGATCCCGCTGCGTCAAGCCACCTATCATCTACGGGGATGTGAGCCGCCCAAAGCCCATGACTGTCTTCTGGTCTTCAATGGCTCAGAGTATGACTACGCGACCTATGAAGGGAATGCTTACCGGCCCAGTGACTATTTTGAACTGGTCTTTTGTAAGAAATGACCAACCTAGGTAAATTCAGAAATGGTCCTGTGTGGTCGTTTTCTGATTGTTTGAGCCATTTCTTATTTCTTTGTTGCACCTTACTGTTCATAGGTTTGAGACCTGCTATCAGATTGCCTTGGCAATAAAGGAGGAGGTTGAGGATCTTGAGAAAGCTGGTATTACTGTCATTCAGATTGACGAGGCTGCTTTAAGAGAAGGATTGCCTCTCAGGAAGTCTGAGCAGCCTTTCTACCTAAACTGGGCTGTTCACTCTTTTAGGATAACTAACTGCGGCGTGCAAGACACTACTCAGGTTTCTCCCCCCTCTCTCTCTCAGTTGTGTTTGGGTTATACGCTAAGACATTGAATATGTTGAGATACAATTGTTCTTCTCAAGATTGTGTATATTACTGTCCATAGCAACGGGCCGGGGATTTAGAGCTTAGAAGTTCCTATTATTTTAGGAATCAGAAAGAACATGCTTGTTAGGCATTTCTCTTTAATAAACAGTTTATTGCATGTATAATATGTAGCTATATGGTCTGATGCGAAAGATCACTTTTGCACATTTTGACATTTTCTGCAGATCCACACCCACATGTGCTACTCAAATTTCAACGACATAATTCACTCAATTATCGACATGGATGCTGATGTGATAACCATTGAGAACTCGAGATCAGACGAGAAGCTTCTTTCAGTCTTCCGGGAAGGTGTGAAATATGGAGCTGGCATTGGCCCTGGAGTCTATGACATCCATTCACCTAGGATCCCTTCTACAGAAGAAATTGCTGAACGAATTAACAAGATGCTCGCTGTTCTTGAAAGTAACAGACTATGGGTTAACCCTGATTGTGGTCTCAAGACCCGCAAGTATGCCCAAGTCAACCCTGCTCTCACCAATATGGTTGCTGCCGCCAAGCTCCTCCGTGCACAGCTGGCCAGCGCCAAGTAAGTTGAGAATGCTTTGTATAATTTATTGTATTAATGAAGGAGTTCTCCATTTAAGTTCGATAAAAAGATTTGCTTTTTGTTGAAATGTAATGTTGTCCCTTCTTCCTATATAAAAAAAATGTAATTGTTGTCCCTTCTTTCTTCTTTCTTATTCTCTCTTTTTTTACCCTCTTTTTTGTCTGACAGCGAGAGTTCACTTGTTTGTAGAGAGAAAGGTAGCTCACAGAGTCGCATTTTTCAGTCAAATTGAATTTTTGTTTGACTTTTCCGGTGGACAATTTTTTAAGGAAAAATTACAATTTTATATGTCAAACTATCTCTGTTACTTTTTCATTTTTTTTAAATCGACGTTGTTTTAAATAATCAAAATGACATTGTTTTATCAAACCTTGATTACCTAACTCATATTGCTTTATCAAACCTTGATTACCTAACTCATTGCTAAACACTCCTACAAAACAAACCTCCAAACCCCCCCATCTCCTCCTCTATCAAAGACTCCCATTGATTTCTTCCAGGTGAATCTTCGATAAACATCAGTCTTCCCACTCATATTCACCAAAAACCCAACCCTATAAAACCTGCCATTAACAAAAACATTAATTATTTTCATTAAAAGCACGAAAATTTGAACTAAAAGACATGTTTTTTTTACCTAGGCGGTTCACAATTGAGAGGCTTCCATCGATATTTAAGGTAATCAGAATCAGGGCGACCATTTCCTTGGCAACTAAAAGATCGGTACAAAGGGTATGATCATCACGAACCCAAGAGACAGAAAATGTTGAACAGGTGGTTTTATTTGCTTGGAGAAATGGCCTTGTATTGTGGTGTTGGGCGTGGCGTTTTTTCACGTTGAGAAGCAGAGCTAATAAAACCAAGTGGGATTGTAACAGAACAAGGAAAAATACTACTGTCGAAGAGGAGAGGGGGGATTCCGGGGTTTTTGTTTTGTAGGAGTATTTGGTAATGGGAGTTAAGTATTCAAGGTTTAATAAAATGACGTCGTTTTGAATACGTCATTTTGAGGAAAACTAACAGAGATTTATTGGGGGTTTTAAATATTTTAAGGTTTAAATTATAACATTTTATAATTTAAGGTTTAAAATATCTATTACTGATAGTTTGAGGTATAAAAATATAATTTTTTTTATCAAAACCAGATAATATGTAAACAAAAAAAGTGCAAAAGTTAAGGAGGTCTAACCCTCCTCTTACAATAACTCTTTTTTTATCGATTCAAATAATAATGAGATTGGATAAGTAAAAATTACTAAGATTAATTCTATCATGATATGGGCTATATGACACTATAACTATAATTTTAGATATGTGAAAAAATTAAAAAAAAAAGTTAAAAAGTTAGATTAGTTTAGCTTAAAGCTTATAAGTTTTTAGTTTAAATAAGCTGTTTATTTCAATAAGTTGTGTCAAACGACCTATTAAAAATAAATTATTTACTTATTTAAGTTATAAGTCATAAGCTGCATCTTATGAGCTGAGCCAAACGGGACCATAAAAAATACAAAGGTTATTTTTACATATAAAACTTTAAAATGAGCTATACATTACAATGTACTCAAATGTTTCTCCCACTTAATGAGCTACACATAGATACACAAACATATATATATATATATTATAGATAAATTTACATTTGAATCATTTGATATTAATAATTTAAAATATTTAAAGTTATGACGGATAATTAAGGAATTCAATGAGCTAGCACGATATTTTTTAAGTAAAAAAAATAATGATGACAATTTACGTAAAAAAAATATTTCTCTCTTTGTCCCCATTAATATTTAATCTTATTATTTACAAATGGCAATTTAGAAATTTCATAAAATAGTGACGGTAGTTTATGTAAAAAATATATTTCTCCCCTTAGCCCATTTATATATACTATAGATTAGAGGAGTGAAAATGAATTTCCATTTTTTGGAAAAATTTACATATTGTTTGGAAAACTTATTACTCGAAGTTCATAACCTTATAATACATGTGTTTGGGTTTTAGCTATAAGGTCAATCTATATTATGGATGTGATCGAGATATTGTCTCATCTAAAATTTTCTCAGAGCATTTTTTTAATAAAACAATTAAAATTCCCTTATAGGGAATTTTTAATTGAATAATATATGAGGTAATATAATACATGGATATTGTTTAGGAAATAAAATATATATAGTGGAGTCGTTATTCGCTCAAAAGTTAATGATTTTTGAAGATATATTTTCTTTTTAAATTTTACCATTATTATTACTTTTAGTTAATACCATTAATATTTCAAAACTTTTCATTATTAACTACAGTATTCTCTGACCAGGAAAACCTTTTGCTAGTGACTATGATTTTTTTTTTTTTGGTTAAAAGTAAAATAAATTAGCCAAAGAGAAAATACAAAGATATAAGGGCATATGTCAAGACCACATCAAAACATAAAGTTACAAAGTCTACAACCAATTATGTAAGAAGCTAGAGCAATCATAAGAGATCTAGTTTGGTTTAAGAAAACAAGTCTATCGCTTATCATCCTAGAAGTATTCGTGGAGATAAGAGAAGAATCAAGAACTTTACCAACAAAGATTCTCCTGTTTCTCTCACACCAAATACTATGGATAAAACAAGAAATGAGCAATTTGACACTCAATCTAGAAATATCAGAAATACAATCATCAATTAAAAAATCAAGTAACTGGTGACCAAGAACATGTTCATATATGCTGTCACATTTCACCAAGAGAGGAGATAAAATAGCTTGAGACATAGGGCAATTGAAGAACATGTACTGAGTTTATTCAGAACCAGACACACAAAGAACACAAGCTGAATTAACGTGGGGTTTCCATTTCTTCCTGTGATCCTTAGTTGATAGCTTGTCTTGAATAGCTAACCAAGTGATGAAAGCACATTTGGGAATAGCTCCTGAAAACTAGACAACCTTAGACCAAGTAACAGTGTCTTGATGAGGATGGAGAGCTCTATAAGTACTTCTGATAGTAAACCTACAAGAAGAAGAAGCCTTCCACCTCCATGAATCTTTAATGCCAGAAGGAGCCTGAGTAACTAGATCAAAACCCAGCTAATTTAGAGTAGAATGCACGACAATATCAGGGGAAAAGTCAACCTTGATCATTAATTAAAACAAAAAGGGGAGTGTCAATACTTAAACCCGAGAGCTCCACCATATGATCCACCCCACATTGAGAAGAATACCATTTGGATGCAAAGGGTCCGTAAACAATTTAATATCAGCACCATTGCCCACAACCTTGCAAAAACTGACAACTTTGTCCCTCAATTTAATTAACTTCCTCCAAGACCAAGAAGGGTCTCAAGCAAGCTTAACAGTAAATATGAAATGCTTTTTGACAAGGTAATGGTAACACCAAGCTACCCACAAGGAATCTTTAGGCCTAGAAACTAACTTTTAAAAATGTTTAGAAACTGCAGCATAATTCCATGTAAATAAGTCTCTAATATTCAGACCATCCTCAACATAAGGAGTACAAACCTGATTCCAAGACACTTTAACTTGCCTAAAGTTATCAGTCCTACTAGTCCGTAGGAGGTTTCTAAGAGTATCGATTATCTTTTTGATAACTTTCTTAGGTAGAATGAGCAAACTAGCCTAAAACCCTTGAATGACATAGAGAATAGACTTGATGAGCTGAAGTCTGCCTGCAAAAGTCAAGGGCATATTCTCCCATTTCTTTGCTCTACTAATGATTCTGTCAACTAAAACATCACAGTGAACCTTAGTCAATTTAGTAACAATCAAAGAGATTCCCAAGTACCTCACAAGCAAGGAGCCTTTAACAAAATCGATTTCCTGTAGAATAGAGTCTTGGATCTCAACACCAACATTGGAAAAGAAGATAGAGCTATTTGCATTGTTAGGAGAGAGACCAGAAATCAAACTAAATAAATCCAGACCAGATTTAACAATCTTAACAAAAGAAAGCTCACCCTTGCAAAACACAAGTAAGTCATCAGCAAAAGATAAGTTAACAATCTTATATTTCTTACATCTTCAATGGAAGTAGAACCTTTAATGTCAGAACAAACATGAAGAATCTCAGTTAGCACCTCCATGCACAGAATAAACAAATAAGGGAAAATAAGATTTTCCTATCTCAAACCTCTACCACCCTGAAAGTAACCATGCATACCTCCATTAACATTAATAGAGAAAAAGGGAGTAGCACACACTCTATAATCCAGTTTATAAACTTAGGAGGAACGCCAAAACAAGTGAGAACTTTCCCTAAGAAAAACCAACTAATGTTGTCATAGGCCTTAAGAAGATCAATCTTCATTACACATCTGGTAGAAAAAGAATCTTTATGATAACTTCGGAGAAGCTCCTGAGAGAGAAGGATATTATCAAAGATGGATTTACCTAGTATGAATGCTGTTTGGTTCAAGCTAACCAAACCAGGAAGAACAACCTTTAACCTATTGGCAAGCATTTTAGTAATACACTTATAGAAGATGCTGCATCAAGCAGTGGGCCTAAACTCATTAATTTTAGAGAGATTACTGACTTTAGGGACAAGCAATATAACCGTGCTGTTAAGTTACTTCAACATCTCACCATGCTCAAAGAAATCCAGGACCGTAGCTACCACATCCTCCCCAATAATGTCCCAATATTTTTTGAAGAACAAGGCAGAGAACCTATCTAGACCAGGAGCTTTAAAATCATTGAGAGAGAAGAAAGTGTGTTTAGCTTCCTCATCAATAAAATCCTTAACCAAATTCTCAATTTGAAAAGGCAACACTTTATGCTTAAGCACAGAGTAAAGAAAATCCCGGTTAACATCAGCAATCGGCCTTTGAGTACCTAATAACTCACATAAAATGAATAATAAGATTATGAATGTCCTGGGTATCAATCAATAAATTATCACAATCATCACTAAGTTGAAGAATCTTGGTTCTTCTCTTGTCGGATTTTACAGTATTGAAAAAGAAAGAATAGTTACCGTCACCAAGATTTAACCACCGAATTCTGGATTTCTGCTTCAAAAAGCTCTCCTCTGCCAGTTTCCATTTAGAAAACTCCTGATTTGTTGTTTTCATAGCAACCTGAAGAGACACATCAGAAAGGAGAATTATTAAGATTAGTATAGGCAGTCTCCAAAGCCCTCCTAGCATCATTCACTCTCTTAGAGACATCACTGCAATTGGAGGCATTAAACTATCTTAGAGCCAATTAACAGTAAATAACAATAAGCTTAGACAATTAACGGTAAATAAAAACTAAAAACTAAAAACTCCATATATCATAAATATTCATATAAAATGCAATAATTATTTATGTAATTATTTCATTAATTAGTCAATCAATTCATCATTTAAATAATAATTAATTTTGAAGTTACATTAATAAATGAAATAAGAATTATTAATAAAATTATTTGGTAGTATTTTGTTCATACTTATGGTGTGTATTCGAGTATAATAAACATTTACATTAATTATTAAAAAATGTGAAATCTTACTATTAAGTATTTACATGAATGTATTAATGTACTTATACTTAGAAGCGTATTATTTTTAATTAAATATAACAGATATAACAAACATTTTTATTATCTTCTAAGCAGTTATATCATAATAGTCAACAAAAGGTGAATTAAACAAAACAAAAAAATTCTTTGTTCTTGAAGATAATTACATTTATTTGGATTTGATTGAGTTAGTTGAGTTATTAATATGTTATTATTGATATAAGAGATAAAGGTAAAAATAAATAACATAAATTACGTCAAAAATCTTTCTTTGATTTTCACTCATCTAATAAAAAATCCTTCAATTCTCAAATAAAAAAAGAATAGAAGAAATCCTACTTTCATACAACATTTTAATTGAATTCTATGTAATGATCAATAAATTTAGTTTCATTCAATATCTAAACATATCAAAATCCTATAAAACAATCTAATTTATTCTATAAATGTTTGGACTGGAATTGACGAACAACTAATACCAATATTAGTGTTGAATAGAAATAGGGCGTGACCAAGTGGTAACGCAACGGGTTTTGGTCCCGCTATTCGGAGGTTCGAATCCTTCCGTCCCAGAGTATGCTATGACTATTCTATATAATAGGATTTTTTGTACAACCTTCTGTTTAAGAGTCTAATATTAAATAGACTCTGATTCTTCTTTATGAGAATGATTTTTCTTATTTGTTTTATTCGTATGAGTCTATACTCTAAATCATTTTTTTTTCTAATGAATAATTAGAAATCTATGAAACAATTGAGACAAAGGTGATTGATACAAAGTGATTGATACATCTTATTCACTTTGTTTTAAGAAAAGATTTCAGAAAGATTATTGAGCCTTTGAAGTTAAATAAACGAGGCAGAAAATGAGGAAATCCTCTATTTATGTATTCTTTTCTTATTATTTTTATCGTTATATTTTATTTAATTGACAACCTTATTTATTTTTTATTTCCATTTTTGTGAAAAAGATTTGTGTAAATTATAAATAGTTAAAATCAAATATTATATCTATAAGAATTTTCAAGGACCATTGAATTGTTTAATCTATTGATAGATCCGGGTATTCCCTAATCTCTTCCGCGATTCTTATCTTATTTTATCAAAACAAAAAGAATAACAACCTTAATTTTTCCTTACATCAGTCTTTTCTTATCTATCATTCCACAAAAAAAACATATCCAAATATAAACATATATATGAAATTTTATAGTAAATAAATATTTCATTCATACAAAATAGTTTATTCATCCAATACAATAAAAAATAGGTTTAAATAAATTGAATTCTTGGAATATCTAAAAAATAAAATTCATAATTTTTTTACACAACCTACAATGTTAAATTTACCTTGATGAAATTTTTTGTAAGTCTCTCCAAACAATTCAAAATTCAAATATCCTTAAATAACAGATGAATACAAACATTTTTATTATCATAACTAAGCAGTTATATCATAATAGTCAATGTTTCAAAAAATCATAAATAGTCAACAAAAGGTGAATTAATTTTGTAATATCCAAAAAAATAAATTCGTATTTTTTTTGCACAACCTAAAATGTTAAATTTACCTTGATGAATATTTTTGTAAATCTCTCCAAACAATTCAAAATCCATATATCCTTTAATTTAGTTATTAATTCGGATAAAATCTTTCATAAATATTATTGATGGGTATTAGGGTAAATATACTTTTCAATTTGTTGACTTGTTATAAAATTGATTATTCTCTTAATTATTATTATTTTCAGCTATTTAACAAAAGAGGTTTTTGCATGGCATATTTGCCTAAAAGCCCTTAAAACTAAAATTTGACAGACTATGATGTAGCAGAAATGTGTGTTAAACTATGACTTAGTAAGACATCTAGGGTACGTTTGGTATAAGGCATATTTTGCCTTATACCTTGAATCCTAGGGTATTTCAAAGAAAGCCTTGTTTGGTATCCAATTTGCAGTAGTCTTTCAAATTCCAGCAATGATGAGATACCCTCCCTTTGAGGGTATCCCTCTCAAATTGGGAGGTATCTGGATGTCTAGTAAATACTCACACATGTAATACCCAAAATATTCTCATCTTCTTCTTCCTCTTATTTCTCTCTATCTCACGGTCTGTCATGTTTAGTTACCTCAACTAATTTCATGAGCTTTTTTCAATCAATTTGAGCAATGGACCATAACTTGCCTTAACATTTTTTCTTATGCGGATGGGGTGGGTCGATTGGGGGTGAGGGTGAGATTTGGTTGGGTGGGGATTTTAATCTTTTTTTTTTATCAGTAGAGATTTTAATCTTTTTTTTAGAAAATGGCATAAATAGTTCACTTTCATAATAGTAAGTTAGAAAGTGGTCTAAAAAATATTAAAGTAGATAAATGACCATCTACTACTTAATTTGAATTTAAACTTTTATAATTTATTTATAATACCCATATCTCATATTTCAACACAGATTTTTTAGTTATTTTTTCAAAAAAAAATTAGAGAAATTACATTTTTGAAAATATCTTTAAATGATAGTTTTTAATTTCTGAAAAAATAACACCATTAGTTGATGAGCATCTTTCCCTAAAAAATAGTAAAAATTCTAATAAATGATAAATCTTTCCTACCATCAATTTTAAAACTCCAATAAATGAGAAGCTCCAATTGGAGAAAGGGTGATTATGGAGATGTAAAAGCAATTCGACTATCATGAAGAGAAGAAACCCATGAAATTTGGAAAGGGTTCAACACTTCTGAAATTTGGAAACTAAAAAAAGTTAGTAGAAAATACTCTCTGTCACAAAAGAAACTCACTCTATCTACAATAGAGATTCAGAAGTAGATCAAAATAAAAAACAAAAGAAACTCACCCTCAATCTGTATATCCGAAGCTACAGGAATGATGGAATACCGTGTCCATCAAGCTGCCAAGATTACATGTATAGTCATAGTTGTTAAACTCCCGATCCAGATCGTAGGATCTTACGATTTTATGATCATGTTTAACCTCCATGATCCAATTCATAGGTAGAATCTTAAATTGGGAGGATCTTACGATCCTATTATATTTTTCTCTTGGATTGGTAGGATCTTATGATCCTATTACTATCTTATGATCCCACTAATTATAATTTTGTAAGGTATTCATAAGAAAATAATATTAAGTTCATTTAATTTGTTCAATTATTAAATTGTACTAAAAAAATGAAATTTATTGTTGATTAATTAACTATATTTAAGAATTTTAATATGTAATTTGGTAAATTGTGTATTACTAGTATATGGTAGGATATTACGATTCACAATTTGATCATACGATCTGATTTACGAAACATCTCTACGATCTTAAGTAAGATCACGATTCTGACAATCGTGGTACATTGATAATGAAGTTTTTCTTTTCCTTTTTTCTCACCTTTGTACCCAGTATAAGAGAAAAGCACTAAAATTTAAAAATAAAAAATTTACAGGACCCACCATAGGAGAAGCTAACTAATTCTATTTTGTGGGGTTTAAAACGTGTGAATTTAAATAATGGGAAAAAGGTAATGGACTACATTACATGAAGGGTAATTTTGATATAAAAAATTATAAAAAATTTAAAAGGGCCATTAATTTACTCCTATAAGTTTTTGGCCATATTAACTTGATAGTAGAAAAGTGGTATATACAGTATGATTTCTATTTTTTAAAATGTTTGTCATTTTGTTGATGACCTACTTCTGAATTTATCTTATCCTTTAAAAATTAAAATTTTTCTTGGTTGAGTAATAACTTAATTCTTCACTAAAATACTCTTTTTAGAAATATCAATAACCCGTCGTTTTAGATTACGAAAAAGAATTAGCCATTCTATTAGTTCATGAATTCTGACACGAATTCTATCTCTATGAATATGGATATAGTAAAGAAAATGAATATAGGAATAGGATGGAGATAAGAAAGAATAAAATAGATCTTTTGACTATCAACGCACATTCGTCAGGTGCCATCGTTCTTTTTTAATCCGCTCGCTAACCTACCTACTTAACTCTTCATGCTCCCATGGGCTCATTCGCGTTGTAGCTAGTTTGTTTAAATGACCCATTTAATACTTTTTCAAATATAATTTTTTTAATTAAGAAATTAGAGCTTTGACAAATTTTCTCAATAATTTAAGTAGAGTTTTTTTTATAATCACCAAACATATTTTAGTTTAAGGATAAAATTTAAAAAGAAAGAATTATATTTATTTACTCTCTTGCAATTTCTATCAAACAAACAAAATAATTTAATATTCTCGCTATTAAATCATAACATTTTTAAAAGTTAACAAATAAAGTAACCTTAACATTCTGGACATATACATTCCCACAATCATATTCTAGCAATTTTATTTTAAAAATCATTTACTCACAATTTTATATCAAACGACTCCTAAAGACAACAATATAAGGACTATAATATTATATCCCGACAATTATACAAAAATAATATTAATAGAGACAATATCATTCCATATTTTCAGAAATTATGTCCCAACAGTAAATATATTTCCAATATCATTTAATATTTCTAGAACAAACTTCTTCCAACAATTAATAGCACAAGTTTCAAAATCTTAACACATATTCCATTAACTCTTAAAAAATATTTCATCACAACTTGAAGTCTCAAGAAAAGTCACATAATAAATTACAGCTGAAATTACGTCTAAAAACTTATGATATTACATTACAACTAACTCATTACAGATCGTCCTAGAATATGGATTCTCTGATTCGTGTCCATATTCATATACTTTACCAATGTTTCTCTCGAAGCTTATCTATATTCTATTTTGATTATACTAATTCAAATCCCAAACTCATCCTTTTTTACTTTCAATGATAAAATAATCTTTGTCACCGATTGAAATTAAGCGAGTGTGATAAGTAACGATTTATACAATACAGGATGTCGACTAGTTAAAATAATATGAACAGATATAATTTGCTAGACAACCTGCTAGACCAGAGTCTATCACCTTCAGTCAAGCTAGAGTAGAGTCTAGCACATGGTCTATCATTTGCAGTCCTCTAGACCATAGTCTATCAACTTCAGTCAAGCTAGAGTAGAGTCTAGCACATGGTCTATCATTTGTCCTCTAGACCAGAGTCTAGCACCTACAATCGAGCTATACCAAAGTCTATCACATACTCTGCCACTTACATGGAATGAATGGATCTTTCTTGGAGAGATGTTTAAAAGAAAATTTGCTCAGGCATCTCAGAGATGCATGAAAGTTCTTTAGCTCTCATGGTTATCTAACAAATTAAGTAGCTAAGATGTGTTAACATTATCACTTTTCAAGCATCTTCTTTCTCACACCAAAGATGTGTTATCATAATGTGTGTGTCTAGCACATGGTCTATCTTTCTAGAAGAGATGTTTATATACCTTCATTGTTATCTAACAAATTAAGTAGCTAAGATGTGTCAAAATTATCACTTTCAAGCATCTTCTTTCTCACACCAAAGATGTGTTGTCATAATGTAGAGTTCAAGAAAAAAAGAGAGAGAGAAAGTGTTACTTATGTGCAAGTAACACTTTCAAGCACTATATCGTTGTAGGTGCTAGACTCTGGTCTTAAAAAGTGGGTCTATGACTTGATAATACATTACTTGCACATAATGTAGAGTAGAGTCTAGCACTATATCGTTGAAATAGTTCAAGAAAAAAAGAGAGAGAAAGTGAGAATTGAATTCAGCGAATCAGAATTGTGAGTGTGGATTTTGAGAAACTATCTCACGATATTTGATAGATAGTTTCTCATTTTTCAATATCCATTGCAAATGCTGAATGCTCTAATTTTTGACATGGTAAACTATATACCTTTATTGATTGTGTTACTTGCACACCAAAGACTTGCACACAAGTCTCTCATTTTCCTTTATATACTTATGTGTTACTTGCACATAAGTTGCAGAGTCTGAATAAGTTGCTCGATGTAGGCATTATCAGTACTAGTTAAAATAATGTCATCAATGTATAACAAAAGATAGGTGATAGGGGAACCAACAGTTCTAACAAAAAGAGAAGAATATGCATGTGAAGCACCAAATTTTAGTGTAGATAAATGGGTAGTAAACCTATCAAACCAGGCTCAGCGGGCTTGTTACAATCCATAGAGGGATATGTGAAGCCTGCAAACTTGTTGAGGATATCGACTATCAATGAAGCCAGTGACCTGAATTATGTACCTCCTCCTTAAGAAGACCATGCAGGAAAGCATTCTTCATGTCTAATTGGCATAGGGACCAACCAAAGTGAGTTGCAAGTGACAAGATAATAAGAACAGTGGGTTTCTTTATAACCGGGCTAAATGTCTCTTCATAATCAACCTCAACCTCTTAGTGAAATCCTTTGGCAACAAGTCTTGCCTTGTGCTTAGTTATGCTGCCAACGTGATTATATTTTATCCTGTATACTCATTTGCAGCTCACTACATTCTTTCCAGGAGGAAGAGGAACTAAAGACCATGTATTCTAAGATTTCAGAGCAACATATTCCTCATTCGTGGCTTGGATCCAGGCACTACTCTTGTAAGCAAGAGAAAATGTAGCAGGTTCAAGTGTTGACCTCTCTGTGTTAGAGGTAGAGACATGAAGAGCCTTTTTCCTAGAAATATCAAACTTAGATCTGGTCTGCATATAATGAGTGTTTGAAAAAGGAATAGGGACAAGACAACTGACATTAGAATGAGAATGAATAGTGTGTGCAATAGTAAGATCAATAACAAGAGAAGAAGAGATATCAGGAAATGAATTGATGGTGTTGGCTGAAGGAGTTTCTGGCACACCAGCATAAGTAGCAGAAGAATTAAGAAGAAGAGACAGTTGGTTGATCTGTCTGAGGAGTCGAAACAGTTAGAGTTAAATATGATTTATTACAGTGCAAGATAGAAGCTAACATATCAGAAGGGTGGAGATCAGAGCCAACCTACCTATTTGACACCATATTAGTATGTACTGTATTATTTTTAATAGATGCATAAGGAAACAGATTTTCATTAAAGACTACATGCCTAGAAGCGTATATCTTCTCAGTTGTAGGATCAAAGCAAACCTTTATAATCGAGAGCATATCCATGAAACATATATTGGACATTTTTTGGTTCAAGCTTATTTTTAGTGTATTGTTTAAGCAAAGGGTAGCAGAAAGAACCAAAGACTTTAAGGTGGGAGTAATCTAGCAAGTGGCCAAACAATTTTTCAAAAGGAGAGACATTATTAAAAGAAGGAGCAAGCATTCTATTAATAATAAATATTGCAGCAGCAAAAGCATCGAACTAGAAAACTAAAGGAAGAGAGGCCTTATGAAGAAGTGTTAAAGTTGTTTCCACAATATTCCTATTTTTTCGTCTAGAAACTCCATTCTGTTCTAGAGTGTAATGACATGATTTTTGATGAAATATTCCATGCATTTGGGGAAAATTTTCAAAAAAAGCACTAGAGTTCTCAACCCCACCATCACTCCTAAATACCTAGATCTTATTTGACAGAAGATTCTCAACAAAAAGGTTTGAATTTAAGGAACACAAAACACACTTCAGAATTAAATTTAAGAGGAAAACGTCAAGTGTACCTTAAGACATCATCAATAAAGGAGACATGATACCTATAACTAGATAAAGAGACAGTAGAAGTTGGGCCCCAAACATCACTGCGTATTATTTCTAATGGAGAAGATGTTACAGATCTAGGCAAAGTAAATGGAAGTTGTCATTTTTCCATACAAACAGCTTTGACATATACAATTATGAGAAGAAAAAGTAATAGGCAAGTTTGCTTTTATTAAATATATGTTTTACAATGGAATTAGAAACATGTCCTAATCTATTGTGCCAAATTTCATCATTAACTATGGTGCCAAAATAAGTAGTTGGTGCAGCTTTAGCAAGAGCAGTAGAGTTATTCTGTGAGACAACAATAGAGAGTGTAGTAGAGACTGAATCAGTAGGAGAAAGAGTTAACAGAGAAGATGTTGACAGAGAAGTAGGGATGAGATACAAACCATCTTTACTCTGATCAAGGTAAAGAACCTTTCCCGAGTCTTTTCTTGGATAGCAAAAAAATTAGTATAAAAAATGAAGAGACACTTATTGAGAGAAGGTTGCAGAAGTGCTTCTAGATCTCATGGAATAAGGCAGAATTTTGAACAAAACTTTCTATTTATTTCTTGCTTTCATAGAAAATAGAAAAAAAGAATTTAGGAGATGAAATCCTGATTACATTACCGCAGGCCAAAATTGGATTTGGCAGAGCAAGCCAGAGAAAGGAAGTCATAAATTTGTAGAACAAGCATATCAGCAAATCCGCTACGTATCTTTGCAGAAATTATGAACTGAGAGGAGATTAGCATATATATGGGGAAACAAAAGACTTTATCTAAGTGAAGGGTGTGTGTAGAAGTAGGAAGAACACTTGAACATGTATGATTGATGGGTAGCTTTTGTCTAATACCAACTGAAATGTTGTCCTCCCCATTATACTCAGATGGTGCCATTAGGTTGTTCATGTCAGGTGTTACGTGGGAATTACACCATGTATCTGACAGTCAGACTGTAGAGCTTGAGGTAGGAGATGAGTGAGAGAACATAGGAGCCATTGCTGTTAATTGTGCTGGAGTGTCTAACCTGATAGGAGTAATTAATACGATGGTAGCAATCAATTGCACTGTGCCCCGGTTTCAAGCAAATTTGACAAGGTGGTCTAGATCCTCGTGAGCCAAAATTATCATCAAAAAACCACCCCTACCGTTGTTTGATCTTCCACCTCTAAAGACTCTTTATGGCTCTTATACCATAAAGAGTTTCAGATAGTGAGTGAAACAGCTCGAGGAAGAAGACGAGCTACAACAAAGATAAAGAGGAAGAGAGAAAGCAGTTCGAGCAAGCAAGAAGATGATTGCCTATCTTCTGTATATTTCATGTAAACTTAATTACAGTACTGGAGTTGCTATAAATAGAAACTACGGATTACAAACTAAACTAACTGTATTAGTTAGAGAATTAGTTAATCAACTAACCCTATTATTGCACTTATCATGCATAAAAGAAAGTTGAACTCGTGAACCATTGGAGATGATCTCTTGAAGACTGCACCATTTCTAATGATGAAAAATCGTGTCTCCAATTTTAGCCACATGCAGAGCCTGTAATTTAAAATTATAGACATAATTAATTCATGGCATCACAAGAGTATAATCAAAATACACTATTGAACTTTTAATATTTCATGCAATTAGATAATAGGGAATTTTTTTCTTATTTTACCAAGCTAAAGAAATTTTTAAATGACTAGTGTCTTCGTTTTTCTTTATCATCAACCAAGTAAATTAGTATTAAGCACAAAGTCCCCTAGATGAGATAATTAAAAGCCTGAAAATCTGTATCAATGTAAAATGTTGCAATCCTTGATTATACATACAGAAAAGAATACGACTGCAGCTAAATCGATTTCTTCTTTTTGTGCACCTGTAAATAATTTGTTTGCTACGACAAATCTCTTATTTCAAAGTAAATCTTCTTCAGCATTCCTGATAACATAATTTGCTTCCTACTTTTCTTATGTAAGCTAACTTCAAATCCTTGGAAGATGCATCAACTAGTGACTAATAAGTATGAAGGGAATATATGCAGAGGTTTTTTATTATAAAAGCTGGATGATTTTATTCATAGAAATTACACATATATATATATATATATACACACACTACATGTCAAAGCCTTACATGGAAAGACAGAAATACTTACATGGAAAGGCAGCAAGAAATCTGCTGCAATAATATTACATAACATGGCAATAAAATGAATTGAAGAATATTAATACAGATCCTAAATGAATGGAAAAATCGGCTCCAAGTCATAGCTTGATTTGTGATCGATCATCTTTCCTTACATGCCCCCGCAAGATGGTGCTCCCATTGGTGACACCAATCTTGGATCTCAAAATAGAGAAATGTGCCTTACTGAGAGTTTTTATAAGAATATCGACCAACTGATCATGAGAAGATACATAAGACACTTGAAGAGAACCATTAGCTACCTTGTCACGAACAAAATGGTAATCAAGAGCAATGTGCTTCATAAGAGAATGAAATATCGGGTTGACATATAGATTGGTGGCACCTAAATTGTCACAAAAAAAATCTTTGGAGGCTGAATTGGAGTAATACCAAGCTCACTTAGAATATTTTTAATCCATCTTACTTCTGCAACGGTAGAAGTGATACCCCAATATTCAACTTTGGTTGATGAATACCACGAGATGAGATTCCCTCCAATATAGACAACATAGGCTGTGGTAGAAGTGTAATCATCTTTATTTCCGGCCCAATCACCATCAGAGAATGAGTTAATCAAGAGTGGTTGATGGCGCCGAAGGTAGAGGCCATAATGAATGGTATGCTTGAGATAACGCAACAAATGTTTAGCAGCTGACTAATGTGTTTGACTAGGAGCATGCATAAATTGAGCAAGTTTATTAACTGAGAAAGGAATATCCGGTCTAGTTAACAACAAATATCACAAACCACCAATCAAACTTCGATAATGCGAGGCATCACAGGATGGAGTACCATCATTAATGATGAGTTTGTTTGTAGAATACATGGGTGTTGAAGAATCTTTCACACCTACAAGCTTAAATTTCTCCAATAAGTCATGCATATACTTGTGTTGTGAAAGAAACATGCCATGGGGAGTCCAAATTGTTTCAATGCCGATAAAGAAGTTTTTTTAACCAAGATCCTTAATAGAAAACCGTTTCTACATATTGCATAGAAATTTCTTTACTAGGGAATTGTCATTTCCTATTACAAGAAGTTCATCTACATAGACAAAAAAAATAAACGGTAAGAGAATCATGATTGTAAATGAATAAGGAGACATTAGATTTAGAATTTACAAACCTATAGCCGATGGGATATATTTTAAGTTTAGTATACCAAGCATGAGGAGCTTGGTATATATTTTAAATAATTAATGTCTAGTGTTTTTAATCATATATTAGCAAAGACACGTCATCACATATGCAAAAGTCAAATAATTGTAGTGAAAATTACATATATGACCACTATAATTTGGGATAAGTTTAAATTTCATCACTATAGTTTAATTTTTCTCAATTACATCATCAAAGTTTCTAAAATATTTCAATACCACCAATCATTCATATTCTATTAAAACTTAACGTTTTTGCTGACGTGGCAAACATTTTTTTATACAAAAATGTCTGCTACGTAAGCAAAAAGTAATGTCACCATACCATTTTATTTTATTTTATTTTTTCCCTAGGATTCTTAAATTTTACAGCTTAATGTTTTTATGCGTATCTGCGAGGTTTTTATGAACAAATAAAAAAATCCTGCTGGAGAATCGAATAAAATAGAATCATATGGTGCCACTATTTTTTATTGATGTGGCGGACACGTGTAAAAAAAATTGCCACATCAGCAAAACGTTAAACTTTTTAATGGAATGTGGATGAGTGATGTGATTGAAACATTTTTAAAACTTTGATGATATAATTGAGAAAAATTAAGTTATAGTGATGAAATAGAAACTTAACTCGAACTATGATGACTATATATGTAATTTTCCCATAATTGTACATCCAAAGAAAGATTTTCCCATAATTGTACATCCAAACATGAGGTGATATTAGCTCTGGTGGTGTTTAAAATTATCCCGAACCGATCGAATCGAACCGAAAATGATCGGTCTGGTCGGTTCTTTATAGGTGTTTGGTTCGGGAAAATGAGAAAACCGAAATTTTGGTTCGGTTCAGAATTTCAATTGTTTTCGAACCAAACCGAAACATTAAATTTATATATATATATATATATATATTTTATATATAATTTCTTATAAAACCGAACCGAATTGAAACAAAACTTTAATTATATATATTTTGTTTTCAATTATTTCATTTAAAAATTATTTAAAATTTTATTTTTAATTAATAACATCAAACCAAAGAACTTAATCGAATCGAACCGAAACTCACGGTTCTATTCGGTTCGATTCTTTTAACATGAACGGTTCAATTTTATCGTCGAACCGAACCGTAAACACTCCTAGTTAGCTCGATCTAAATCGTTGAGTAAATTTTAATGCTTTCTAATTTTTGGCATTATCTTAGCTTGTTCTTATTTCATTGTGAGAATTGAGAAGTGAAAACTCTTTTATTTATTTGCGAGATATTCGTGGGTTCAGTCTTCAGTACTTATTTAATTGTTCAATTCTTTTCACATTGTTTCTGGCATATCTTAAATCTTTACCTTTTTTAATAAGTTTCTACTTTTTCACTTATAGAGTTTGTAACAAGGGTTAAAAAGAAAAAATCAGTTTCCGTTCAGATCTTTCAACACCACACGACGAAGACCAGCAGGCAGGAGTGGAGACCAATGATTTCGAAGCCTTTCTCTCACTGGAACTGACCCAGCCTCGTCGTCGCATGTGAGATCTTCTTCTATCTTTCTTTGTCCCCTCCTCTCTTTCTTCTTCACCTATTTTCTTTCTTCTCTGATATAGGTTTTGGGATCTTTGAATTTTTGATGAAAAATATTTGAATCTCTAGGTTTTTTTTTAATCTCAGAATCTCTAAAATTAGGGTTAATTGTGAGCTCATTTTTTATCTTTCTTGTGTGAAATCAGTCGTGCCGTTTCTCTATCTTTCTTATCTGGCTTAGTTCTCTGCCAAAGTTTGCATTTTTTTTGTTTTTATTAATGAAATCTGAATTGGATTTGGTTCTAGAAAATTAATTCACTTTTTAATTCAATTCACATTTATTGTTATGCTTTATGAATGAGTTCTGCTCATGTATTTAGACGAAACACAATTCTTTCCCCAATTCTTGGTCTCGCTTTACTTGAGCCTTAGGGAGGTTCAATAGAATCTTGTATCTGTAACTCAGTATTTAATTCTATAACTACTTATTGCATGATATACCACAGCTTTTCTGAGAATGTATATCATTATATCATTGCACATTGCACAAAAGTGGAATAAATGTAAAGAAACATTGGTGATATTGAATTTCACATGAAATGTGAATAAATAATACTACAGTAGCATAAGAATTGTTACCAGTTAGGTCTCAACTCATGGAATTAGTTTTCTAGTTTCTTTGCTAATAAATGTTCTCTTAGTTTCTTTGAAAACCACAATTCTGCTCACTTTGAGCGGTTTTAATCATCTTATGAGTTACGAAGCTAACCAACCTATTAGACTGAATGAGATGATGGTTTAAGTTATAATTCTTCATGATTTTATGATTAAATTCATAGTTGGCTTCTTAGTTCATCAACCCAATTTGGAAAAGTATCACGCAAAGTATCACGCACACAAACACACGAGAAACTCGTGATTTTTGACAATATAGTTTGTTTTGTTTTAGCTAAAATATTTTTGTTCTGAGAAGAGATGAATAAGAGAAAGCTTTTGATGTATCTTGTATATGAGATGTGGCATTTGGAAATGTGGTGGCACTATGGATGGTAGTTGGATCTTTTTTAGAGTATATTAATTATTGTTATTATTGATCAGATGAGTTTAAAGTTACTATTATATTTTTTGGTAGCATGAATGAGATAATTTATCTTGTAGTTGAAAATGCAAAAGAACATGTTAATGAGCTCTAAAATTTCTTATGTGGTTCAAATTGTGACACGATTTTACAATCTAGTATTAGGATGTCAAACATTATAATAGAGTTGTTCAACTAATACAACACAAAATATTGGACAATACTATTTAATTTTTTATAGTGCAGTACAGTCCAATCTGATAGATTTAGTATAGTAATATTCAATACTATGCTGACTGTCAAACAAGACCTTACGCCCATAACTTGATTTGTGATAAAGTCAGTGCTTTATGAGTTTGGATATTTTCTTCATCTTGACCTGCAATTTTTCAGTTTCACCAACACCAAACCAAGAAAGAAAAAAGATGAAAGAAAAGAAGAAGTAATATAAGTTAGATAGTGCTGACCCACATGTACTAATTTCCTTCTTTCCATTTTCCTTCTTCTTCTTCCTGATTCTTACACCTTCTTCGCTTCTTTCTTTTCTGATATAGGTTTTGAGATCTTTGAATTTCTAATGAAAAATCTTTGAATCTTTGAATCTCTAGGTTTTTTTTAATCTCAGAATCTCTAAATTTACGGTTTATTATGTACTCATTTTTTGGGGCTTGTGCGAAATCAATCGTGATGTTCATTTTTCCGGGGCTTGTTGAGTCTCTGAACAAATTTCGGTGGAAATCAGAACTGATTTCCCTTGGCGTTTCTCTATTTTTCTTATCTGGCTTAGTTTTCTGCCAAAGTTTGCATCCTTTTTTTGTTTTCATCAATGAAATATGAATTGGATTTGGTTCTAGAAAAAGTAATTCACTTTTTAATTCAATTCTCATTTATTGTTATGCTGTATGAATGAGTTCTGCTCATGTATTTAGAGGAAACACAATTCTTCCCCTAATTCTTGGTCTCGCTTTACTTGAGCCTTAGGGAGGTCCAATAGAATCTTGTATCTGTAACTCAGTATTCAATTCTATAACTACTTATTGCATGATATATCATAGCTTTTCTGAGAATGTATATCATTATATCATTGCACATTGTACAAAAGTGGAATAAATGTAAAGAAAAATTGATTATATTGAATTTCACATGAAATTTGAATAAATAATACTACAGTAGCATAAAAATTGTTACTAGTTAGGTCTCAACTTATGGAATTAGTTTTCTAGTTTCTTTGTTAATAAATGTTCTCTTAGTTTCTTTGAAAATCACAATTTTGCTCACTTTAAGCGGTTTAATCATCTTATGACCTGCAAACCTAACAAGCCTGTTAGACTGAGTGAGATGATGGATTAAGTTTAATTCTTCATGAATTTGTGATTCAATTCATAGTTGGCTTCTTAGTTCATCAACCCACTTTGGAAAAGTATCACGCACACAAACACAGGAGAAATTCATGATTTTTGACAATATAGTTTGTTTTGTTTTAGCTAAAATATTTTTGTTTTGGATAGAGATGGATAAGAGAAAGCTTTTGATGTATCTTGTAATAGGACATGTGACATTTGGAAATGTGGCGGCACTATGGATGATAGTTGGATCTTTTTGGAGTATATTAATTATTGTTATGATCGGATGCGTTTAAAGATACTATTATATTTTTTAGCAGTATGAATGAGATAATTTATTTTATAGTTGAAAATGCAAAATAACATGTTAATGAGCTCTAAAATTTCTTATGTGGTTCAAATTATGACACGGTTTTATAATCTAGTATTAAGATGTGTCAAACATTATATAAGTAATATAGTTGTTTAACTAATACAACGCTTAATACTGGACAATATCATTTAATTATGTATAGCGCAGTACAATCTAATCCGATAGATCTAACATAGTACTATTCAATACTATGTCGACTGTCAAACAAGACCGTACACGCATAACTTTGATTTGTGATAAAGTCAGTGCTTTATCTGTGTGATTTTTTCTTATATCTTGACCTGCAATTTTTCAATTTCACCAACACCAAACCAGGAAAGAAAAAAAAATGAAAGAGAAGAAGTAATATAAGCTAGATAGTGCTGACCCACGTGTACTAATTTTCATCTTTCTCTTTTCATTCTTCTTCTTCCTGATTCTTACACCTTCTCTCCGCTTCTTGAGTTACTTTAGCAGACTTAAGTTTGTAGCCACTGACCAAAGGAAGTGACATGATTCTTTTACCATGTCGCAGCCTGTAATCACAACAGGCAAGCTTCTGTAGCCACTCTGTAGTTACTGGCAGTAATAATATTTACTTAGTGAGGTGGGATTATTTTATTCGTTCACTTTTCAGACTGATGGGACGTCCAAATGATAAAAATTGGTCTAATAGTATTCGTAAATATATAATTATCAAGCAATTATTATTGTAATAATGAAATAAACTCTCTATTTTTTACGTGTCTGTTGATTGAATTAAATGGCAGCAATAAAAATGTACTCTTGATAAACTTAATTTAAGGGTATTTTTGGGATTGTCGGATAAAATGGTCTAAAAAGTTATTCTAGATTAAGAACTCTGTACATAACGGGTATTGGTAAGCCGAAGTTCCTCGTATCCGCCCCTTTTACCTACCTCCCTCATTTTATTTCTACTTAGAATACCCCTATTTATATATTTTTTCCTCCGACTCTGATTGTATTCACTGTTGCAGGTTGACTTTTCTGCGTTCTGAAGGCAAATTCTTCAATTTCTTCTCTCTTTTGGGTTCCAACCCTCTTTCCCTTCAAAAATCCCAACCTCGTTCCGATCAATTCTGTAATTTCATTGCTAGATGAGCATTTCTTCTTCAGACGAATCTGCACCATTTTACACCATTTTACATCAATTCTGTAATTTCCAGCCATTCATATCGCATTCAGGGTACAAACTGCTTTTTTTCATTATTCCCAGTTTTGCGTCTAAGTGGCTATGTGATTTCCCCCTTAAGTACAAGATGCCTACAATGAATATTGCATAGTTCCTTTTTATAATCTTTCACCGAAGAGATTATTGTGCTCTCAATTTTGTCTGTTTCCTCTTCTCCTGCTCATGTATGTTTTTTCTTATTTGATCGGGCTATATTTGTTTATCTAATTCCAAACTTGTATCTTCAGTCCCTTTTTTCCCCCGCATTGTCGATTCGGTAAAAGAGCTATATGTTTTTCCCCTTTCCGACTAATAGTTATCTGGGTTAGCTTGGTATTTAGAATTTTTAAGTCTTCATTATGAAATATGGTGTCTTTTTTTACCGTCCATTAAGTGAACCTGTCGCAGGAGCTCTATGGGATTCCTATTTTTCAAGCTCTCATCTTTGTTGTTAGTTGGAGAGGGTGGGAGTTTAAGATAAGAATCTAGTGGCTCTTTGATCTCGTTTTGAATGGGTCTGCTAAATACTCGTTACTGAAGGTTTCCATCAAATTTGTACATCCCTAGAACAATTCTTTTGTTTACTCTCAACAATTCAAAGTGCAATTGCAAACTAACATTGACGAATTGAAATCCATTTTTTAACTTCCTTTAGGTTCTTAAACTGCTCTGATTGGATTTATGCATCATGATCTTGAATATTAAGAATATAAGGAAAGTACAGCCTAAGTGTTTTTTTTTTTGAGCTATCATTTTAGGCATGCCTAAGAACTCTCTCATTTTGTTTTCTTTCTTTTATTTCATTTATACCTAAAAGTAAAAGATTCTACTATTTATCTTTAGTATTATATATCTTTGGTAATTGTAGAACATGTTTTCATACTCCATATTTGAATATTGTTTGAAATAAGTAAATAACCTGTGAAGGCTGTTTCAAGTTTCAGTTTTTTAGTTGTTATAGTAATCCAACATATGACATAGTTTCACTTCTATGCTTTGAAGTTCGTTTCTAACCAATTGAAGTGATCCATCAGCTTATTATTTGTTGCCTTTGTGTAGTTCTTTCCTTATTTTCTCCCTTGGGAGCTCAAAAAAATGGAAATTATTTATCTTTTCCTGTCTTTACTTCAGGTCGACTATTATTAAAGGGTTGGTGAAAGTTTGAAGTTGCCGCCATCATTTCTCCAGACAACTACCGTAAACTGTGATATATTGAAAGGGCATGTTCGAAGATAATTGAAATTGAAGAAATATGCATAAAGCTTTAGGCAAACATAGTCTGCGATGAAGTTTTCAAAGCGTTACTTGATTGTCCTTTTAACCTTCCTCAGCACATCTGTTTGTTATGTAGAACGTGTGGGGTTCTCAATTGCTTATACTGTAGCAGCTGATGCTGCAGGGGTGAACCAATCAAGCAAAGGCGCTATATTGTCCACGTTTTACTATGGGTATGCGTGTTCACAGGTGCCTGGGGGATGGGCAGCTCAAAAAATCGGAGGAAGGAAAGTTCTTCTAATCTCATTTATCTTATGGTCTCTAACTTGTGCATTAGTCCCACTTAATCCGAACCACGTTACAGTCTTGGTACTTGCCCGTTTGCTTGTTGGTGTAGCCCAAGGATTCATTTTCCCTTCAATCCACACTGTTCTAGCACAATGGGTTCCTCCTCATGAAAGATCAAGATCTGTTTCTCTTACAACTTCTGGAATGTACTTGGGTGCAGCTGCTGGAATGCTCCTCCTTCCAAGCCTGGTTAAATACAGAGGACCTCAGTCTGTATTTGTTGTTGAAGCAACATTAGGTGCTATTTGGTCTGTGCTTTGGATCAAATATGCTACTGACCCTCCTCGGTCTGAACATCCAAAAGCCGCTGCCGCTGGTTTTGGAGAATCTTTGTTACCACTAAAAGGAAACCAGAAAGCAAAGGTGGAAAATGGAGGAAACTCTGTTAGGTCTTCCAAAATCCCATGGACGAAAATTCTGTTGAGTTTGCCAGTTTGGGCAATTGTGGTAAATAATTTCACCTTCCATTATGCATTGTATGTCTTAATGAACTGGCTACCCACATACTTTGAACTAGGACTTCAACTCAGCTTACAAGAGATGGGTTCTTCTAAGATGATGCCATATCTTAACATGTTCGTTTTCTCCAACATTGGTGGAGTAGTCGCCGACCACTTAGTCACCAAAAGAATTATGTCTGTTACTAAAACCCGGAAATTCTTAAACACGATAGGCTTCCTTGTTGCATCTCTTGCATTGACAACCATCCCAATGTTCAGAACTTCCGGTGGGGCTGTCTTCTGTTCATCTATAGCCCTTGGTTTCTTAGCTCTTGGGAGAGCTGGATTTGCAGTGAATCACATGGACATTGCTCCGAGATATGCAGGTATTGTGATGGGAGTTTCAAATACTGCCGGTACATTAGCTGGCATTATTGGAGTTGATTTGACCGGTAGGCTTCTTGAAGCTGCAAAAGTGGCTAATTCGGATCTTTCTAGTCCAGAAAGCTGGAGAGCAGTGTTTTTCATTCCAGGGTTGCTCTGCATCTTCAGCTCTCTAGTATTTGTTTTATTCTCAACAGGTGAGAGAATTTTTGACTGAGGAAGAAATTTTTTTTTTTGCATGATGTAATTCCTCCCTCGACAGTTTCTCGGCATATTAGCAGTAAATAAACTTGAAGAGGCGGCCTAAGCAGTACTTTGGATTGTGAAATTATTTATTGACATGTCAAATGTGAATTGTCTCAATCTAATACGAGTATTTGTCCCTTTTTTTAATATCTAGTATGTGAGTTGCTTAGAATCTCTTTGTGACACACCTTGTGCATGCATGAATTGATATATGCGAGAAATAAATGTGGCAGCAATGAGAAATTGCAAACGTTTGGTATTGTTTTATTAGTTGACAGAGAACTTTGCTCTGCTAGATCAACTTTTAGAGGCATACAAGAGACTCTTGAGTATATCATCCAAACTGTGGATCAAATCGTGCTTTCTTCGATTAAAAATATGCAAGGAGTTTGTCTAATAAGGTGTAAGTGTGCAAAAACAGTTTAAGTGTGAATACTAAGAAATATAAAAAAAAAGTGTGTAGTGTTGCGATCGTAAAACAGTCAAAGTGCAATGATATTTTTACATTTTTAACATAGAAAAGCAAATCATTCTTCGTTGCATTACTTTCTTCGCTCTTTAAATCTTTACATATTTATCTGAATAGATTTTTTGTCGAAACTTGCAGTTGCATTCAATTTGTAATGAAAATAAGATAGATTAAAGAGTTTCTAGTGTTTGGTAGAGTTGGGATTAAGAAGCTGGAGTGAGTTATAATAAAAATTAATGAGAACTGTATAAGGATTGAAAATGTGATGAGAATCATATGACAATGATACAGGATTAATATGACCAATGAGATTTTAACCCTTCTCTAACTTGAAGTTCAGTGTTTATATTGTAATTTTATTACTTCAAGTAGAGAAGGATACTAAGATAGTTCAATACTAGTTATGTTTATAACAAAAAATTTAAACTATTAGCTAGCGATGTCCAGTTAAGTATCCAAATTTATATTTAGTATAGTAAATAATCAATGTCGGGTGCGTTTTAAACATAAATGAGCAAAGACACATCATCATATGCGTAAATATCAAATTACTCTATATTAAATATAGAAAGATTCAAATCACTAAATGTCGAGTAAAGATACATCATCATATCTTATTTTCTCATTTTATTTCATCTAAGTATGTTACTGTTACAGTAACATGTAATTTTTCAATTATTATTTTAAACATCTTATAAATGACACTAAAATAATTTGAAAATGATGAACAAATTCACCATCTAGCTAGCTCTGATTTTTTATGATTATGGTTTTTGATAGTTCAATTACATGTACAAAAATATATAAAGGCTACCATTCACTACCAGTAGGTTGTCACATTCAATATTGAATAGTGGCCTTTACAAATATGAAGATGAGAGAGAGCCGCAGAGAGAAATTTAGGAGACGAGAAAGCGGTTTGGTTAAGAAAAGAATGGGTGTGGGGTATTTAAATTCGGGAATTGAAAACCTAATAAGGTAAGGTGGGGTTAGGGAAATCTGTTTGGCAAATTAATTTCAATTACATGAAAAGATATATAAATGAACAATGCACATGGATAACTTCATCCATTTCGATCTCCAAATTCGAAGAGAGAGAGAGAGGGAGAGAGGGAGAGGGAGAGAGGTGAAGAATCAACATCATTGTTATGAAAGTATCATCAAGGAAGGAAGTGTAGAATTAAGCTCCCATGGAGGAAGTGAAGAGGGTTGGCGGGGAGAAGACATTGATTATTAACACGTGATAATGATGTGTTAAATTGTCTCATTTTTCATTAAAATAGTCAAGTGTAAGTCACGTGCTATGACTCTCATCAAAATTTTAAACGAAAATCACGGTAAAGAGTATAGGTGAAAAAATAGAACGTGAGAAGACATAAGTATTAATGTTTAAAAGTGAGAGTACCACATGTTATAGGCGTAGAAGATCAGGGTCCAGAATAATTAAGTTTATATTTTTATATCATTAAAAGATTAGTCAAATAATAAAATTAATAAATATATACGCAGGTAGTATGTATCTTAGTCTCTATCTAATCTAAAGATGTGTGTTTCAAAGAAGCACTAAACTATGCTATGACATAATAGGTTTTTTTTTTCAATTAATTTTTTCATTATTCTTTCAAATCATGCTGTAAATAATTAAATATAGACCGAACAACAAAATGGTCTTGGAGTGTGGCATATTGTATAAATCAATGACTTTGTTTCAAAAATTACATGTATTATGGGTTCCACTCATTTGAATATACATACTCTTAGTAAAAAAATTCACATTACATATGTTCTAAGCGCAAAATCTCAGTTTTTTAAAGCAATTAACTTAATGTTCACCAAAAATTACATTTAACTAATTTGTTCAACGGTTCAACAATTTTGGAGGGTTCAACAAATTTTAAGAATTCAATGAATGTCTTGAAAAGATTCAACAAATGTATTTGAAAGTTCACTAAAAATTCTGAGTTTCAACATCTCTAATATAATTAAGCATCAATTTATCATTTTTTCTTGAAGACAACAGATATAGAAACCCTTAATAGTTGTCAATGTGTTTCCATTAAAACAAGAAACTCAAAGTAACAATTATACTTCCCTTTTCATCAACTACGTACTAATTAAAAGGAAAAAACAAGAATGGGCAACATTCTTACTCCATCAATGACAAAATATGTTCTCATAATCTTGTTCAAACTTAAACTTAATTGAGATTAATGTCTTAATTAACAGCCACATCTCTTAAAAAAGTGGGTCTATGACTTTTCAAGTTGTCCTCTCTCTATGGTAGTTTATCTCTAGGATTTTTCTCCTAGGGTTTTGATTTTCTTCACTTTTTTCTTCTTCTTTTCTTTGTCTTTGGTGAGAGTATTTTGTTTTCTTTTCGGTTGTATTCTGTTCTTAATGTTGGAAGACTCAGGATGATTTCTTATCATCTATACTAATATAGAGTTATAAGGCTGCAAAATATATTATTGGAAAGCTTGTCACGAACAAAAAATATTCTCTTACTAGACTCGGTAGAGATCTTTCTGAAGCATAATGTTTGAGTGAGGAGGCTCATTTTGTTGAGGCCGATCAAGATTTATTTGAGGTTTTTTTCCCTATTGATACCGCATTAGTAGTTGTCACGGAGAATGGCCCCTGGCTTTTCGAAGGCAATCTTTTTGTCATTTAGAGGTGGAATGTTAGATTATCTTTGAATAAGAAGATGTTTCTCTTGAATAATTTTGGGATTCAACTACCTGATTTACCTGTTGAATGTAGAGGCAAAAAAGTTATTGAACTTATTGGCAATAAAGTAGGTAGAATGGTAGATACAGATGATGATTTTTGAAGGACGGTTTTGAGTCAAAGCAATTTATTAGGGTGAAGGTTGAATTCGACATATCTAAACCTCAGTTGAGGGGTTTATTTATTAACTTTGATGATCGTCGACTTTGGTGTTCTTTCAAGTTTGAACGATTACTAAAATTTTGCTGCTTTTGTGGTTGAATGTTGCATTTAGATGGGTTTTGTAATCTTCAAGGGACTGCCAGTAATGTGAGTGGGGGTGAATATGGCGAGGGGCTCAGTCGTTTTGAAGGTAGAGGTTCGGGTGCTAGGGCTCGAGTGGTTGGAGAGGTAGAGAATGGGACAAGATTTTAGAGGTCCTAATTAGAGAGTTGGGCAATACAGTGGCAGAGTATTTAGACCGGACATTAATGTGGGTGATTTTATTTCATAGGAAAGGGGAAGAAGAGATGCTTCGTCATCGATGTTCTGTTCTGGCGATGATAGGGTTGCTTTGTCGTCGGTGGTCAGTGTGAAGGAAGGACCAGTGGTCGCGAGTGCTTCTCCATTCATCGAACGACTCAAAATCGGTTATTCTCTAGTGGTTGTTGGTCCTTCTCCAGTGGTTGCTGGTTCTTCTCCGATAATTGCAGGTTCTTCTCTGGTGGTCACATATTCGGTTCAGGATTTTACGATGGATAATTCGTTATTGAAGGTGTTTTCTATGGAGGAGGTTGTTGATTAGGGGATAGTATCGTTAAGATTATTGCGAATTCAGTAGTGAGTATATTTAGAGGTTTTTCAGGAAAAATTTATCCCGCATGTTGGTGAAGACATTCGTTTGGTTGAAGATGAAGGTGATTATCTAATGAGGGAGGATATTCGGTACAGGACTGATCAATTGGTTGATGCTTTTGACTTTATTCCAGTGAGGGAAGGTGCATATGAAGCTTCAGGTTTAGTTGGGCCTAATTCTGGCGAGAATGTGAATTTTGGGCCTAGTGATTCTTTGGTTGAAATAAAAGTGGGCCAAGACTTTAATTCCCATTTATCCTTTGATTTGGGCCAAATTAAAGAGAAATCCATTGACCCGTTTAACCTTGAACTGGTTATTGAAAAAATGGACTAGAAAAACTCAGTTGCCTATATCTCGCAAAACTGACCCTAGAAAATTAAGAGGACAACCCGAGTCCAAGAGGTATAAGGGCAGCTCGTCGAAATTGATCGTGCATAGGAACATTGAGGATGCTGAGTTCATGTAGGGTGGGAAACGTAAGGCAATTAGAGTTGTTGGAAATTCTAGTTCCAGTTTATTGGATAATGGAGTACTGAAAAGGTTGAAAGAAGATGTTTAGACTCAAATGATTATGATGATCTTGATAGGGTGGAGATAGCTAACCCGAATTGGCCTCAAAGTAATCAATGAAAGTCCTGGAGTGGAATTGTCAGGGTATGGGGAATCCCCTGAGAGTTTTCACATAGTAAGGGTTAGCCAAAACACATTCTCTAGACTTTATTTTTTTGCTTGAAACTAAAAATAAGAGTAAAATAGTAGAGAAACTTAAAGTGGTTGTCAATGATTCGGATTCGTTAGTTATGCATCCAGACAGTACTAAAGGTGGTCTTGCGATGTTCTGGAAGAATAATAATTCGGTTCAACAGATTAAGTACATAAGTTTTTTTTATTGAAGTTTGAGTTGTGGATGTGGTTAATTCTACAGTTGGAAGTTATTTGTAGTTTATATTAACCATGAGCTTGAGGTTTGAGTCCAACAATTAAAATCTCTTTGCAATCATATAAAAGCTTGTTCTGAGGCTTGCATTGTTATTGGAGATTTTAATGATTTGATGTGTTCTGACGAGAAAGTTGGAGGTAATACCCTAGATCCCAACAGTTTTAGTTTACTATTGGATTTTGTGAACAACTATAACCTTGTGGATATTGGCTAGGGGTGTTCACGGTTCGATTCGGTCGATTATTTGAAGGAAAATTGAACCGAACCAAAAATTCTGATCCGCTCATTTCGTGAGCCGAACCAAACTGTGGATAACATAAGAACCGAACCGAACATAACCGAAAGTTTTGGTTCGGTAATGTTGCAAAAAATGATTAAAATTAATTTCATAAACAAGCAAATTTCACAGAAATTAACTCAGTAAAACTAAAATCAGCAGATAAATTATAAATAAATCAAAATTAACTACAAACCTTAATTTAAAATATTAGAGTTACAGATTCAGCAAAACAAAATCAGTAAATATATGAACCATATCATTAAAATCTCTAAAACTAAAAATTAAGGCAGTACAAAAATCAGATTTACTCAGACCTGAACAAAATTTTTTTACGCAATATTACAATATGTAAAACAAAAAATTATAATAAGATTACAATCTGTAAAACAAAATGTTATACTCAGATCTACTCAAATAAGAACCCTAACATTACAATCTATAAAGTAAAAAGTTTTATACAATAAAAAAATTAGATCTACTCAAATCTGAGTATGCTTGAGGTACAACAAAAAACCCCGCATCAAAATTGGGCCGGCATTGAAGAGTGACCTATTTTTGTAAGAGAAAATTTGAGCTAATTACAATTTGGTGCCTAAACTTTCAGAATTAGTTTTACATTGTCCAGAATGTTTTTCTAATACTGATACTACTTGACTTTCACCTTTTTTATGTTTGGTTCTTTAGTGATTCTCTTAATCAATCACTCCTAAATATAGTAAAATGCTTCTTTATAACAATGATAAGATTTAATTAAAATGTGTTTTTTATTTGAAAAAATTCCACTAACACTTCCTGTGGTTTCAGTAAATGACACTTTCATCCCCTTTAAGTTTAAAAATACCATAAGTTAGGACACTCACACCTATTCCATTAGATTTTCCGTTAATAAATTTTTAATAGACATCTATACCCTTTCTTACATACTAATTTTACTAACATTTACTCAATTTCCTTTTATCTTGTAGCTTTTCCCATTTCACCTTTCTCCCACTCTAACCCAATGCCCTTTCATCTTGCATCTCTTTCTTTCCTTCGACTTCATTGGAGAAACTACTCTTCTTTAAGGAGAAATTACTTAAAGATTATGTATGTTACGTAGTGTACAGTCAAAATTTCACCTAGCACGTGGCAAAATCTAGACTAAAAACTCCATAAAAAAGAAGATAGAGCAAGAACCGTAGGATCAACTAGGCGGTTATAAAGAACAAATCAGTCAGACGAAAGTATATGGATTGCTGACGGGGCAATCCAAAGAGAAGCTAATCAAGACCATTGTATTGATCAGATAGTCAAGATTTACTTGATTGTTATTGTTGATAAGCTAGATCTCAAAGAATATTCTGTTGATCATATTTTTAGATAGAATTAGATAAACTGTATCAGATTCTGTGTAACTGATTGAATGCCTATAAATAGAGGCATATGTAACAACATACAAAAGAGAATAACACAGAGTTAAGAGACACATACCTCCACAAATTATAAGAGAATATCATAGTTCTTCTCGTGGGTTTTCTTTCTTTTAAAGAGTTTTCACGTAAATCATGGTGTATTCATTATTTCATTCTCTCTCTAAACTATTATATTTATTATTCTTTCGTAAAAGATTCCCCATACCGAAAAAATCCTTTCCATTGTGGTGCTTTTATTGAGAGCGAGAGAAAAACTAAAAAATTCCTTCTAAAATGCTCAAAACCAAATCAGACGCCCTCTCAACATTGGAAGTAGAAGCAGAAATGAAAGTAAAAGTTGAAATGGAAGCAGGAACGGAAAAGACAACGGGATGGAAACTCAAAACAGAAGTAGAAACAAAAATGACAATGAGTACGAAATCAAAAATGGATGAAGAATGGTAAACTCATTCCTCACATGTTTAATTAAAATTCTTAATCGACATATACTTTTAATTTTGTCAAAATTCCATAAAAAAATCTAATCGGGTCTTTATATAGTCGAGATGTAGTAGTTTTTCCTCTACCTATTTTGAGTAAAGTAGAAATTCTGCAATTTATTTTACTTGATTGAAACGCAAAAACTTCATGGATATGATGGGAATCTGAATAAGTAAAGTAAAAAATTTGATTTTGTCTATAATTCCAGAATTGCAATGAAAATACAATACCGATTTTCCTCAAAATAGATTATTTTTATCATTAAATGAGGCAAAACTTGTGAAAGAAGAATTATCGAATAATTATTCAGCCAAAAACAATAAATAAAAAAATATATCTCTTGGAGATTTTCTGTCTTTTTCTCTTTCTCCATATACAAGACAAAGAAAAATTATGGACGGAGGTTTAGATGTCACAAATATCGCAAGCGAAAAATTTAGTTCTCTATATAGCTCCGTCAAAATCAGAGATCAAGAAAAGAGAATACCCTAAAAGCGGAATTCCTGTCAACAACAACACCATCACTTCAACAGAAGATCACTTCAACAATAACACCCACAATCTAGAGTTCAGAAATGGACAATTAAAAAAATAGAGAAGAAGGAGATCATAAAAGAAATATGTTTAAAGGAAGGATGAGTTAAAAAAATCAGAACGGATAAGAAAAGAAGAGCTTAGAAAACTCAGATCAGAAGAGCTCAGAAAGCTCATATCAGAAGAGCTAATAAATATCAGAACAGAAAAGCTTAGAAAACTCATATCAGAACATCTTATAAAGATCTGACCATAAGAACTCAAAAAGCGTAGATTAGAAGAGCTTAGAACAGAAAAGCTCAGATTAGGAAAACTCAGATCAGAAAAATTCATAATGCTCATACCAGAAGAGCTATGAAAGTGCAGATGAGAAAAGCTTAGAAATCTAAGATCAGAAAGCTAAAAAAAAGCTTCAGAACAGAAAGGTTGAAGTCAAAGCTTAAAAAAGTTGAAGTCAGAGCTTCAGAATAGAAAAGTTGAAGTCAGAGCTTCAGAACAGAAAAGCTGAAGTCAGAGCTTCAGAACAGAAAAGTTGAAGTCAATGCTTCAGAACAAAAAAATTGAAGTTAGAGCTTTAGAACAGAAAAGTTAAAGTCAAAGCTTTAGAACAAAGAGTAGAAGCTAGAAATTCAGAACAGAGAAGCTTCAGCGCTTCAGAAAAGAAAAAGCTAGAACTTTAAGAGTATCATAATTTTAGAACAGAAAATTGAAAGAATTTTAGAATAGAAATTCATTAGAAAAGAGAAAATTGTTAAGGAAAGAATTTTAGAGTAGAAATTCCATAGAAAAGAATATCAAAGAAGAACACATTCACTTCAGTCAAGAAAGCTGCCACTTCAGAACGAAAAAGCTGTCACTTCAGAATGAGAAAACTGTCAGTTCATTACAAAATGGGAAAGCCAAAAAGACAACCATTCAAATTTTTAGAATGGAAGGCTATGTCTTGATAACCCTTCTAATTGAATTTATGAGAACATAAAATATGTACAAACAACGAGAACAGAAACGTCCTGACAACGGAAACATGAATGTCTTAACAATAGAAGCAACAGTGGGAGTGGAAATGGGAACTGAAACAAAAAAAGCTAGAAGAAAAATTACATGGAGAGTCACATAATTATAAAGATATGAGAGTCTGCTTCATGGAGAATTTTACAGAATTCAAGTTGGCCTCCAGATCAAAAGTATGGTAGTCTTTGTACTGGAAAGTAAACTTACGTACGTCTTTCAAATTTAATTTTTTTATCAGAATTAAGCTGACTTACATAGATATAATATATCATGAGAAATATGTAGATGTCTACTATTTGAAGAATTTTACAGAATTTGATTTGAAGCTCATGAGAAAAAGTTATGACGATTCTTATGGAGGCTACTCATGAGTGGATTATGTGAACTTTAAATTCAAAAATTAGACTACATTGACTGGGGGCCAACTGCATGATATCTTATATCAACGGAAAGATACATAAATCTACATGGTGAAGAATTTTACGGAAATTAATTGAATCTCTTGATTAAAAGTGATCGCAACTCTCGTTGGTGCTATTCAGGAAAGTAAACATATGAAAAACTTTTAAATTTAATTTTTAGACTATATCAATTTTGAGAATATTACATATAAAAAATATATCATTAGAAATATGTAGATGTCTACTGCTTGGAGAATTTTACAGAACTTGATTTGGAGCTCATGAGAAAAAGTTATGACGATTCTCATAAATGCTGCTCAGGAAAATGGATTATACGGAATGATCAAATTTGAAAATTAAGCTGTATTTACTGGAAGACAACCACATAGTGAATCCCACATCTTTAGAAATATACAAAAGTCTACTTATTGGAGAATTTTACCGAATTCAATTGAGAGATTTTGATAAAAAAAAGTTACGGTAATTTTAGTACATATCAGTCAAAAAAGTAAGGCTATTCACGTCTTTCAAATTGAATCTTTAGGCTGCTTTGTTTAAAAAATATTATATGACAAACTATATATTTTTGAAAAGGATACGGATGTATACTTTTTGAAAAAATTTGCAGAACTTAATTTGGAACTCCCGAACAAAAGTTATAATAATTTTCATGAAGATTGTTCAGAAAGATAGATTATGCAGAACAGACAGATTTATAAATTATATAGCTTCAATTGAATCTAAATACATGGAGGATTATATATCACCGAATGCGTATGAAAATTAACTTTTAGAAGAATCTTACAAAATTTGATTTGGAGCTCTCAATCAAAACTTGTGACATGATAATGTGCAAGTTGTCAACTCACTCTCTTCTTCGACAACAGAAATAAGGGGGTAAGTTCTTGAGAGGGGCAGTTCATAAGTCCTACTCTCAGAAGAAACTAATGGCGTAAGTCATTGGGAGGGGCGATTCATAAATCTTACTCTCAGAAGGAACTAAGGGTGTAAGTCTTTGGGAGGGACAATTCATAAATCTTACTATCAGAAGGAACTAAGAGTGTAAGTCTTTGGGAGGGGCAATTCATATGTCCTACTCTCGAAAGAAACTAAGGGTGTAAGTCCTTGGGAGGAGCAATTCAAAAGTCCTACTCCTAGAAAGAACTAAGGGTGTGAGTCCTTGAGAGGAGCAACACATAAGTCATACTCTCAAAAGGAACTGAAACACAAGTCACAATGGACAATGGATGAGAAGAGAAGAAAGAGAACGGACAACTCAAAAAAAAAATAAGGAGAAGAATTTCAGAACAAAAATCCATTCCAAGGAAAGCTGAGCTGAGTAAAGAAAGACAGAAAAGAAAAAGTTCAGTAAAGAAAAGTGAGTAGAAAGGCTGAGCTGAGTCACGAAAAGTGAAAAGAACGACTGAATTGAGTAAGGAAAAGTGAAAACAAAGGCTGAGTTGAGTAAAGAAAGATAGAAAGGAAAAATTTCAGTAAAGAAAAGCTGAGTAAAGAAAGGATATAAAAGAAAAGCTGAGTAAAAGAAGGCCAAGTAAAGGAAGGCCGCGACCTCAACGTTTTAGAATGGGAAGGCTAGGAGTAAAGGAAAAAGAAGCGAGAAAAGGAAGGAAAAAGTTAAAAGCGGAAAAAGGAAACCGAAAAGGAGAAATGGAGAAATACGAAATAAAAAGTGCAAAGCGAAGGAAAAGAAATGAAATAGGAAAAACTCTATCAATGAACTGGTAGTAAATCAAAATAGGACCATGGTTAAACGGAAGGATCCTAAGTCATTGGACGTCGTTCTTAAAAGAAATCAAAATGGGGCCATGGTTCCACGGAAGGAGCCTAAGTCCTTGGTAATGTCTACAGACGCCATTCTCTGAAGGAAATAAAAATGAGACCATGGTTCTTTATTTGAACCTAAGTCCTCTTCTAAAAAAATGACAGTTCATAATTCTTTATTTCAGAATGAAAACGGGGCCATGGTTCTTTATTTGAACCTAATTTCTTGAGGAAGCATGTATATCATAAGAAAATTAAAGTCTTATCTTCAGGAACAGATTTTAAAAAAGAACATAGTTATTATCAAGAGAACTAGGAGCCAAAAGTTTCCTAAATATGTAAGAATGGATTTTGTTGAAAGCTTCAAGTTAATAAAGTACCGGATTTTAATCCCCAAATTTTATTAAGTCTTTGAATGAACTATAATAAAAAGGAGTTGAACAAAATTGTACAAACAGAGTAATTCATGTTGATTGAAGCAAAAGTGGAAAGGGGAAATGCGAAACGTGAGAAGGAAAAAAAAATAAGGAAACAGTAAAAACTCTACCAACAAATACAAAAGATCAAACTCAAACTTATACGATGCAATTATGAAATGATACAACCTCTCCTTAATCATTTCAATAAATTATTATGTTATTGTTCTTATACAATATTATTGCCACAGATCTTAACGTATGAGAGAAGGAAAATGAAAAATGAAGAAACGGAAAAAACTCTACCAATGAGTCCGTCGTGGAAGGAACAAAAAGACGTAATAGTAATGAAGAAGAAGTAATCATCATCGGCATCAAACTGATAAAAAAAATTGCTCGACAACTGCAAAGCATTTGCGAACGGGAACAGAAAAATGTAATGGCAGAAACAAAATGAAAAACCACCACTGACAACGGACAATCGAAATGTTACATTAAAAAGCAACGTCGCATGTTTTCAAGAAGCATGTAAGAACAAAAACGGGCATACATAACTTCAGAACAAGAAAAGAAGAGCCAACGAAGAATTAAGGATGCAGAAGAAATTCATAAGAAGAAATGTGATAGGAAGAAATTCACAACCCAAAAAATTTCAGACTCTAGTTAGTTTTCTGAAATAATATGCGTTTCACAAGTAGATGTGCAGCTTTGAGGAATTGGAAAACAGAACGCAGTTACATAACTGTACATAGAAGGCTTCAGTTTTTTATTCCTGTTCTTTCTCATTTGCTCAATCTGCTATGCTTCTTATTCTTCTTCATCATTAACTACTAAACAAAATATCTATTTCACCAAACCCAATCCCTTCTTTTTTATTTTCTAATTGATGTATATGAATTGAAATACTATTACGCAGCATAGATTGCTTCTTCTTGAGTAACTAATTAATCCTTAGCATCTTTTACTGTTCGTAATACGCTCCATCGCCGTCATTGTTAATTTTTAGAAATTGATGTCAGGTGGGATTTTGATGCTCAAGTCTGTCACGGCGAGAACTGCCTTTACAATCACCATCGATGCTATGACGTTTACAGCAACAGTAATTTCAAGAATGGTTGGGTTCTAAAGAGGTATTTGGTAAGCTTGAGGAGTCAGAAAAGAGAGATGAGTATGATGAATTTGTCATTTTTTCTAAATTTCTCAAATGTTGGGGTTTTGTTTATTTTAGAAAGTGTGTGGGTATTTACGTAATTTTAGTGGCACATAAACAAAGGTTATCTGCTCAGCGGTGTGAGTGTCTTAACTTAAATACTTCTAAACTTAGAGGGAGTGTGAGTGTCAGTACTGAAACCACATAGGGTATTGTTGGAATTGTTCATTTTTATTTTTATTTTTATTCTCAATTTTTTAATTCAACTTCATTATCCATATCCATGATATTTCCTTCAAAATTCCTAGCCATACATCCAGTCGAGCAAGCAATTAAGAGAGGGGAGAAGCAAGCTTTATAGTTAGCCTTCACTTACAGCGGATGAACTGCTTAAATCGAAGCCATTAGAGCTGCCATCGAATGAGTAGGACATTGAAAGGCCTTGGAATCATGTGATAATCTTGTTTAGGGGGTTTAGGGTGAAACATGATTTAAGTGACCTAATCTACGACATGTAAACCTGGAAACACGAGGGTTGGTGGTTGGAGGGTGAATGAAAAGTAACTTTAGACAGTTGCCAAAAGGTGACAAATGCCTTTGAAACTCTAAGGTAGGTGAAAACCTCGAGGAGGAAATATTCTCGAGTTTTTGTCTCGGGATCGGCGAGACATGAATGCCTAAATAATGATATCAATTGTCTTTTACATAGATGGGATCAGGTGGGGACTGTTAGTGCGCCCTCATTATAATCACGTGATAACAATGTGACTATATCTAACATGTGCATCACGAACTTAAAATGACGCCACAATCATAAACATGGTCATACTTCACTCTCTCAACCGGTCATGTCTCAGCAACATCGAGCAGTTGAATTATAGATGTTTGACTCACATTGAACAACAGACCCTGAAGGAGACACGTACAGCGGAGCACGAGCCTCCCACTATAGGGATGGGTTGAGGTCCCTCAACCTGCCGGGGGGGGGGGGGTGAGGTCCTCACCTGCTGCGGGGTGGGGCTAACCCGACTCTTAAGAGATGGTTCACGTCTTTTTACCCTTCTTCCCCGAAATAGGGCACATCCAAGGCGCCTAAGGAGGCCATACCCGTCGAGTAGTTCTCCTCTCTTGGTATAGAGTAACATTGTCCTAATCCTACCGGACCATAGCCCTCAAATTATTTTCAGGCAAGGAAGAGATTTTGAGCCTTTGTCACTTAGCTCGAAGGTGAGATTTAACACTTAACATACAATCCCAAAATGGGCTCGCCACCCTACTAGGTCCATGCACGACCCTTACAAATGTATTCGTTGTTATCCTATTTTAGCCTTATCATGCCATATATGCGCTATCCAATCCCATCCTTGAGTGCCATGTGTATACTCAGACACATAATTCATGATGAGGTGGTCCACTATCTACATTAGCCCTCTGCACAAGTTCAAATGTGTAGCAGTTGAACTTGTACATAGTCCATACATGCGTTGTGGTCTTAATTAATGAGCCACATGTTCAACTGTGATGGTCATCTTTTCTATTGTAGTCTGTAGCTAGATGTGATGATCTACCAATTACTTTCTTTTAACCACCAGTAAGAGTGGAAAAAAGCAGTTGGCTAGGCACGAAAGAATGACTAGCTGACAAAAAAAACATATACCTAGCGAAGCACAACCTCAAGTTCAATGTTAGCACAAGAGAATATGCATGATAATATATGTATCATATGCATGTTCATACTGTGTGGCCAAATAACAAAGTATCATGACAAATGAATAGAGCCAGATAACACTTTCTACCTACATTATACAACTCAATGATGTGTTCATAATCATTTCTAGAGATAATTCATTAAAACCATGAACAAAGGTACCATCACTTTTTGATATTGAGACAATTAACCAGAGCGAAGCTCATCAAGAAATGGCTCGGTGGCAGACGCACACGTTGGAGTGCCTTCCATAGATGATTCGACTTGTGAAAGTGCATGCACAGAGGAACTTGTATGATATTGCCTAAGAAGGTGTACATATACACAAAAATATAATCAAGTTGCTTAAGGAGGCGCGTGCACATTAGGCTATCTGTAATGGTCACACTTAAAGGGTTATACACACATTCTTACTTCAGATTTTATCATGCATCAGTTCATACTTTGAATTTCCATCAGACATGCTCATTCGTTCCTACTTGGAACCGTTTTCATGCCTCATTGTCATGCATCCCTATTTTACACATACGTCACACTTACAAGCGACTTTGAATATGAGAATATTCATAATAAATCTCTAAGTTAGATTTAATCTACACGACAACGGTCCTATTTTGCGATAACGAGCGAAGTAATCAGTTAAAACAACTTGTGTATTTCAAACATGTTATGGTGGCTAAGTTTTAAGTTTACAAGCTATTTTGATTAAAACAAAAGTTGAAGTAAAAGTTACAATGCTAAACATGATAGTTTTTTATGCACTTAAAGTTGAACATCGTCGATATGTCTTGAAGCGTTCGAGGGTCATCCCATTGGCAGTGTCTACTATATGCCAAATAGGTGGTCTCATGTGGCCCTTCCTATTCGTACGAGCATGTATATAGATAAATAACTGTAATTTTTAGAATAGGCATTTGATAAATAAACATGCGTATATGACTTCGCTTTTGTCCATTTTACACCTTGTCCTTGGGGTTGTTCCATGGCTACTTGTGGCGTGTATCTTGCGGGCTTCCATGCAAACCCCTCATGCTCACTCTGCTCTGCAACCTTTGGTTGGACACCAAAGTGTCGGTGCGTTAAGCAGCTACATGGAGGTGTGAGAAAGTGGCGATGTCCAGGTTCTCCAAATGCGCTCTATACTCATTCATCATTTCGCATATGCACATCTTCACCAAATCTTCCTCATTCCACTCTTCTTGGCAATCGAAGGCTTTGTCTTTCAACCCTCTAACGTAAGTCATCAGGTTTTCATCTTTCTTTTGACGCTCATACCCCAACTCGAGAATGCTCATCTTTTCCTCAGACACAAAAAGCTTTATCATGAAGGCGGAAACTATATGCGACCATGTTAAAACTAATCCCGACGCCAGATTGGTGTACCATGTGTATGCTCGCCCAGTCAATGATTTTGAAAACTTCCTCAACCTCATGGACTCATCACATCCATATGGGACCAAGTCATCAATAAAATGTATAATGTGCTCCCTAGCACATTCATCATTCCCGTTATACTTACAGAACTTTTGGGGTACATAGTCCAATGGCTATGGCTTCATGGCTAGCTCGTATGGGTAAGGGGGATGAAAGTCTACCATCATCTTGCTCAGAGAGGCTTTGATGCGTTCCATCTCCAACATCTTTTATAGTGTCTCCTTGGTAACGAAAGGGGCAGTGTCAGTGCCATCGACCGGGACATCATGTGCCAGCATGGGACATTCGAAGGCTGCCAGGAAGGATGTTGACGAAATTATAACATTTGCGAGATTGATCGAGTGACCTACATTATGATCAGTGTTTTTTTTCCGACCTGGATGATCCCCCAAAATTTATAGGTTGAATATGTCTATTGGCATTAGTATGGTTCATCGTGTAAGGAGGAAGAACGTGAACAACATGCAGTGGTGCGGGATTCTGAGCAGTTACAAGCAGAGAGGTCAGCGTACCCAACAAGTTGCAGATTTCAGCGTTAGAGGCATGAAACTCTCTGATGGTGTTAGTCTGTTTGGTCGTCGTCATTGTCGCACTAGCAACGTCGGGGAGGTTGGTTCTCTCCTGGAAGTAGCCTCTTCCAGGTTATTGTTATCTATATTTGGAATGACATTACTAAGTGAGAAGAAGCTCTCGTGATTCTTCCTCGTCTATCCATACTTAAGAACGAATAAAGTTTAGATAGGTCACTACCCAGTGGAGTCACCAAAATGTTTAAGGAGTTTAGGGTGAAGTGTGATTTGAGTGACCTAATCTACGACAAGTAAGCGTGAGAACATGAGAGTTGGTGGTTGGAGGGTGAAGGACAAGCAACCTTAGACAGTCGCCGGAATGTGACAAATGCCTTTGAAACTCTAAGGTGGGTGAGAACTTCGAGGAGGGAATATTCTCAAGGTTTTATCTTGGGATCGGTGAGAACTGAACGCCTAAATAATGATACCAATGGTCCTTTATATAGATGGGACCAGGTGGAGACCGCTAGTGCACCCTCATTGTAATCACGTGATAATAAAGTGACAACATCTAACACGTGCATCACGAACTTAAAACGATGTCACATTCATAAACATGATCATACTTCACTCTCTCAACCGATCGTGCCTCAGTGACATCGAGCAGTCAAATTATAGACGTTGGACTCACATTGCACAACAGACCCTGAAGGAGACTTCCTGTCACCGAGTTTCCCAGACAGCGGATCGAATGATGAGACACGTGCAATGGAGCACATGCCACCCACCATAGGGACGGGTTAAGAGAGTTATTACTTTAGTTCTATCAAAATTATTTTTTTATTAAAAAACAAACAACAATTACAATTCTAGGAGGTTTGCTCCTACTCTACACAACTCTCATCTCCTCCTCAACAGCCTCGCAATGTCATTTGGTTAAAAGGTGAATAAATATTACTAACACAATTATGACTATTACTATTAACGTTGTCATCTACATTCTGTTTTTCATTTGCTACTTAAAATCCACTAACACCTATACCTTGATTGAGCACTAACACTCTTCCGTCCATTTTTTTTTATAAAAATTTAACGCTCGACACATGTGTGACTTCTGCAACTAATCGTATAAAGAAACATGACACTAAAGGGTAAAAGACACAGTTTGATCTAGTTTAAAAGAGATTGATGGAGTGGAACTAGAATTGGTTAGACCATACCTGGTTCGATCTTTATATTTAGATGATCTATACCTTGCTCTTTCTCAAATCGTATACTAGCATCCATCCATTCATTTTTTCATTAAAAACTAACGCTCGACGTATGTGTCAAACGTGTAACCAATTGTATAAAGACACATGCCACTCAAGGCCACAAGACATAGTTTGATACGATTAAGAGATGGACATGGACCAACCGATCCCGGTTGGGTACTAGAGAAATCTGAATGAAATTTAACAAAAAAGTATAGCTTCCCACAAGAGTTCCACCGCTAGGTATAACTAGACTACAAGAGCTATGATGTCAAACCAATTATTTGGATCATCTCGTGATTTAAACATGAGATGATGTTCACGTAATTTAGACCATCCATTTACAGTGGACCGTCCGGATTACCTCCTTTGATCTTTTTGTTTTCTCTAATACTTTTTGCTTTTTTCATTTTCTATTCCCCTTTCTTCTCTTCTCCTAATTAAATCTGATCCAGACACTCAGATGTAACAGATCCTTTGCTAGAAGATTTGTATCCACCAATAATATTTATGATCTATATTCTCTCTCTTCAATTCCCGATTATTCCCTTCACTATCTCTATTCTCTCTTTCTCTGCTTCACTCTCTTCCGTCTCTCTTGGGATATTTTTAATTCGAGGCATTTTAATCAAGAGGAAATTTTGTAACCATACATGTGGTGAGAGAATTTGGCTAACGAATTTGTAATTCTCTTATCTGATTGTGTTGAAGTAAACCAAAAACTAGAAACAAGTAATCGATAAATAAATTCCCAAGAAGTGCATTTTCTACTTGCCCACCGCCGGAAAATGGAAGAAATTTGAGAAATTAAAGAAGAAATTGAAGAGAAACTAAGAACAAGATTGTTGGAAGAAAAAGGGAACTCCCAGCACCAGCTCCGTCGTGCCTAGAAACGAGGGGGGAGAGTCAGCAAGAAATCTGGAGTCCATTCTGGAAAATGGCTCTATAAATCAGGTTGCTTATCTGAGTTGGTCTCGTTATGATTAGGAGTTAGTATAACTGAACTGTAATGCTTCATTCGTGAAGGTTGATAGAAGAGGTGATGCTAAATTAATTGCTAGAGATAATAATGCCGGCGTTTGAACTTTGAATACTGCTGAAAGAAGGTTGGACGCTGTCAGTATATAGAACATGCAGAGCTATTAGCTGCTAATGAAAGATAATTTCTTGCTAATAATTCTCCGTTCAACATTAATAGATCTGGCGATTGGCTCCTCAACAATTTGGCCGAAGAGATTAGGTTCAAAAAATATAAGTGATGCTTTGTAAACTCAAAATAGAGAGAGAGAGAGAGATAGAGAGAGAGAGAGAGTTTTATGGTGATGGATGAGCCACGTTGAACTGAAAATTTTCAGGTTAACCAATATTATTGCTGATACATTTCACATTCTTAATATTTGTTTTTTCGTCAAATACATTCTTCCATATATCATCCATTCAATTACGCAACAAACTAAAATCAATTATTATTTTTTAACTTTATCAGTTTTCTCTGTCACTCAGAGCCTCAAAGTTTTTTTAAAATGTCAAATCTAATACTCACACTTCTTAATTTTCTTTCCTCAAAACATTGAGATTTCTCATACCTCCAGAAAAGGCGGTCATGGATGTTTTGAATCCTTTTTCTGCTCCTTCACTTCACATCCTAACAAAAATAGACAAAACCCAACTGAGAAAACTCAACTTTAATTTCAATAGAAAACCCTCTTCATCTTTCTCATCATTGCACCGAAGCACATCAAAATTCAAGCATCACACAACAATTTCATCCACCGTTTCAACAGAACCCACTAGCCCACCAGAGGCAGAGGAGAAGTTCGACTGGTATGCGCAATGGTACCCTGTTATGCCGGTTTGTGACCTTGACCGAAGAGTCCCACATGCGAAGAAGGTGATGGGTATCGATGTGGTAGTGTGGTGGGATAGGAATGAGAATGAATGGAAGGTGTTTGAAGATTTGTGTCCTCATAGGTTGGCTCCTTTATCTGAAGGAAGGATTGATCAATGGGGTAGGTTGCAATGTGTATACCATGGTTGGTGCTTTAATGGCTCGGGTGATTGCAAATTCATCCCCCAAGCACCCCCAGATGGTCCTCCGGTATCAAATTTTCATTTTATAGTTGTAGCACACTAGCACTAGCATATCACAATAAAATTTCATATAAGCTGGCATTTCTTTTTGTTCCTGGTCGAGGGAAATGTTGGTAGCCATTAGGAAGCTTGTTATCTATTATGTAGTATTCAATTATTAGTGCCTAGTTTAGTTTCACATTCAATAGCTTAAGCTGTTAGGTGGAGGAGTCGAAGCAGGTACTTGAATTGGTAATTGCGATTTTAAGTATTTGATGTTTAATAGATGTTTAAAAGTCTCTCTCACGTCCAAGACGGATTTTAACAAAGGCTTTTGTAGGCTTAGAAGTGAGTTAATTCAAATTTTTACTGATTAATAGGCTCTTTTTGTTGAGGAAGAGAGTCGGTTGAGTTTCATTATTGATGAGCCAGACTGAAGTTGAGGGAAGCTTAGATGTAAAGATTATGTTCGGTTCTGATACAAGTTAAATAATTATGAAATTTATTGGCACATAATCAGGCCCCAACTTCCATTTGCACAGGAAAATAACCATCAAATAAGAGGATGTTAGTCAGATTGAATAAGGTGGATTATTATATGTTCTTAAGCATTTTGGTTTTAAAATCACATATTGCATTTTCCCCTTTATGATTCTCCCCCAAGTGATTTAATTATATATGTGGAAGTTTTGGAATAACTTACTTATCAATTCCTAAAGTTAACATTATTAGCTTTCATTTTGTGGTGCCTTCCCCATTTTAAGCCTGAGCGCCGGCTGGACATTGTTGCAGTTGGACAAAAGCAGATGGCATGAATAGTTATTTTCCTTCCACTAAATGCACATCTATCTCCTCGATGACATTGTTATTAAGAAAAGTATAAATATGGTTTTCTGAGACTGACTAAATATTCCCCTTATCTTCCTGTAGCTGTGGCTGTTCCTTATATTAGCAGAGAGAGCATGTTCGGCTCATGCTTGAGATTTACTCATCATATTATGATTATCCAGGTTCATACATCCAAGAAAGCATGTGTTGCAGTTTATCCTAGCATCGTGCAAAATGACATAATATGGTTTTGGCCAAACTGTGATCCTCAGTACAAAGATATATCATTGAAGAGAAAACCTCCCTACATCCCGGAGTTGGACGACCCATCATATACCAAACTAATGAGTAATAGAGAAATTCCATATGGGTATGTAGAGACAAGATGTCGCTTTTAATTATTTTCTTATATATGAGGTAAAAAGGTCTGTTATATTGCATTCTATACCTAGTACAGGGTCCCATTCTCTCTAGACAAGATGTCGATCTGCTTTGTAATAGTTGATATCGAAGATGGGAAAAATGAAAGATAAAATGGATTTTGTTCCAGAATGATTTGCATATGCTGATCAGTAAAAGTTAATGTGGACTTACAGGTATGAGGTCTTGATTGAGAATCTTATGGATCCTGCTCATGTTCCATACGCACACTACAGAATAATGAGAATTCCACAGCCCAAAAGCAGATAAGAATTTCTTATTAACTCTTGAACCTTTTTTTCTAAGAAGAAATCATCTCTTACCTCACGAGTTGAAGAAATGTGGAATTTTTGCTTGAAGATGGTTTTCTACTTGACAAGGCCTTTTGTCTAAACAAGGACTTCAATGAGTTTTGGTAGCTCATCTGTTCAGCACATGTTGAGCTTTAGACGGAAAAATTTGCAAAGTTAGCGGGATTGGTCCAATTGTGATAGTAGAAGAGGAGAAAAGTGTATTTTTTTTTATCTTATCCCCTCCCCTTCTATATGAGTTAACCAACTTGATAAATGATATCATTCACAGTTAAGGCTGACAGAGAAGGAGGCAGACCTATTGAAATAAATGTGAAGCAACTTGACAAAAATGGTTTCATTGGAAAGCAGGAACAGGGCAGTACTCGATTCATTTCGCCCTGTGTATATTTCTCCTCTTTCAGTCCAATGTCAGATAAGAAAAATGTAGAAAATCAAGTTGATAGATCTGTGATATCATCTGGAAAAAAACTGGTGAGAAATCATGTTAATATTTGACAATTCTTCCCTGTGAGTTCTTCACACAGACATATTACTGTAATCTGCTTGTTGTCCTTCGGGTTTTTTCAGGAGTCATCTGTTCCCGTAGCGGGAAAAAGAGTGGTTCTAATATTTATATGTATTCCTGTTAGTCCGGGGAAAAGCAGATTAATATGGACCTTTCCGAGAAACTTTGGATTATGGATTGATCGAGTTCTTCCACGATGGATATTTCATCTGGGACAAAATCTCGTCCTAGATTCAGATTTATATCTTCTTCACGTAGAGGTAACGATCATTGCATTCTGTTACCGGAAGTTTTCTTTTTGAAAGACAAATGGCAATGCAACTTGCTGACAGTGACAAAGATAAGATTGTGAATTAACACTATTGACAAATAGTGAAGGAATGAACTTCCTCATGAGAATGGTTAGATGAGAACATCGAGAAAGTACGGTGTATAAACCCGAGAGTGTAATATCAATCGAAGTAGCAATGGCGGGGAATTATCTTGAATTTTCAGTCATAATTTAATTGATTGGGGTTAAAAGTGATCACACTCAGATCATTTAAACTGCTATGGAAGCTTACGTATAATATTGGAAAAGATCACAAAGTTTCAAGAATCTCTTATTGATGTAGTCTTTTAGCATTTTTCCTAGGAAATTTAAGTTAGTGTTCACTATATACTTCACAGGGATCAAATTACAATCTACCTTCTGTTTCACTTCAAATTATACTAAACCTGGGACTTCTCACTATCCCCATAGTGTATGGAACAAATGTATGCATTTCAAGTAGGATTGTATTTTCTTTCATCGTGTTGTACGCTCCAAAAAGAAACTCTTCTCAAAATCAAAACTTGATGAGTTGGAATCTAATTCTAACTAAGGATTCTAATGAAATTTACCTTTTATAATATAATTGATTCGCAAAAACGATATACTTTCAACAAAGAGCAATAATAAACAAATAAACAAATAATACATACGCATTGAGCTTTAACTCTTAGTTTTATTTTAGGTGTTCTGTTTAATGAATAAATTTACATTCTTTTGAACAACTTGAATTTGATTTAGCAGTTTCCCCTGAATCTCGAGTTGTGTTTGCAGGAGCGCAAGATAATGGATGTGGGTCCTTCAAATTGGCAGAGAGCTTGTTATGTTCCAACAAAGTCGGACGCCAAAGTCGTGGCTTTCAGAAGGTGGTTGAACAAGTATTCAGGTGGTCAAGTTGATTGGAGTGGCAAGTTTAGTGGTGCCCTTCCCCCTTCTCCTCCAAGGGAACAGCTTATGGACAGGTAAAGCTCTCTTCACAACTAAAGAACAAATTCATGTTTGATCTTTCATTTTAAACAAGTAAAGGGAAGTTAATATGGTAATATTATCGCTTTTCAGCACTAAAATAATGAGATCTACTTTAACCATATTATTTTAGGTACTGGTCTCATGTGGTGAACTGCAGCAGTTGCAGAGTGGCATATAAAGCGCTCAACGCACTTGAAGTAGTGTTACAAGTCATCTCTATTGCTTCATTAGGAATTATTGTTGCAACCAAGCAGAGTATGATATCAGCAGCTACTAGAAATATAATGGTTTCCATGGCAATACTATGCTTTGCTGCTTCAAGGTGGTTGTCTTACTTCATTTACAAAAATTTCCATTTCCATGACTACAATCATGCACTCCGATGAAAGTTTTTCAAAGATAACGATGACTTTTCCGCTCGTTTTCTTTGAGTTCTGGTCGTTGTCAACTTGACGTTTCCTTCTGGTATATATATATGTATGTCTTTAGGCAAAGTATGGAAAACTTTACATATAATTTGTAAATATGTAAAAAGAAAGCAGATTGAGTGGATATAAGAATTTTCTGTACAAAGCTGTCGAATCTCAGTTGCCGTCTGTCGCTAGAATCCATGTTATCAATTATGCAGATATATTAATATTGTATCCTCATGATTATGAAGAAATCTCCTTCAAAGGTCAATTAATTTTTAAGAAAATTTTCTAACAGTACATTCTTCAGTTCGCCTATGTTATATGTACCGCTATGGAAATAGTATTGAAAAGTGAACTAAGAGGAGCATATATCTTTTCCATTTTGAATTTAAGTGAGAGTATTGAGACTGATGAAATTCATACCAAAACAGCTATGCCTCTCAGCTCTTGATGTCTGGCACCGCTATCCAACAAATTTGATTCCTTTAGTCCTTCTACTGGATTTTTGCATGCATCATTTCTTTGTGTAAGAGTTAGTTAGGGTGAGGTGTCATTCCTTTATTCTTTCATTTTGCCTATATATACTTTTGTAGTCTTTGTAATCATCAAGAGGAAAATATAGAAAGTCATTATCAGTACTACAACTTCTCTCTTTAATTATTTTCTTCATACTCAAAACTTGGTATCGGAGCACAAATGGCGGACGCCACTTCCAACCCCGTTAGCACTCCTTCAAACACAGAATAAAATACTTCAGCCACTCAGTCTGAAATCTCTACCTTACTGCCTTCAAATCAACCCTCAAATGTCACAAATATATTATCCAATAACATGAACACCATTACACTCAAGTTGGACCATTCCAACTACATTTTTTGAAAATCTTAGATCCTCTCTACTGTTCGTGTCTACGACCTTGAAAGTTTTTTGTATGGCACCAAGACAGAACCAGAACAATTTATTTCAAAATCAAGCTCTTCTACAAGGTTAATAACCATTCATTATCCTGAATGTCTTATATGGAAAAGATTTGACCATATCCTCTTAAGCTGGACATATTAGTAATTGTACAAGTTCATATGTGTATGGAAAGTGTTAGAGGGTCTCTTCACCTCTCAGTCAAAAGCCGTACCCTTCAGTTAAGATTTCAGCTCTAGTTACCAAGAAGGGCACATTGACAATGACCGATCTATTTTTTTCAACATAAGATCTATCGCAGACAATCTCTCTGCCTCAGGACGAGTTGTTTTTTATGATGACATGCTACTTTACATCCTTGGAGGACTAACTAGTGAGTATGACTCAATTATAGTTAATCTCACCTTAAGGCATGACCCAATTTCATTGCAGGGGGCATAATATATGTTTTTTTTTACCAACAACAGATATCGTTATCATTAAAAGTCAAGGAGGCCTCAACACCTCAGAAGAATCCGCGTACAAGAGATCCAAGAAAGTAGTAGGCAAATTTAAGAGATCTAAGATCATACAACTTTGATTAGAACTAAACTTACTTAGAAAATCAGCAGCTCTATTGCAACCTCTATTAATCCACCTAAAAGATATACATCAAATCTTTTGGACTTAAAAAGAATACCCTCAACCAAGTTAGAGAGTTCCTAGTCCCCAAAAGATCTCTTATTCAAGAACTCTATAGCACTTTTACAGTCTGATTCAATACAAACTTTGCTCCAACCTTTTGAAGTAGCCAAGTCCACTGCCTCCATAGCTGCAAGCAGCTCAGCCTGTACGGGGTAGTTTGCCAATAATACCAACTGTAATTTCACCTGTTTCCCTAGCAATAACACCAAAAACAACTTTTAGGAATATAGTTGAAAGATGCATCATGATTAAGTTTAACTACTCCTTCACTAAGTGGAACCCAATGATTAAAGACCTGTTGTTCATCCTCCATATTGACTGTAGAAGTATTGACAGGCAATGAGTGATTATTGGCAGAAAAGTAGCTCAAGGCAGCACACGTTACCTTTCTGATGATAAGACCAGGATCAAAGCTTAATCCCTCAAACACCACCTCACTTCTTCCTTTCTAGATATACCAACAGATAATTCCAAAACAAACAGTAACAAAGATGCTTCTATCAGGATGGCATTGAAGCTCAACTAATCTATCATGTATCCAATAGCCTATCGAATTGGCAGGGACTGAGTTACAGTTAAATTGCAAAGGGGGAATGCATCAAACTCTTTTAACCCAATTCCAATTCAACATGAGATGTCCCACAAGGACAAATCTAATTAAGAATCAACTCTCTTCTCAACATGTTGTGTCTTTTGGGGATAGCATCATTCATTAGTCTCCCAAGAAAGTGTTTAACTTTGGCAGGAAGCAGACCCCAATTTTTTTCGCAGAAAACATAATTAAGTCTCAGGGAAGAACTCCTCACAGAAGATAAATTTTATTCTCAAAGATAATATGGTAGCAGGATTTAGCAGTGAAGAAGCCATTTTTTGTGCAAGGTCAAATGAGATTATCTTCTTCACAAGGACAAGGGGAAATAGATACAATATCATTGCAGATCCAAGTAGGGAAAATGATGAGAACTCATTTTCACAAGCTCAAAGGATGGATCCACTTAAAGTATCAAGCGACCCAATCACAAGAGCTATATCAAAGAGGATGGCTGAATCACTCAATGAGCTAGTAAAACAAGTGGAGACCCAAACAAGTGTGGTGATGTCTAAATTTAAAAAAGAAGAAGTTAGACTTGTCAAGCTTATGACCTACATGGAACATGATGTGGAGTCCAACATGACAGCCCACATATAGCATGGCATGACATTTTAAATGATGACATGTAAGCAAAATAACTTGGCAATCCTAACTGAGAAGTGGACAACCAATTGGAGTCAAATGGGTAGACTAAAAGTTCCTTATTTTGCTGTAAATAATATTGCTTTATGTTGTTTAGAATTTAATCCATGTTCTTTTGACACTAATTTAGAGTTTGAATGTTGTTCGAAATTTAGTATAGGTTCTTTGGCCACTTTAGAATTTTCTAGGCTTCTAATTTTCTATTAAGCATAATTACATAATGTATTGGACAACTTCGATAAATTTAATTTCTTTATGAGAGTTTTCTCTGACTTTCAGACTTATCAAGAGTTTTCTTGTGGCATCCAAAACCTAGACTTATCACTCACATTTCTCCTTGTTCTTGAGTGTGGCATCTAAACTATACATTTGGTTCTTTTTGAAGCATTTTGGGTCTTAGGTCTTGATTAAATCGATCCTTCACTCTCACTTCTTTATAAGTTCGGGTCTCATCACTTGTTGGTGAGATTCATATCATTTGGTATCAAACCGTATGGTCTACTTATCCTTTCATTTTTTCCTTGTTAAATTTTCTATTGTTCTTCGTTATTGTTGATCTTTGATTCATCTTTTAGTTTTTCCACAAAAAGTAAAAAAAAGGCAAAAAAATCCGAAAAAAGAAAAGGAAAAAAAGAGAAGAAAAGAAAAAAAAGAAATTAAAAAAGAAGAAGAAAGAAAGTATAGTTATGTTGTTTGTTTCCTTATCTTTAATTATATCTCCTTTCATATTTGTCATTTCCTTATCTTTAATTATATCTCTTTAGTTGTTTCCTTATCTTTAAATGTATCACCTTTCAAATCTTTTATTTCTTTATTTCTATTTATATCCCTTTAGTTGTTGTCTTTAATTATATCTCCTTTCACATCTTTTATTTTCATATCTTTAATTTTATCACTTTAGTTGTTTCCTTACCTTTATTTATATTTTCTTTCACATCTTTATTTATATTTGCTTTACTTTTACATAACCTTTTTTTTATCTTTAATTACATTTCTTTAGTCGATTCCCTTTGTCCTTGCCCTAACCTAACTCGTAGTGTTTGATTTGTTTAGATCTTTTGATTTTTTCTTGAAGAATCCTAATTTATTTATAAGTTTGATCAAGAATTGAAAGAGAAAACTAAGAGTGGTAAAAGGCAAGAGTGAGTGAGATCATAAAAGTGTAAAAGCAAACAAAACATTGAGTGAAAATGTGAGTGGAAAGAAAATTGAGTGTGATCCTCAATCTTTGAATGTAAAAACACGTGAGGGAGAGATTGTGAGATCCTTAGTTCTTTTCCTAATAATCTTATTCTCTTTCAAGCATGTCAAACAATAATGGTAGTGGAATAATGTTAGAAGATAGTTTGTCGAAGTTACAAATGGAGGCATTAGTGGGTGAATTGAAGAGAATGTTAGGAGAGGGGCTGAAATGAGGGCATGTGAGGATTGTCCAGGTATAATCACAGGCAGAGCAACCTGAGCTCTAATGAGGCATCGAAGGGGGAGACAATCACCCAGGGTTGAGTATGAGGAAGAATTTAGGGAAGACTTTGATGAAGAGGACCAATTTTCTTACATGAACAGATTAGGTTGTGGGGTTAGATAGGGAAATCCAGCATAGGAATAGAGAAGATAGGTTTGGGTGAGAGGGTGGACAATAATTTAAGTAGCATTAAGATGTAGATAACATCCTTTCAAGGTAAGAATGATCTGAAAACCTATTTAGAATGAGAGAAGAGAATGTAGTTGATGTTTGAGTGCCATAACTACTTCAAGTGGAAGAAGGTGAAATGGCAGCCATCGAATTCACAGATTATGCTATTGTTTATTGCGACCAATTAGGGTTGAATTAGAGAAGGTATGGTGAGAGGCCGATTGAGACATGGGAAGAGATGAAGGCCATCATGTAGAGGATATACGCGTACAACCACTACTATCGAGTTGTTTACCAAAAGTTACAAAGCTTGAGGTAAGAATCAAGAAGTGTGGAAGACTATTTAAAAGAGGTGAAGATTTCTATGATTCGAGCCAATATGGATGATGAGCAAGAGGCTATAATGGCAAGATTCTTAGTTGGCATAAACCAAGACATTGTAAATGTGGTGGAGTTATAACACTATGTGGAGTTGGAAGACTGGTTCACAAAGTGGATCAACAATAAAGAGGGAGGGTTCCACAAGGATAAGGTAACAAGCAAATTCATCTTTCACCTCTTGAAAAATGAATTGGAAGAAGAAGGAGAAGTCAAATCTCAAGCCAAAGGTTGAGGTCTCTAAGAACATCAAAGTTGGAAGCACATCAAACCAAGATAAAATCAATCCCTAACCATCAAGAACTTGTAATATTAATTTTTTTAAGTGTTTGGGAGTAGTTCGTATCACTTCTCAACGTCCAATCAAGAGTGTGATGATCATGAGAGAAGATGGAAATGTGGAGACTGAAAGTGAACTCAAAGAGGATTTTATGCCACCACTAGAAGATGAAAGGAACATTGAAGAACCCATTGATAGGGAACTTTTGGTGACAAGAAGTGCTTTTAGTTTCATAACCAAAGAAGCTGAGAACCTACAATAAAAAATATTTTTCATACTCGATACCTTGTTAAAGCTGTTTGTAGTATGATTATTGATGGAGGAAGTTATACTAATGTGGCTAGCACTTGCATGATAGAAAAACTAAACTTGCCTACACTAAAACATCATAATCCCTACAAGCTAAAATGGTTGAATGACTGTGGGGAAATCAAAGTGCTTAAGCAAATGTTAGTTTCTTTCTTTGTTGGCAAGTACAACGTTGAAGTTTTTTGTGATATGGTGCCAATGCAAGCAAGTCATCTTTTCTTAGGCAGGCCATGATAATTTGATAGAAAAGCCACTCATGGCGGTTACACATATAGATACTCCTTTGTAATTGGTAAGAAACACATTACTCTTATACCCCCCACCCCCAAACAAGTGTACGAACATAAATTGAAGTTAAAAAGAGAGAATGAAAAACAAAGAGAGTTTGGGAATGCAAGAGAGAGAGAGGGGGGATAAAGGAAGTGAGAGAGAGAGAGAGAGTTCAAAAAGAGGAATAGTTGAACAAAAGAAAATAGAGAAAAAAGAGAGATGACCGAAAGCGTTAATGTGCAAAATAAAAGAGAGAGAAAATATAGAGCTAGCTAAGAGGAGTGGGAAAATCGATAGAGGAAAAATGAGAGTTTCTATGCAAGAGAGAGTGAGATTAAGAGAACTTTGAGTTAAAACGGACATTTACTTATACTATTGCACAAAGAGGCTTGTTTTTCCACTAACGAAGTTTACCACTCTTTATCTAGTGATGTTGTATCTCTTTTGCAGGACTTTAAAGATGTATTTCTCGAAGAGATGTCAAAAGGGTTACCACCATTTAAGATAATTGAGCATCAAATTGATTTCATACCCGGAGCTGCCATTCAAAACAAACCCGCTTATAGAAGCAATTTGGATGAGACAAATGAGCTACAAAGACAAGTGGGTGAGCTCATGGAGAAGGGTTATGTACGTCAAAGCATGAGTTCTTATGCGGTATTGCTTGTGCCTAAGAAGGACGAGACATGGAGGATGTACGTTGATTGTCGAGCCATATAAAATATCACTGTAAAGTATCACCTCTCATTCCGAGGTTAGATGATATGATTGATGAGTTGAATGGTTCTTGTGTGTTTACTAAAATTGATATTAAAACTGGATATTATTAAATTGGGATGAACAATGGTGATGAATGGAAAATGATTTTCAAAATAAAATATGATTTATATGAGTGGTTAGTAATGGCCCTTTGAATTGACTAATGCACTTAGCACTTTCATGATATTAATGAACCATGTTTTGCATGCTTTCATCAGAAAATTTGTGTTTGTTTATTTTGATAACATATTGATTAATTTATAACAAAGATTTGGATGAGCATGCAATACACTTGAAACATGTCCTTGAAGTTTTGAGAAAATAAAAATTATTTGCTAGCCTCAAGAAATGTACGTTTTGTACTGATAGATTGGTGTTTCTAAGTTTTGTTGTTAGTGCTAAAGAAATTGAGGAAGATGAGGAAAAAATAAAAACAATTAGGGATTGATCGAAACCTAGAAGTGTTAGGGAGGTTCGGAACTTTCATGGCTTTTATAAAAGATTTGTCAAAGGTTTTAGCACCATAGCTGCACCCTTAATTGAAGTCATTAAAAAGAATGTAGGATTTAAGTGGGGTAGTGAACAAGAAAATGCATTCGATTTCTTCAAGGAAAAACTAACCAATGTTTCAAGTTTAGATATGAGAGTCGTCGTAATGCAAGAGAGCCGAACAATTGCCTAATTTAGTGAGAAATTCAATGGGGGTTGTTTTGAACTACCCAACATATGATAAGGAGATGTATGCCTTGGTAAGAGCTTTCAAAACATGGGAACACTACTTGTGGACTAAAGAATTTGTGATTCACATGGATCATGAATCCTCGAAGCACTTGAAGGGACAGCACAAGCTCAAAAAATGACACGCCAATTGGGTGGAATTTATAGAGACCTTCAATATGTAATCAAGTATAAGCAAGGAAAAAAGAACAGTGTGGCTGATTCTCTATCAAGAAGGTATACCCCAATATCTACCCCAGTTGTAAAGTTACTTGGTTTTGAACACATTTAAGAATTGTATATTAATGATCCTGCTCTTGCCAATGTGTTTAATATGTGTGAAATGTTGCTTTTGATAAATACTATAGACATGATGGTTACTTGTTTAGGGAAAATAAACATTGTGTGCCTAAGAGTTCATTGAGAGAGTTGTTAGTTAGGGAAGCATATTGGGGTAGTTGATGGGGCACTTTGGTGTAGCTAAGACACTAGACATTTTGCATGAGTACTTCTTGGCCACACATGAAACATGATGTAGAAAGTAGGTGTCTGGGGTGTAGACAAGCTAAGTCAAAAATTAAACCCAATGGATTGTATACAACATTGGAGATACCTAGGGAAACTTGAGTTGGCATTTTAATGGAATTTATGTTAGGGTTACCTAGAACTAAGAATGTAAAGACTCAGTTTTTGTGGTGGTGATAGATTATCTAAGATGGCACACTTCATTTCATATAACAAAACTAATGATGCATCTCATATAACCGCTTTTTTCTTTAGGGAAATAGTTAGGTTCCATGGTATGCCTAGAACCATAGTTTTGAATAGAGACCCTAAGTTTTTAAGCTACTTTTGAAAGACGTTATGGGGTAAACTAGGAACCCAACTCTTATTCTCAACATCTTGTCATTCTTAAAATCGATGGTCAAATCGAGGTAGTAAATAAAACTTTGTCCATCTTATTAAGTGCTATCATCCAAAAGAACTTGAAGTCATGGGAGGAGTGTTTACCACATGTAGAGTTTTCATAAATATGTATGTGCATTTAGCTACACAATTTTCACCATTTGAAGTTGTACATGATTTTAATCCACTAACTCCTTTGGATTTTCTTTCTTTACTTTTGAAGGAATATGTTAACTTAGATGGCAAAAAGAAAGTCAATTTGTGAGGAATATCCATGAGAAGACTCGACTTAACATTGAAAAAAGAACCGAGTGTTATGCCAAGCAAGCAAACAAAGGAAGAAAGAAGATTGTCTTTGAATTTGATAATTGGGGATGGCTTCACATGAGAAAAGAGAGATTTTTTAAGCAAAGACGGTCCAAATTGAAGCCAAGGGGTGATATGCCATTCCAAATCCTTACAATAATTAATGACAATGCCTACAAGCTAGATCTTTCCGGTGAGTACAATGTAATTGCTACCTTTGATGTGACTTGTCTCCGTTTGATGTAGGTGACGATTTGAGGACAAATCATTCTCAAGAGAGAGGGAATGATAAGGATCTGATTGCACAAGATTAGAGGATGGATCCATTTCAAGCACCAGCAACTCAATCACAAGAGCTAGAGCAAATAGAATGGTTGAAGTACTCAATGGACTATTAAAGTAAGTGGAGGCCTAAACATTTGTGGGGATGTCTAAATTTGAAAAAAAAAGTTATACTTGTCAACCTTATGACCTACATGGAACACGATGCAGAGTTTGACATGGCAGCCCACATAGAGCATGACAATGAGTTTTAAATGATGACATGGAAACAAGACAACTTGACAATTCTAATCTAGAAGTGGGCAACTAATTAGAGTCAAATGGGCATATTAAAAGTTTCTTATTTTGTTATAAATAATATTGCTTTATGTTGTTTATAATTTAGTCTAGGTTCATTGGACACTAATTTATGGTTTGGATGTTATTTAGAATTTAGTCTAGGTTCTTTGACCACTTTAAGATTTTCTAGGCTTCTGGTTTTCTATTTAAACATGATTTCATAATGTATTGGACAATTTTGATCAATATTGTGACAATTTTTTCTTTGGTTTTTCATTGAACTTTTAGACTTATCAAGAATTTTCTTGTTGCGTCTAAAACCTAGACTTATCACTCACTTTTCCTTCTTGTTCTTGAGTGTGGTGTCTAAATTATACCTTTGGTTCTTTTCGAAACATCAAAATTATGTCTTAGATCTTATACCTAATGTTCTCTTTGTGTTATAGAAAATGGGTCAGGGTTTATTCTTCTTTCTTTTGTGAACCTAGTTAGATTCATCATTCATGCTCGCTTCTTTATTAGTTGTTATCTCATCACTTGTTAGTGATGTTCATATAAGAAGATTTAGAAAAGCTTGTGTCTATCCCATTCACCATTAGGCATAAAAAATCAAAGACCAGATATAAGTTGGGAATTTTAAAGGATTCAATCTCAGGGACCACCTTAACCACCTTAACCCACTTATCCTCTCGAATTCTAACAGATTTTCCATTGCCTACATTCTAATAGACTTCCCATTGCCTACATTCTAAAGAGAATTCTTCTTAATAATCTCATTTCCCATCTGTAAGCTTCTCCATGCCCATGAGTTAACTTTTAGAGAAGATGTACTTAAAAATTCAGAATTAGGAAAGTAAATACCCTTTGTACAAAAGCTATGAGGATTCTGGAAAATATTCCATGCTTGTTTAGCAAGCATAGCCAAATTATAAGTCTCCACTTCCCTAAACTCAAGACCTTCATTTTTTCTGCTCATGTGAAATTTTCCCTTGTTATACCATCTGACATCTTGTTTATCACCATTTTTACTCCACCAGAATCTAAGCATTGTGGATTTTATGTTATTACACACCTTCTTAGGGAGTTTGAATGTACTTATAACATACATGGGTAGAGCTTGAGCAACAACTTTGAATAAAATTTCCTTACCTCTATGTGATAAGAGATTAACTTTCCAAAGAGCAGTCATGTCATTCATTATCTCCTTTAACATAGCAAACACAAAGGATTTAGAATAACCCCAATTTATTGATAGGCCTAAATAGTTCCCCTTATCAGAAGCAATAGTGATACCAAGGGTATTTGATATCAATTCCCGCTTATCCTTACCAATATTAGCATTGAACCAAGACAACTTTTAGCAATACTGACCTGTTGGCCTAATGTATTACAGTACTTAGAAATGTACTCATAAAGATTCAAATTAGATTCCAAATCATCCTGGTAGAAAAAAACTCTATCATCTGTAAAAAAATAAATGAGAAATAGGAGGGCGAGACCTTTTTACCTTGACTGCTTTAATAGATACATTGTCCACAACACAATTGATATATTTGGATGAGCAATATGCAACTAGTATGAAGATGTAAGGTTATATGGGTCACATTGTCTTAATCTCCTAGAAGGCTCAACGTGGAAACTTTTAGCCCCATTAATCTGAAAGTTGTAAGCAACTGACCTTACACATGAAGCGATCTAATTCGTAAATTTCTGGTGAAAGATAAGTTTAACTAGCAAATGTTCAAGGAATTATCAACTTATTATGTTATAAGCATTGATCATATATGTCTTCAATGCCATAATCCCCTTCTTTCCTTTGTTCTTCTTAAAATAAAACTTCTTGGGCAATAATAATATTCTCCTGATTATGGCTATTACTCACAAAAGGCTCCCTAGTCATTAGTAATAAGATCCTCAAGATATGATTTCAGTCTATTTACTAAAATTTTAGACAAAATCTTATAAGAAAAGTTGCAGAGTACAATGGGTCTGAATTGAGAAGGGTCCACTAGTTACTTCACTTTAGGAATTAAAACCACATTTGTTTTATTCATAGACCTTGGCAAGTAGTTATTAAAAAAATCATCACCCACCCTCATAATGTCCATATAGATATTCTCCCAATGCTTTTGAAAGAATGAACCAGGAAATTCATCTAGCCATGGTGCCTTATCTGCCCCCAAGAAAGAACTGCTTGCTTAACTTCTTCAAGAGTAACATTTCTGACCTAATCTAGCTTAACATTTCTGACCTAATTCATATTAGGGGTAATGATGTTCCCACAATGGTTTAAAACCCAATCTGAATAAAAGCTTGTCTTGTAGAGTAAATACTAGGATAAAACTCTTTGAAAATATTGGTAATGCCATTCTCAAACTCTATCCATTTGCCATTGGGATCATAAATCTCCAGAACACTATTATGTGTCGTTCTCCTTAAAAATGAATTGTGGAATAATATTGAATTGTGGAAGAATCTAGAATTCATGAGACTTTAGCTATTTATCACTAGAAAAGCTCATCTTTCCTCCAAATATCAGCAAGTTTTCCTTTTAGTATCTTCTTTTCATCTCATTCTTCCTTAACTTCATCCCTTATTTCTATTAACATTGCTTCAACTATTGTGAAAGGTATCTATGTATTCTCCCTCCATAAATAATATATTTTCAAGTTTGAATCTACTCCTTTTATCCTATAATTTTTTCAAAAAAATCCACAATCATCATATTATGATCTGAGCCCACATTAGGGGGAGTGAAAACTGAAACATTAGGAAAGTTACTTAAAGCAGTAGAATTCATCAAAGCTCTGTCAAGTCTCTTCTGAATAAAGCCACTGCCTTCTCTATAATTTCTCCGAGTGAAAAAGCTCCATCTGGTGGGAATATCACTTACCTCACAATTATTTAGAAAGCTATTAAATTTCCTAGCTCTGGCAAAATCAAAGCCCTTACCACAAAATTTCTCTCATTTTCTCACCGTTTCATTAAAGTCTCCCATGATAGTCCATAGAGGATTAAAGTCAGGTTTATAAGTTACAATATTTTCAAATTCCCTCCATTTTTCAATTCTTACTTCCATACACAAAGGTAATTCTACCATCCAAGTACAAATCAATAGAGTTCACAGTGTTTATTATTGAAAGTACATTCAAGGTACATCTTCACATCACTACAATACCACCAGACAAGCCTATTGGTTCAATAACATGTACAAAATCATATTTCAAAGGTTTATAAACTAATTCAACCCTCTTAGATCTCATATTTATTTTCAGAAGACAAATCATGCTAGGGTTATGTTCCTTCATGGCATCCTTTAGAGCATTGATTGTCAAGTTAGGACCCAAATATTTACAATTCCAACATATAAGTTTCATGAATACATTGGTGACTTTTCTGGAAAAGTCACCCCAACCTTATATCCATTAGCTCCATCATTTCTTCCTTCCCTATTCCCGTCCCAAACTCAGTTCAATTTTCTATTTTTGGCCTCCATTTTCCTTAGCTGAGCATATTGCAATGCCTTTAGTTTAGGCATGCCCCTCCCACTTTGTTTCTTGCTATCGTTTGGTGGTCTAGAAATCCTAGAATTTGATCTAGTTCCTTTCTTAGTGTTGGACATTTCAACCTTAGCTTCAAAGTAATTCATAGTTGGTAGAGTGTCACTTATATCTTCATACTCATTCAACGCTTGCTCTTTACATACACCCCTCCTCTCTATTTTTATTCTTTTCATCACCATTATACTCACCTCATTCCTTTGTAATGGTTTCTCTATCAGAAAGAGCTCATTTATGGCTAAAAGTATTTTAAGGTTTCCTTCAATTTTTAACCATTCCACATAGAGACAAGTCCTTCCATATCTACTAGAAGTACGTCCTCTTGTATCGTGACAGATTGTCCCGCATAAATTATAGAATTGTGGGATTCTTTCATATTTCATCTCGACCTAAATTTGTCTGAAGTTCCTTTTGATCCATACTCTAGGTTTTAGGGATTCTCAATTTTGAGATTCATTCTAACCCTGACAAACCTAGTCAATCCACTCTCAAATGTGTACAAATCATCACCAAGATCTCCTCTACTTATGATACAATTCTCCTTATCGCAACTTCAATAATCTAATATAGTGGGAGGTCCTGTATTTGTATCCAAACAAGATAGAATCAAATTATATTTTAGATAGTTGAGAACCAGCTCCATATCTTTATAAAATTAAGAGGGATCCATTAAAACTCTAGAGTCCACGAACTGCCATTTTCTCCAAATCCTTTGATCAACTCAAACTAGAATATGAAAATGTTCTTTTCCAGAATCTCGATATCCATTCCAGCCTCCATATTCCATCATCTTCTAAGAATGGAGGCCATTTGTAACACCCCTATACTAAAAATACCTTATTGATTAAATTCTAGGAAGTGTTATCATCTTTAACGTTAATTAAACATTAAATATGAAAAATGTAGCTTAATTTCAAACATAACTTAATCAAATCCTTTATTTAAATGTATCAATATTAAATTCAAAGTACTTAAATAATAAAAAATAGCAATCAATATTTTTAAGCTAAAACGTCTGAAAAAAGAATAATTAATCATAAAGCATTTGTCTGAAAGCTTTATTCAAAATATTCTACTAAGTCCAGTTTGCCCACAAGGTGTCATCTCGCAATTACCCCTCACCTGAAAAGTTTAAGGAAAGCGGAATGAACTAAAGCCTAATAAGTAAAACCTTACACATGCTTTAGCAAACACATGCACATCCAAATCCAGTTAAATCATTTGTATTTGACATATACTTTATCTAAATTATTTTATTTGTTTTAGCATTACATCTTTCATTGAAGTCATTTCATGCAAACTTTTTGTCACATTCTTTTCTTTACAATTTCCATTGCATTAATTTCTTTATCTTATTTGTGAGCTCACTTGTGTAATGTTTAACCAATTAGACGTAGTGAGTCATTATTATGGAAACTATTTCATTTACTGGATCCTTGGTAATATCGCTGGGTAAGCCAAAAGATTATTCATTCACATTGTATCGCTGGACAAGCTAACGATCATTCATTAACATTAATTTTTAAACATTTCGGGTCCGCTGGTCCTTCACATCCCTTTCTTCACTCACTCTTTTTATGACATAAACATACACATAGTCTTTTAAATCTTTATTTATTATTAATTATATTCATATTATAAACCATAATGTATGGCTCTCTCTCCGGCTGCCTCTCCCCAGCGAAGCTCTCTGTTCCTCCTCTTTGTTTCAATATTGTTCATGTCAATTCATGTAATCTCCTTCTTCTTCCTTGTTCTTTCTTCATTCTTTCTTTTTCGTTTCTCTCTCTCTTAACCCATAGTTTCTAATTCAAAGTTGTCTAGCCAATTTTGAAATTTTTCTCCAATTTCAACGAATTGCTTCCTTTTTCGTTTCTGTTTGGGAGTCTTCATCATGTCATCGTTGTCCCTATGTTCTCGTCAATAGTTGTTTAGTTCATTCATCCGGATCAGGTAAGTAAAATTTTACGCATACTTTAATGTTTGTCATACTCTTAAAATTATGATGGTGTTCTGCCTTGATTATTTGTAAGTGAATCTCACATATATAATATTTTTGTGTGTAATACTATGCTTAAATGTATACTATTATGTTATCTATGGTGTATATGTATTGTAATATTAATGAATGTGAATACATACATTAATATTAGGTTAGGGCTTGCCTTATGTGTAAACACAAGCATAGGTGTGAGCAAGTGAGAGAAAGAAATAGAGAGATTGCCGAATGAAAATTAAAAATAGGATTAGGGTAGTTTTAGGGGGATGCGTACAAAGGTGTGAGTGAGTTTTAAAAATACAAGTCTAATACTTTTTTAAATTAAAAAAAGAAATCAAATTTAAAATAAAAGAACCGCTTTAAGAGGGTCGGTCGCCTTTAAGGAGGGTCTGTCGCATTGACCACCTACCTTCAGAGATAAGCTTCCCAACAAGCCACAGTTCTACCTTCCATTCCTCTTGAAGGAGCAGATAATCCAAATCAAGAAGACACTCCCCAGCCATAGTATCAAAAGATAGAGAACCCAGACTACAGAGAATTTAATTGTAGAGGAGCTCTATTCTATAGTATAGATTTATAAAAGAAATTTATCCTTACAAGTGACTAGAAACAGAATTAGTTGAATAAAGATTTAATCTAACTACCAGACTTGGAGAGAAGGATAGTAACCAGACAGAAACAAGACAATTCCAGAGCTAAATAAGCAATACAGTATGGTAAGACGTCGACAGAGTATCGAAATACCTTTTAATGTGTAAGAGATGAAGCGTAAGAACGTAGGTAGAAAACGTAATTTCTAGAAACCACCAACTCCACTGGCACAACAAGCAGAAAAACCCAGGTGTGATCTAGCATCAGTGCCTCCAAGAATCAACTCAATTTTCTCCAATGGCCCAAATCAGAGTAGTAAAATATCGGAACTAATGATTTTTATCAACATTGATAACAATGGATCATAATCCCATTCCATCTGCATCCATCTTTTTAGGTTTATGATAACACCTCAAGCTTCAGACAATACACGTTTAAAATTTCCTCTGAACTTCTTGGACCTATCTTGGAGCTTTTTGGAGTGCCACATCATCATAATTTCCTTGATGTACATCACGAGTGGATGATTATTGTTGCCATAAGTTGGCTGAGATGGGTGAATTGTGCAACAAACAATTGTCTTACACTCTTTCTCATATCAAGCAAATTATGGAGGCACAATATATGTTGCAATGTCAACAAATTAGGATTGAGCAAGCTAACTCAGTTGCCACCTTTGATGTTTCAAACATCTCAAACCCATCTATCAATTTGCTAATAACAAGCACAGTAACAAAGGCCCCGCTAATAACTACCCTTAAAATACCTCAGTTCAGAGGAAATCAAAACATCAATCGCAGAAGAGGAAGGGGCAGAGGGAGAGAGAGTTTCAATTCTAGGCTTGTTTGTCAGATATGCAGAAAAATAGGATGTATTGCATTCATATGTTTCAATCGTTTTGACTCCAACTTTCAGCCTACTGAGTTTAAAAGTATCTCCCAACAGGGAAAAAATCTCCCAAGATCCAAGACACGTGTAAAAAAAGACGAATTTTAAGAGGATGTGTGGATCATAAACATGATAAAATTGGAGGCTAGACGAAAAAAGGAAAGTGGTTCAAACAGATCATGAAGTAAGTGAAAATACGGATAAGAACACTAAACGGGAAGGAACGTGGAAGCGGAAAGGAGCAAGGAAACGGAAAAGGAAGGATAAGAAGGAGAGCGAGAACATACGAAATGGGTCCGAAATGACAGTCAAGTGGCTGTGATTGTTTAGGTATCTGAATGATTCAGATGAGACAGGATGACAGACCACCAAATGATTACGACTGATTGGCTCGAACCACAAGAAATTATCAAGTGCCTGTGACTGATTGATGGCTGAACGAGACAGATGAAAAATGAGGATAATCATTCCCCTCCCTTGCTATTGTTATTTTAATCAAACTCATGCAATTTAAGAAACTTATATAAAACCAATGTATTATATGAAAAACGGACATTCAATACAATCCAGAGCATTTACTCATTACATTATTTTATTCTTAAATTTTCTATCTCCCTCACTCATTAATACTTATATAAATCCTTTACACAACCCTGATTAATACTTTCCCCTTTGATATTTGATCAGTGAAAAAATCCTTTACAATCCCTCCAGCCTATAATGTGAAGCATACTTTTGGGGGATCTCAATTCTTCACCAACCCACATGTTTCAGCCAGCATGAGCCTCAAAAGGTAGAGAATCTAGATCCCTTCTTGTATATGGACAGCGGTGCCACCAAACATGCTACACCCGAACAACCTAAGTATTGGTAATGAATACAAAGAGAAAGGCAAGTTGATGGTAGACAATGGTAAGAAACTTTTTTATTTCTTATGTTGGGCAGTATGTTATTAATATCACAAATAACTCCAAAAATAATGTTCTCTCTTTCTGTCAAGGAAATTCTGTGTGTACCTGAAGCCAATAAAAATCTGTTAAGTGTCTAAAAAATCACTTGAGATAATAATATAATTGTTGAATTTGCTGATTGTTTGTGTTTGATCAAGGACAAGAGTTCGAAGCTGGTTCTGGTGCTGGAATACCTAATGGCTTGTATCACTTCGTCATACTTCAACACTTTCAACCCCATATCCAAGACATTGCTGGGGGATAAAAATCGCTTGGGCCAAGGCCCAATACCGAATATGTGACTTACATGTAATGCCAACAAATTTGCGTCATGATACGGCCCAAACCAAGCTTAAACCAAGGGTCCTCCACCTTAGGCTAAGGTCCAGACGCCCGAAGTCCCTACACTTTTATGATCATGGCCACATGGATGGTCGAGGTCCTACTGACACCCTTATGACCGAGGCCACTGTGATGGTAGATGTCCTACTAGCACCCTTAAGATTGAGACCACTAAGAAGGCCGAAGTCCTTCTCACACCTATATGACCGAGCCCACGTTGATGGTCAGTGTCGTACCTACATCATTATGATTGAGGTCATAAGGATGGCCGAGGTCCTTCTACTTGTGTGAGGAAGGCTAGTTTCGATAGCAGAGGTCCGTCCACTGACATAGGATATATGACAACCCATTATATAAGGAAACACCAACTAATAAATCTCTCTACAAGAAAGGCCCAAAAGACTATAAAAGGAATTGAGCTATTGAAGGAATCTCCATAATGGCAATTCTTCATGAATAGTTTCCTACCTATTGGAATAAGAGAAGGGAGGTACACTGAACATAGACAGATCATCACTTAAGAATCTTTATAAATAGATTAATTGTGCCTATCATTCATACATGTATACATTCTCTCTAAGTCTAATCCATCTCCTAAAAATATTTACTGACTTGGTCATTAGAGTGTATTAGGCTGAACACCAAGCGATGTCGAGTTGATAGTTCATGATCTTCTTTTCTTACAGAATCATAAGTTCACGGTCAAGCAATGCATGACACTATAATTAATTGTAGTTTTTTACCATCTACAATTCCTATGTCTAAAAAATTTCATTCTTTACTCTCAATTACTAATTTGTTATGACTTCTACAATCTCTTATTGTTTTAATTCTTCACATTTTTCCTCAAATAGCTATACTCATGGGATTTACAACCTCACAAAGGATCTTTCAAAGTCCCTCAAGCAATATAGATAGAAAGTGGTACGTCAGATTCATAAATTAGAAACTCAGGCAATAAATAAACAACTTTAAGCATACAAATAACCAACCTTTGGGTGGATATACAGATTAATATAGATAATTAATTAAATAAGCAGTAAGTTATCAATAAGAATAATTGGGAGCAATAAATACTAAAACAAATAACCATCCGTATTTGACAAAAAACCATACACCTTGTCTGGAAGAATTCTTAATATACACTACACACAACAAACACACACACACATAAACACACATAAGCATGTACTATATATATAGACGTCGGCACAGACATAACACAAAGAAAGAGGAAAAGAAGCATATATATATATATATTACATATAAAGTGGAGTATCAATATCTTACAATGTGCTGTAAATATCAAGCTTTAAACTAAAAGTATATGTTAAATATTAATAACATATAGTCGCGATATTTTTATAATTTGTACAATTAATCATTATATATAAGTAGTAAAATAAACAAGATTAGTTCTAATCTATTTATGATAAATCAATAATTTATAATGTCAATATATTCAACTTTATGTAATTGCTGTAAGGTATATATATATATTGTACATGCACAGTGAACATATAATATTTTATAAAATATAAAAATATTAAGTGTTGCTAGATAGTTATCGATTTTTTTACACTTAATAATAAACTTTATTGATAAAAACATAAAAATATTATGGAGACTCTTTTACTTTTTAAATAATCTTTTGATTTTCCTACAAGAAAAAAACGCATAAATATTTCAAAAATCTATATTATTTCCTTTTTTTTTATCAAAGTAGCTTTTAACTTTGTCTTTCGGTATTTCCCTTTTTCTTTATGGTTTACCTTAAAATAATACCTAAATTCTTATCATAACTAATTTAATAATTTATTTTATTAATTTGATTAAATTATAAAGAATCGGCTATAATATTCCGTATTCACAAAATTCTCGATTCAACATTTTAGCTACCATCTATAATATATAATATATATCACTACTACTTCTAAATGCACTACTACAAAAATAGGCTACAATGACAGCCATAAAAAAATTTCTATGACAATTTGTTAAACCTGTCATAAAAAAATGTGCTTGGAGTGAATTTTTTTTTGTTTTGAGTTACTATGACAGTACATAAATAAACTGTCATAATATGTTTACGTATTATGATAGTGATTTTTTTTAAGCAGTCATAAATTTGTTTTACCTTTTTTCAGATGACAGGTATAGTATAATCGGTCATAGTTTTCAAGTTGAGATTAATTACAAAAATATCATCTATATATTTCTCATAACTCAATCCTCTCTCACAGAAAATCCCTCCTATCTGAACGAACTCAGAGCTCTCTCTCTCTCTTTCTTGAACGAACTCAAATCTCTCTCTCGAATGAGCTCTCGGCCAACTCTCTTCATCTCGAGCTCACCTCTGTACTACTCTCTCTCTCTCTCACCAGTCGTCTCTACACTACTCTCTCTCTCACCAGTCATTTCTACACTACTCTCTCTCTCTCTCTCTCTCTCTCTCGATACTCCTCTATGTGCCTCTCTCGCTGCTACTCGCTCGTCCCTAATATGTTCTCTCTCTCAAATCTCAGCCTCCAGCGATGGTTAACGCTTTCTCACAGTGAGTTTGTAGCTTTTTTTTCAAATGTATTTAGTGTTATTTGTTCTGATTTAGTTTTTTGAGATTTAAGGTTTAGATTTTGAGTTAGGGTTTAGAGTTTATTGATTTATTTAGGGTTTAGATTTTGAGTTAGGGATTAGAATTTTTTGATTTATTTAGGGTTTAGATTTAGAGTTAGGGTTTAGAATTTTCTGATTTATTCGGTTTCTCCATTTGGTTGTAAGGTTTGAATATTATGTTTTATGGATTTGAGCCATGAATATTATATTTTCTGGATTTATCTTGTATTGTACTTTGTCTTCCAACCATTGGACTGGTCTAAATCTTATGTTTAATGTTATGTTTACTTCTGGTTGCAGGATGAATCAAACCTTTATATCTTTCTCGAGCTTGTCACTCAGGGTTCCCTAATGAATCTCTATTAAACATATCATCTTCGAGATTCAATTGTTTCTGTGTACACAAAACAAATTCTGCATGGTATGAAATATCTTCATGACCAAAAGGTTGTTCACAGGTACTACAAAAGGATTTATGCATAATTCATTTATTTTTATTTATGTCACTAGATTTTCAGCTGTTTTGATCTTTGTAAATTCTGGAAACTTTTTCCTCCTGTTGAGCAATCAATATGTTTTACTTATGTTTCCTCTGCTTATCTGAGAGGACATTATAATACTTCTTCGAATATCTTAGTAAGTAGATCCTTTGTTTAGATCTAGAAAACTTATAAAGAGAGAATAAAAAAATCATTGCATAGAGTCGCTTCATTTTATGAGTACTCCGATTAACTTTGTTTCATCACCTCTTGGCTCTTCTACTGCCATATAATCAATGTATCTAAGTAAATACCCAGGGATTTACATAGCATGCTGGTTGGACATAATTTCTATTGCTAGGTCAACATTTGGCTATGGTGTGAACTGTGATGTGTAAAAGCACACATGCTCGCACACACAACATGCTATACAAGGGAGAGAGAGAGAGCACACACTCGTGCACACATAAAACATGCTATACAAGAGAGTGTGTGTGAGAGGGGAGAGAGTGAAGGAAGGAGGGAGCTTTTGTAATTAATCTTCCAGAGTCTCACCTCATCTTTTCTGCTATACAAGGGATATAAAGTACGTAAATATATTGATAGATGTAAGTGGTCAGTGAGAGAGAGAGAGAGGGAACTTCTATAATTAATCTTCCAAAAGTCTAACCTCATCTTTTCTGCTATATAAGGGATATCAAGTGTGCAAATATATTGGTGCATGGAATTGGATTAGTGAAGCTTGTAGATTTTGGGTTGGCAAAGGTTTCTCTCACCGTCCCTGTTTCTTTGTTTTGTTCTTTTTTTTTTTTGCCTTTTCACTATTTTCACTTTCAAGTTAGAATGAAATTTCATTCCCTTATTTTAATGGTTCTGACTTGTGCTTTGTCAGGCAACAAAATTGAATGATGTTAAATCATGCAATAGGACTTTAGTCTGGATGGCACCTGAGGTTTCCTTTTATCCTCCTTTTTTAGAGTCGCTAAGCTAGTGAACGGTTTAGATAAGTTAATCTACTGGCAGCATCAAACAGTGTTGATGATTGTATAAATAACTCGTATGGAGAATACCAGTTCCATTTTTCATGTCATGGAATAAACATTTATGAAGTATGAAATTGGACATTCAAATACATGTTATTTGCAAATTCAACGCTTCATTCTAAGTCTGGCATGGTGATTGAAATATGAGGTATTGATATGGGATAATAAAAACTTCAACCAACCTTTCCCTACTTTTTATTACAATAAAATTGTATAGCCAGAGTTATTGGGTTTGACATGTAAAAGGGACGGAGCAATTAACAATAACCTTTAAGATGAAAATAAATTTTATATCAGAAGATGACGATTTCTATCCTACCACAAGCAACTGATCTTATCATAAAAGAATTGGACTTATAATTCGTAAACGTGGCAATGGAGTGCTCTACAGTGGAGTTTACTACTTTTTCTTGTATAATGTTGTTGGTATTATGTTATAAGTTTTTACTATCTAACTATCCCCAGTAAAATGTTCTTAGTCATATATTGGTGACCTTTGAACATAGTACTAGTGTTTAAGTTCTATTGTGGAAGTTTATGATATTTATGTATCATGTGACATTCATTATTTCATTTTAGTGGTCGCTTTCTTGCAATACATTAAAATATGCTCTATTTCCATTTTGACTTTATTGATGAACAAACAAATTGTTTTATTTCCTGGTCTAGCCTTATTGTAGAGGCAAAGACAATCTCAAAACTCCGTTGAAGAGCTCACGGAGGCACCTGAAGAACAAATTCAGGAAGCAGAAGCTAGCTCTTCATAAATTTGCTGAAGCTGCATGCACGGTACTCTCAACAAATAAATTCTAATTTTTGTGTTGTAGAGAAATTCATGTGCATGCTTTATAGTGTAAGGACCACTGCTTGAATTTGGAAGACTCATTTTCTCTTTCCTTGTGCATGGTTGTATAGGCAAGGAATTCTAACTCCATAGACTCGTAACAAGTGTTTTCTCTATCTCATAACTCGCTTGATGCAACTGTATAATCTTATGAACCATCATTTTTCCTTTTTTCTATAGTTTTTTATTTACATCCTTCTGTTGAGATGAACTCTTATTTTGCTTCATTTGCGTTCTAAATTTTCTATTCCTTCTTAATAGGTTGTTTGTACTTGATGGTGATAACTGGTGGCGAGGACATGCATCAACCTTTTTAAATATGTTCAATTATCCCTAGAAGTACTTAGAAGAGGACGTGTTAACCAGGTGATTTGTTCATTGATGTTATTTCATGCATAAGAACACGAGTAGTTCAAATGTCCAGAGCTAATGTGGTATTCTTTTTTACTTTTCCAACTATTTTTGGTTGGCTTATATCCTAGTAATTTTAGTTATAGTTACTCACTATAAATATTTCTAAGAACTGAGCACGCAACATTTCAGGGGCACGAAAATGCCATTTGCAACATCAATGGTGTAATAAAATTTGTTAGAAGTTGAGTAGTTTGTTTGAATATTTATCTAGTAAACTCTTTGGACTACAACTTATTCACTTCTTATTCCTGGCTGAATTTGTTATGCCAACATGCTTATCGCGCCTGCTGGGAAAGGTGGAGAGAGAGGGTATAAAAGTTTTTGACATTATGATATTGTATGGCTGGTACCCCATTTTCATTTTTCTCAACCACTCTTAATATTTACTAATTGTAGTTTGTAGTAGTGAAGTAAGTTTTACAGAGTTTTCGTCATTTTCTCTCTTTATTTTTAATTTCAATTACAGTTTTACTAATTGTAGACTAGATCCTTGTTAAACAAACAACAATTTCTGTATATTTAGCCACACTAGATTTTTCCAAAGAACGTGAATGGGATTTGACCCTCATATGAAATCAAATAGAAAACCCTTCAGTAAATTTTTAGATCCATTCTCTATTCCTCTTTACCACATACATTTGCACATATAGAAGTTAACATAAAACGTTATCTTCATATCCATCCCCACTTCATCTTTTCCATCTATCCCAATATGATTTTGCTCTCTTATTATTCTTCTGGGTAATTATTTTTATGGGTGTTGCTTTTAATTTATTTATGTTAGATCTGGCTGGATTTGCATATTGGTTGTGTTTTTATTTTTTCACGTTCATTAATTTTGAAATATTGATTATGTGAAAAAGTTTGTAGTGTTAAGGTGAGGTAAGTTTTGAAATGTCAATTGTATGTCAATTCAGTTTAATTGGGTTTTAATCAATTAATGGTCAACGTTGTGTATAACAAACCTGTAATGGAAGGTAGATTTTTACCTTTTCATGATAGTTTTTTAAATGATCCTTTAATAACGGGCATTCCTCGTCATTAAATGTATTTTTGCGGGACATTTTATGACGGGGATTCTTCGTCATCAAAAGTATTTTGGGGCTTAGATGACGATGAAAAATCATCATTAAAACCCTTTAATGACGGGGACGTGACTCTCATCTAAACACTTTTTATCAAAAACCGTTATCAAAAGATACCGCCAAAATACTTTTGATGACGGGCAATCCCATCGTTAAAGGTGTTTTTGCGGCCAGTTTAATGACGAGGATTCCCTGTCATCAAAAGTGTTTTGGCTGCACATTTTGATGACGATTTTTGGTAAAATGAGTTTGGATGACAGCCCGATAGATGACAGTAGCATCTCCGTCATTAAATGATTTTAATGACGTTTTTTTACCATCATCTAAGCCCCATTTTGTAGTAGTGATGTGCCTTAACTGGGAGAAACATTTTTAGATACATTTGTTCAAACAAATTATTTAAATTTCAAAAATACCCTGCAACTTATTTAATGTAAATTCATTTAAATATATTTATTGTAGATTAACCTATTAGTTTAATTAAATACATTTGTTATTTTATATATTACAACTATTGTCCTAATGTATTTGATAGGAGGTAAATTCAAAAATGAGGGAAATGAACAACCATATCTATCTATATATAATATATTAAAAGTCACTTGAAAGGAGAATAATTTCCTGGATGTTTTTATCTTATGTCTAATACAGTTTATCATTTACTACCATTCATTATCTCATTTGGCATTAGACAATTGCATGACATATGTATGTAAACTAATTAATTAACTTCATCAAAACTAATTATTGTTAGTTCTGTAATTAATACTCATTGTTTGTTACTAAGGAGTGTTTATGAGTAAATATTTTAAGTTTTGAAGTGAAAGTCAATAAGACAATGTTGAATACCAAAAGTTAAATTGTACCTAATGGAGGATATAATTCAAAAATAAATATTCATAATTTATTTAACTAGACAGATCATGCTGAAAAGTTGGGGAGGAATATGATGGAAAAAAATTCCAGAGATTGTAGTCCTATACATATTTGCAAAAAAACAAAGCGTTTGGTTTGCGAGATTAATTATTTGTTGTAGTCACACATTAACTTTTAGTTATTTTTATTGTAACTTTGACCCATAAAACCACATTCTTCAAATTTCAGTACAAAAATTTAATTTGGAATTTAATTTAATTTGAGATATAGAAAATCATAAACTCTTGACATTCAATGATTAAATTTTTGCTCTTTTAAACTCAAAAGTTAATGTCTAGGACAACTAAACAACCACAAGAAATTTAGTCATTTTAGATAATGTTGATTATATTGAATTAATTCAATGATTTTTAAAATTCCTGCATATTCATACAAGACCCGAGTAGGCGGGTCGAGGTCTGCTTGTTGTCCTCTTACTCTTTTAGCCTGCCTTGTCGAGGGTTCCTCTCTATATGAAAGCGTGCAAACATGCCTTCTTGGCTCAGAAAGAGGGCATATAAGAAAAGTGATCCCTCCACCAGGTTTTCGAGCTCAGGGGGAGGAAGGGAAAGTTTTCAGGTGAAAAAAGGTGAGATATGGTCTCAAGCAGTCTCCTCGGGCTTGGTTCGAGATATGAAGTTTGGTTATGACGAAGATAGATGGGTTTCCAGAGAAGGAATGCTGATCATTCCGTGTTCATAAAAAGGAAACAAGAGGAAATCCTAGTGTACTCAGTTTAGAACTCTAAATTCACAAGTAAAATTATGAGATTAGTCAGAAAGGCAGCTAGTAAGCAAGTCGAGTAAGACAGCTATTCTTAAGTCGAGCGAAAGCTATGCATTGTAAAAAACAAACCACTTTAATTGTTTGCATGAACTAGGTTTTTTGGTACACATTAATTCTTTTCGAATATAAACACTTATAAGTATCTAAGTCTAAGAGAAAAATGATATTTGAGAGAAACATAGTAACCATTTTCATTTTGTTTGATTTTTATTTACAATTATATATATTTTTTAATTTGTAAGTTAAAACACGTAAAATGCACGTATTGTCGTACTAGTAAGTATAAGTGGAGGAAAGAAGAGAGAAACATTTTTAGGCATGGATTGTCCTCGCTTTTTCATAGAATTCGTTAATTGTCTTTCATAAAATATCAAGAATGAGCGATCAATAATTTAAATTGAATGATTAATGAAGCTTTAACCTTTTGTATACAATTATCTAAACTACTATTAGAAATTCTTAAATTTTCCTATACATACCGAATAATTTAAATAGTTTAGATTATTAATGTGTCAACGTTAAAGATTATTCAATAACATTTTTTATAATTTTTATTTTTAGTTACATCTTATATCATTGTTTGTTAGATTGTATTAAACTTTAACATCAATAGTGTAAACTAAATTTATTAGATAGGATAACTTGAACTGACGGATGAAAGAATGACAACTGAAAAATAGGGAGGACGTGTCTTATCTAATAAAAATCTTTGAAACGCGGGTTGTACGCTCCCATTAAAAGTAACTGGGAATAGGAAGACGTAGTGACAGATAGAAATGATGAGAAGTCGCTTTGTGTACCTTCGAGGAAAATGTCAGTAAGAACGGGAAACGAAGTGACATGCAAAAATGATACGCACCTTTCCTACTTATCCTTGTGTGTTATTTATGTTTGCAAGTTCCAACAAATGACAAAAAGGCAGAAAATCCAATCAATCAAACCCCTTATCGAAACGTACATGAACAATGAAATATCATCATTACACCATAACAAATCAAACTTCGTTTAGTATAATGAGGGCAAATGAGCAGGAGTGAAACCTCTGTCGAGCCACGTGTAGAAAGGAGAACCAATCAAAAGAGAATGTGAAGACGCTCATCGTGGGAGAATAGGAAAAAAAGAATCAAGACCGTAGGCATGATCCAATGGTTGAAGTTAATTTAGTAGTTAAAGCTAATACACATTATTCTGGGGGAATATTCTGTAATCCCATGAATGGAGTGATATCCTCGCAGGTACGGAGATATTTTCCATAAATCGTGGAAATTCCGTCGTGGGAGATTCTTGATTAAATTTTGTAAACACCTATAAATAAAAGCCAATTGTAATCATTCTCATTCAATACAAACCAAGTAATTTTTTTCTATTGCATCATTCTTATATTTTCTCTCTTTTCTTTTTTGAGTGTGTGAGGAAAAATCTTTTACATTTTGGTGCTCTCATTGAGAGCGAGGAGAAAGTCTCAAGGAGAAAGTCTCAAGAAAAAACCCTTCCAAAGCTGATTGATGCCTAGAACCAGATCAATTACTACCCTTAACGAGGGAAACATAACTGGGAATGGGGAAGATCATGTCAATCAACCCGTTCTGCCAGTTGAGATGCTTTAGACGATCCTGAATGTGATACAAAAGATGGAGTAGAGAAATGCCAAAACGCTACACAATGTATTGAAAATGGTGCAGGATCAAATCAGTACGCTACAACGGGAGTTTACACAGACACGTGCGGAGGTTAGTCAGTGAATCAACCATGAAGAATGGGAAAACCATTCCGAAGGAGGAGGATGAGAGGCTAGGAGGGAAGATAACAAAAAAGAAGGTGAAAGAGTAGGCGGCAACTACATAACAATAGCAATCATAGGAGGACGGGCATGTGGGCCCAAGGTATGAGGCATGGGAAGAAACTGAACTTGTCTGTTTAGATGAGAAGACATAGAAGATAGTAAAGCAACGAAAAATGAGTTTTGCTCCGGAATGGAACATTACGATAAAAGAAGAAGTAGAAAAACTTTTGAAAGCAGGCTTCATCTGTAAAGTATACTATCCGGAGTGGCTTGCCAATGTGGTTATGTGAAGTGGAGGATCTATGTGGACTTCACCGATCTAAATAGAGCTTGCCCAAAGGATGAATATTCATTTCCAAGAATAGACCAGATGGTGGATGCCAAGTCAGGACACGAACTTATCAGTTTCATGGATGCTTTATCCGGATACAATAAGGTGAAATTGTTCCAACCTGATTAGGGAAAAACATCATTCATAACTGAAAATACTAGAGCACTCCATCTCATTTTGTTTCAACGGCTTGAATAACGAAGCAGAGTACGAAGCCTTGATAGCGAGAGTCTCTCTGCTACGAAAATTGGAGGTAACTGATGTAGAAATATTATGTGATTCAATGCTAATCGTGAAACATATTATGGGAGAATTCATGGTAAAATATGAAAGAATAATCAATTGCTTGCAACAGATGAAAGAGTTACTGAGTCAACTGAAAAACTACAAGATTCGTCAGATCCTGAGATCAGAAAATGGGCACGCAAAGATGTTTTAGCAAACTTGGGGTCTTCACTGCAATTCCCGCGCAAAAGAATTCTACCAGTGAAAGATGTGGAATTTCTCAAGAAGCCAAATATCTTATCCCCACTAAAGGAAGTGAAAGATGTGGAAGTTAAAAAAGAACAGAGCTAGCAAGATGACATAATTCGCTACTTAAAAGATAGGGTGTTACCTGATAGTAAACTTCATGTGAGGAAAGTCCAACAACAAAGTGGCAGGTACTGCTTGAATAATGGATTTTTATACAAAAGATATTTTTCAGGTCCGTATTTAAAGTGTCTAAGGGAAAAGGAGGCACGATATGTGTTAACTGAGATCCATGAAGGGATATGCGAGAATCATACTGGGGGCAGGTCATTAGCTCACAAAGTGTGCAATGAAGGGTACTACTATCCCAAAATGTACCAAAATGCCAAGCCATATGCAAAAAGTTGTGACAAGTGTCAACGCTTTGCTCCCGTAGCTAAGATGGCTCTTGGGAAACTCAACCCAATGGCACCACTATGGCCGTTCATGCAATGGACACTTGACATTATTGGACCACTACCCATGGCACCAACTCAAAAGCTCTTTCTGTTAGTGGCGATGGACTATTTCACTAAGTGAATTGAAGTAGAAGCTTTCGCAAGAATTCATGAGGGGGAAGTAAAATGATTCCTATGGAAGAATATATTGTGCCGATACGGGATACCACGAGTTCTCATCTTTGACAATAGGCTTTAGTTCATGGGGAAGATAGTGAACGAACAAGCTGAAAGGTCAAAATGTATTATACTGGACAACATGAAGAAATCATTAGAATCGGCTAAAGGAAAATGGGTAGATGAATTATCAGCGGTACTATGGGCGCATAGACCAACTCCCAAGAAAACAACGGGCGAGACACCTTTCACTTTGACGTACAGAACAAAAGTAATAATACTTGTTGAAATTGGAAGTCTAACTATGAAATCATAGCTGGGTGAACAATAGAATGAAGAACTTCTAAAGGAAAACCTTGACCTGTTGGAAGAAAGAAGAGAAGCGGCTCTGATTCAGATGGCCCACTATAACCAGAAAAGAAAAGTTTACTTTTGAATAAGAGTTAGAAGATGGGAATTCCATAAAGGAGATCTAGTTCTGAAATAAGTATTCCAAACAGAAGGGAAATTTGGACCAACTTAGGAAGGGCCGTACATTGTCAAATGTTATTACCTAGCAACGGAAGAAGGGGAAGAGCTGGCAAAGCCGTGGAACACCATTCATCTAAAAAAGTACTTTGTTTAATTTATAAACATTTTATAGTGAATAATGTTCCCATGATTTTTTGTCATAAGGGTTTTCCGTGTAAATTTTTTTATGTCAACTCTCTCTCTTCTCTCCAAAAAACAAAAAATAAGGTCGGCAGTCCTTTGGCCTAAGCCTTTAAGAGCAGGAAAAACCTTCTCTCAGAAATGTGGAAAACAAGGTCGCCGGTCTTTTGGCCTAAGCCTTGAGAGCAGAAAAAAATATTCTTTCAGAAATGTGAAAAATAAGGTCGGCGACTCTTTGGCCTAAGGCCTTGAGAATGATAAATTTGTTTTCACTTAAATGTGAAAAACAAACAGGGCCTTTTTACCTAAGTCCTTAAAAACGTACAAGTCATAAAGCTTTGAACAAAACAAATAAAAGCCAAATTCCACGAAAGAGGATAACTCATAAACGGGAGCACACTTTTCGAGGTAAAAGCAAAGGACATATGCCTCTTAACAAAAAAAAAGGCAGAAATTGGACGCACCAACAAAGTCAAACACTGTAAGAAGAATTCCCTTTAAAAGTTTTTAGATTTCAAAAGTATTAAGTTAAATCATTACAAGTTCTTCTAGTTGTAAGACTTTCCAGTACCCATAAGAATTGGCAAAGAGTAAGTACTCAATTGAAGATGGAAGTACAGAAGTCATGTTCAAAGCTAACAAAAATCATCTCATTAATGATAATTGAAAATTAAAAAATGATCTTGACAAAAGAAAGATGCAGGAAAGTACATGAAAGGAAATGTACAAGTTACAAAAGAAGCCTAGAAAAAAGTATGTCTCTCCCTCGGGAGCAACCTCGTCAACTAGATCAGAAGTATGAGCTGCAGTGGCTTCCGTTGTAGGAATAGAAGCATTGAAGACAATGTCTCCTGTGGAAGCATTTACCTCAGCTTGGACCTCTAAGGGATCTTTGAGAGGAATTTAGGGAGGAACTTTAGCCACCCCGTCTCTGTAGTTAGCATAGTAGATCATTTTCTCGACCTTGTCAAACATGGCCTGGAAAATGTCTTCAATCTGACTCTCTCTAATTTCAGCTTCAGATCTAGCTAACTAGGCAGCCACTAGCTTCTCCTCTGTAGCCTTCAACTTCTTTTCAGACTCGACCACAGTTGCATCCTGAGCAAGCCTCCCCACAGTGCCTTGAAGATCGACCTCACTTTTCGTTAGGCATTCGTTTTCAACAATGAGGCGGTCGAATACCCCCTGGAAATCAACCACCTTCTTCCTCCATCCAAACATCTCATGCTCCAAAGAGAGTTATATACTCCTAGAGAGCATTACGGTGGACGACGACCTGAAAAGACAAAGTGTTAGTAAATGTAAAGTTAGAAAAGGAAAAAAGTAAAGAATTAAAAGAATAATACCTTCATCAGGCCATGGCTTAGAGAGCAGAGATGGTTCCCTATGGTCATGCCATGGCAGTCTCCATGTCCACCAGACTGGAACCCACATAGCACTATGTGTGCAGAATGAGGATCACTGAGAAAACTTACAGTGGAAGGGTTGGGGGGAGCACCTACAAAACACCTCCATCTCCATAAGGAAGGCTCCTCATTTTCCCCCTTGAGAGCAGGATGAGTGAGCAGGGGTGGGTTCCCTTTGTTCTGATTACAGAGGAAGTGGAGGAGAACTTGAACGCTCCAGAAGATCCTCTTCCTTGGAACATGAGCAAGAGCAGAAGACGCACAATGTCCCGTCTTAAAAGAGCTTGGTATGTCCCGTCTTGGACGAACGTTCCTTTCATCCTCAATTACTCTAACAATGTTACTACGAAGACGCCTCAACACGTCGACACTGGTAGCAAACCTTCGGAGTAAGGTCTCTCTTTCTTCATCTTCCCACTCAGACTTAGAAGTAGTGGAAGTGTTGGAAACAGAAACAGGGGGCCAAACGGTGAGGAGAAGACAGTTGAGGCAATGGGAGCCGCTACTAGAATAAAAGCAACGTTGACCTCTGTCCATGGATCGATGAGATCAATCTAGTCTCGTTCTCGGCAATGATAAGCAGCGTTGAGTTTTTCATCAAAAGCCTTAGATAAATAGTGCTTTTTGTTTCTCTTGTGATTTGTAAGAATGAGAGAACCTGTTAGTAAATTATAAAAAATAGAAAAAGAACTTAAAGGAAGATCGAGGAACTGAAGCTCCGGTAACTTATTGAAAATTGCCCATTTTTTAGGAATTTTCCAACGGTAATTATTGCCTCAGTTCTCACTAATCAGTATAGTATCCTGTTCCCAGCCTTTATGCCCTTTCAGGATCGCGGTTATCACATTCCCTCTCTACTCAGATGGACGAGGGGTAATGTAATAGCTCTCATCTCGACCCTTGACTATGTAACAATGACGAAGGTCATCAATTCCTAAATCTAAGTTATATCTTATATTCATGGCTTCGAAGCCAAGAAGAACCCTATAAGAGCTAGGGCTAAATTGGGATGGGGGCTACATTGATAGTATAAAAGAACTCCTGCAGAAAAGGAGAAAAATGAAGTTTAAGACCTAAGGCAATGTACATCAGACTCAAGGTAATTTGGTAGGGGGCTCTACATGGAATTCCCGTGGCATTACTCTTTCCTTGGCACAAATGACGTCCGTTGGAAAGACATCCCGATGAGAGGCTATAAATCAGTTAAGCTCGACTTGGGTCCTAACTAAGGGAACAAAAGGTTTGAATTGGGTACCCCCACCTTCTATCACTCGAAAACCAATAAAGGAAAAATTTGCAAAGGAGGAAGAAGATTAAAACTTACCAAGAACAAGAATCGAAGGTAAGGAAGAAATGAAATGGAGGAAACCTTAAATGAGCAGCAGACTCACAAGGGAAATGAAAACCACTTCATAAATCATGAAATCGGGTAAGTGAAAGGACATTTTACAGATACTTGCTGGCAATGAGGCGTGGCTGACAGGATGATGGAACAAACCATTATCTGAACCAACAAATGAAAAAATGACAGGTGGAAAGGAGGGAGGACATGTCTCATATAAGAAAAATCTTTGAAATGTGCGTTGTACGTTCCCAATAAAAGTGTATAGGAATGGGAAGATGTAGCGGCAAATTGAATATATGAGAAGTTGCTTTGTGTACCTTCGAGGTAAATGTCAGTAAGAACGAGATACGAAGTGGTAGGAAAAAACGGTACGCACCTTTCCTACTTATTTCATTAATTATTATCCTTGTGTGTTATTTATATTTGCAGTTTCGAACAAATGGAAGAAGGGCAGAAAAATCCAATCAATCAAACCTCTCATTGAAATGCACATGAACAGTGAAATGTGGGGCAAATGAAACCTCTATCGAGCCACGTGTAGAAAAAAGAACCAATCAAAAGAGAATGTAAAGACTGCCATTGTGGCAGAATATGAAAATAAGAATCAAGGCTGTAGACACGATCCAACGGTTGAAGTTGATTTAGTAGTTAAAGCTAATGTATATATTCTAGGAGAATATTATGTAGTCCCATGAATGAAATGATAATCTCATAAATACAGAGATATTTTTCCATAAATTATGAAAAATCCATTCTGAGAGATTCTTGATTAAATTCTGTAAAAATTTATAAATAAAGGTCAATGGTAAATATTTTCATTCAATACAAACCAAACAATTTTCATCCATTGCATTGTTCTTATATTTCTCTCTTTGCGTTTTTGAGTGTGCAAGGAAAAAATCTTCACAGTCGGTCTACAGTTTTTAGGATTACTAAATATATTGAGTTCCAAAAGAAGAAAAAATGCCATTGACAAAAACCATGACACCTAAGCCTTATGGTGCCATTAGGAATTCAAAAGTGTCATTTTCAAGTTTTCAACCACAAGCAGATCATCCTTCTATTCTGATTCTATTTCCACCACTAAATACTTCCTCAGCTCATTATCTCTTTAATAATTCAATCATGAAAAAATGCCGTTTGATAAAAAAAATCACAAAAAATCCGATGAGCAGAAAAACAAAGCCGTTTAAAATTTCAGCTTAAACTCTGTCATACGTTGATCACCTAAGAGCCTCAAATTTCTAAAAATTTCAAATTTCAATCCGTAAACCATCTTTCCCATCAGTTTACACACTAAAACACACAGTTTTACTTGAATTTCTACACCCCTCTCTCTGGTTTAAGCTCTTCAAGGAACAGCCATGGAAGTTGGGAGAATTTCTTCAGCACATTCAATTCACAATCAAACCTCATTGAACAAAACCCAACTCAGAAAACCCATGTTCGTAAATTTTCATTTCAATTCAACACCCAATTCCCCTTTCTCATCAATTAATAGAAACATCTCACAATTCAAGCTTCACACGACAATTTCATCCACTGTCTCAACCGAATCAACAGCCCCACCAGAGGCAGAGTTTGAAAGTAACAGTGAAGAGGAAAAGTTCGACTGGTATTCGCAATGGTACCCGGTTATGCCGGTGTGTGACCTTGACAAAAGGGTCCCACATGCGAAGAAGGTGATGGGTATCGATATGGTAGTGTGGTGGGATAGGAACGAGAATGAATGGAAGGTGTTTGAAGATTTGTGTCCTCATAGGTTGGCTCCTTTGTCCGAAGGAAGGATTGATCAATGGGGTAGGTTGCAGTGTGTATACCATGGTTGGTGTTTTAATGGCTCTGGTGATTGCAAATTCATCCCGCAAGCACCTCCAGATGGTCCTCCGGTAATAACTCTTACATTATATATTTGCTTATCTATTGATTTGATTAGTTTGAGTTATTGTTTCATGTTTTTGGGGACTTTTTTGTTTGTTTGTTTGTTGTGTCTCATTTTTAATCTTCTTTCAAAAGTATTTAATGTCTCGACAGAAGGAAAATTCTATGTTGCAGTACCAATATATTATTGGGTGAGAGATACAGCGAGTGAGGAAGTAAGAGACAGAGAAAGTTTTTCTCCCCTCTCCTTTCTCTATGTTTCCTATTGTACAGTACAATCACGTTACCGTAGAATGATCCATCTTTAAATTATGTATAAATCTTAATACTATAACAGATTGAACGAGATAATTGTGCCATATCAACAATATAGACGAGCTCCTCTTCACTGTTTAGGAGCCAAATATTAACGTAATATTCTTTTGGTATTGCTTGTCTCGATGAGTTTGGCTAGTGTAAGGACTTTGAGAATAAAAGTTAACTAGAGTCAACCTCGGTTTATGATCTGAAGTTGAATCTCAGAAGTATAAGTGAAAGGTCAATAAAGGTTTTCTCTCCAAGTAAACAAATTGTCTATTTCTTCTTGATGATCAAACAGAAAATTGGTTTGATAAAGAGCAGAACACAATAATGGCTCTCAAATATGTTAATGCAGGTCCACACATCCAAGAAGGCATGTGTTTCCATCTATCCAACCACAGTACAGAACGAGATTCTATGGTTTTGGCCAAACAGTGATCCCCAATTTAAAGATATTCTTTCATTCAAAAAACCACCATTTATTCCTGAGTTGGATGATCCTTCCTTTACCAAGTCAATGGGTAATAGAGATATGGCATACGGGTTTGTAAACATCGATCCTTCCTTATGCTAGCAGTTCTAGTTGAATTTTATTCTCATTCTTATGGTGAAAGTAAATTTTCATTTTCAGGTATGATCTCTTGGTCGAAAATCTAATGGATCCTGCACATATTCCATATTCCCATTATGGGATCATGCGGATTCCGAATTCTAAAAAAAGATAAGAAATTCTGAGTGAAATTCATTGTTTTTAAATGACTTTAACTTCTTTAGTATGATTTTTACCTTTACGGTGTTCCTTTGGCTAACTTGAAGTGTGTCTTTCAACACAATTAAGGCTGATAGAGAAGGCGGAAGACCACTTGAACTGAGAGTAACAAAATTCGGCATTGATGGTTTCACCGGCAAGCAAGAATGGGGAAATAACAAATTCATTGCACCATGCATATTCTATGCCTTCCCTGATCCAGTTAAGGATCAAGAAAAAGATAAGGAAAGTCAAGGTAATGGATCTGTGTCGTCCGGTGGAAACAAAAAAGTAAGACACCAAATGGATTTTAATTTTGCTAGTCTTATTTTTTTCGCTCTTTCCTTATCCCATTCTTCATTTCTTATGATTGTTTTTTTTGAATGGCTTAGGATTCATTGGCCAAGGTCTCGGGACGAATAGCACTTCTCATATTTATTTGTGTTCCAGTTAGTCCTGGTAGAAGCAGATTAATATGGGCCTTCCCTAGAAATTTTGGGAAATTGATTAACCAAATCGTACCGCGATGGATCTTTCATCTCGCTCAAAATCTCATTTTAGATTCTGATACGTATCTTCTTCACCTTGAGGTAATTCCGATCACCGTGATTATACAGTATGTTCTCGGTGTAGATTACAAAAGATTATTTTTAAAAGAACGAATATTGCAAGTCTGCTGGTGAACTACTACTGTAAATAAATGGTTAACACTTAACCTGTATGTCTCATATGAAGTCAATGATAGAAGAATATGCGTGTAGGCATTTCGTATTCTTACTAAACATATATGTTTACAGGAGCATAAGATAATGGAGATTGGCCCTGCAAATTGGGAAAAAGCTTGTTATGTGCCTGTAAAATCTGATGCTTTGGTGGTTGCATTTAGAAAGTGGTTAAACAAGTACTCAGGTGGTCAAGTTGATTGGCGAGGCAAGTTCTCCGGGGCCCTTCCTCCGACCCCTCCACGAGAACAGCTCCTGGACAGGTACTCACCAGCATCATTTGCTTAATGTCTAGATTTTAAGGAGTGATCGTACTGGATTTTTTAACTTGTCATCAAAGTTTGGTTAGGCCTTTGTTTGTGTCACTTAATTTAAACTGCTTTGTATGCTGCTTGACTCGGCTGACGTGTTGTGGTCTAGGAGAGCGTCTTGGAATGTTGTTTCAAATTGCCTGGATTTGGCCTCTCTGGTGTAGTTTATAAGGCTCAATACCTCTCTTCTTAACATTTGGATTTTAAGGAGTGATGAGGCTAAGCTTTTTAACTAAAACTATAATGAGTTAATTTATATAATTGTTCTTCAGGTACTGGACACATGTGGTGAACTGCCGGAGTTGCAGTTCAGCGCATAAAGCTCTCAAGGCACTTGAGGTTGTGCTGCAGGTTGTCTCTATTGTAGCGATCGGAATAATGGCTGCAATGAAGCAGGGTGCAATCTCGACAGCTGCTCAGACGATAGTCGTCTCCATTGCAATACTATGCTTTGCTGCTTCAAGGTGGTTGTCCCACTTCATTTACAAAAACTTTCACTTCCATGATTACTACCATGCCTTGAGATGAAAGTAGGTCTTCTGCTTTCCTCTGTATGATTCACACTTTCAAAACTTAGTATAGTGGGAATGTATTTATTCGTAATAATGATACCTCTCTTGTTATTTTTATATAGAGAAGTTGAAACCGATCTTAAATACTGTAATTATATAGATTAATCTGTTTTCATTAATAGAGATCTGCGGTCTTGAGGGGAACGTTAACAAGAGTATTCTCTTATCCTCTTTTTAGTAGAGATTGTTAACTCTGTGTCTCATATCAAGGATTCATTCAAACTTTAAGATATGAAAAAAAAGTCATTTGACATTTAGAATTTAACTTCTCTAGTTTAGCCAACGAAAAAGTTGCTTCTAACTTAGTTAAGCATTTAGCTTAGATTGTTAGAAAATCTTTCTCATCATCACCTCCACCAACTATGACAATCATGGTCTAACGTCCACCTTTCTCTCACTATTTCTTTTATAATTTAGACCCCATTACCTTGGTTATGCAACTAGCATCATTCTAGAGTACTAGGTGGGTGGGCACGTGTAAAATGTTTATTTGAAGATCATTAACAAGATGGAAATAATATTCTTCATACATATAATATCTTGCCTACATTAAGATTAAAAGTCCTTTGCGTTATATAATATATTTCTCTGTTAAGTTGAAAATTACGTTTGAGGCTGTTATAGAAGCTGACAGAAGATTAGAAGAGTCTCGTAAGAAAAGTAGGAGGTGGCGCAGAAGAATTTAAATAATATAAAAAAATTAGTATGGAGAGAAAAGTAAGAAGAAAAAGAAGATGATGATATCATATTGCATGCTGGTGTCGCATTCGAATACTTCAGAATGGAAAAACCCATGTATATTTTTTTAGGGACCTCAATAGGGATTTGAATTTTCATATTAAACAAACAGAAAACACATCACGCAATAATAAAAATGACCTCATTTCATTGCATCCATTTATGGCTAAAATGTGAGTAATTGGGGCTTGAAATACACCTTAAGGATTAAAATACCACTTAACAATCACTATAGCACAAGTACATTTTTATCACTTAAAAGCAAAGTCCCTCATTGCTTAGGTAAGAGTTTGAAGTGTGCTTTATAAGTCTCTACCTTGGACCTTGGGGTATGGCCTCAAGGGGCACCCCACATTTTGTGGGAGAAAGAGCACTTAAATGGGCTCACAGATCTCTCACACGTACGTCTAAATGTAGATTTTGAGCGACATAAACAACGCTATTAAGGTTGAACACCATAAGTTGGTCTCCATAAGCTCATTCAGCCTTATACGTTTTAGTTCACGGTAAGCGCTTGATCCTACAATTGGTATCAAAGACTGGTGATCAAGGGTTCGCCTATCAGAGAAAGTATTATGCTTGTGGACAGGTGTTAAAGCAGGGATTGTTGGCAAGCGGGCTAGCATCTTATCACGTGACGGATGTCTGGTGGGGCCAAGTCATAGGCGAAACCTGAACGTATGTGTTTGAACTACATAAGAAAAATAAAATTGTACCTTAACTACCAGCTATAACTTTTAGTTCAACGGTAAGCGCTTGATCCTACAATATGGTAGATTTTATGAAGGATTTACATGCCAATGTTTGAGCTAATATCAAAAGAAAGAATGAGCAATATGCAATACAAGCAAACAAGGGGCAAGTGAAGGTTGTCTTTTAACCTGAAGATTTAGTGTGGGTGCACATGAGGAGACAAATGACTTCTCACACAAAGAAAATCCAAAATGTAGCCTAGAGGAGATGGTCCTTTTCTAGTCTTGGAAGGGATTAATGATAATGCTTACAAGCTGGATTTGCCAAGTAAATATGAAAATGTTAGTGCCACATTTAATGTTTACTGACTTATCTTTGTTTGATATATGTGATTCGAGGGCGAATCCTCTCGATGAGAAGGGAATGATAGAGATCAAGGTGCTGACCATTTGCAACAAGTCTTGATTCCTAAATTTTCCGAAGATCCTTTGCAAGGAATAGGTGGTCCAATGATTAGATCAAGGATAAAAAGGATGAAAGAGGCTTTACAAAGATTAACCATAGAGATGCATCATAAAGAGGCTGTTCTAGAAAATTCTAAAAATATGTTGTCCTTACCACTTTGAGACCTTGGTAACCCCAAGGAATGCTCAATCATTTCTTCCTCGTGTGCACCTATACCCAATCTCCAGGTTAAGAAACAACCTTCACTCGCCTCTTGTTAGCTTGCTTTGCATATTGCTTATTCTTTCTTTTAATATTAGCTCGAACCTTGACATATAAATTCTAAAAAAACTTTCTACCCTTTAGCTTATTTCATTAAAGAACAAGTCAGCAATATGTGTTGCATCAGAGATTTTAGAACATGTAATGAAATGAACCATTTTATTAAACCTACCAACAATAACAAATATGTTGTCCTTACCACTTTGAAGCCTTGGTAACTCTAAAACAAAATCAATAGAAACATACATCCAAGGTGGGTTAGGCACTAGTAAAGAAGTATACAAGCGATACGGTTTAACTTTAGATTTTACTTATATACATGTAATACCTTTGCCACAAACATATTTCACATCAGGCTTCATATTAGGCCAATAAAAATGTTCATGCTATATATCTAAAGTCTTTTGCACACCAATGCCCTATCAAACCGCCCCCATGAATTACTCTAGTAAGAAGTTCATGAATTGAAGAAATAGGCACATAAATTTATCTTTCTTAAATAAAAATCCTTCATGCTTATAATAATCAACAAACATAGACTTTTCACATGCATTGCCATACTTGGCTAAAACCAGAATCATTAACATAGGAATCTTTAAACAATTAGACAACAAGCAATTTAGTTTGCAAGAAAGTAAGTAGTTGCGTACCTCCTAGACAATGCATTAGCAACAACATTTTCCTTCCCAAGTTTGTACTTGATCACATAAGGAAAAATTTCTATGAATTCTAGTAACTTAACATGCCTTTTATTAAGTTTACCTTGGGATTTTAAGAATTTTAAACTCTAATGAATTCCCTCGGCCACAAATAATGCTGCCATGTCTGAAGAGTTCTCACTAATGTATAAAGTTCATTGTTATAAGTAGGATAATTCGCTCCTGCCCTACTTAGCTTTTCACTAGAATAAGCAATTGCTTTAGAATCTTGCATCAAAACAACCTTTATTCTGATTCCAGATGCATCACATTTTACCTCAAAAGCTTTATCAAAGTTAGGCAAACACAACAAATGTGCATTAGTTAGCTTATCTTTCAAAGTTTTGAAAGCCTGATCATGTACATCATCCTATTTAAAACTACATTCTTTTTAACAAGTTCATTCAAAGGTGCAACAATAGAACTAAAATCATAACAAAACTTCGATAAAATCTTACTAAACCATGAAAACATCTTACCTCGTTCGCATTCTTAGATGCAGGCCAGTCCCTTATTGTCTTTACCTTTTCTTCATCAACACTAATACCTTGTGAACCAACGACATAACTAAGAAAAAAACAGATTCCATGCAAAACGAGCACTTCTTAAGATTATCATACAACTTGTGTTCTTTTAATTTACTAAAAACAACATGCAAGTGTTTCACATGTTCTTCCGAATTCCTGCTATAAACTAAAATATCATCAAATTAAACTACCATAAAATTTCCTATGAAAGCACACATTGATTCATTAATCTCATGAATATACTAGGTGCATTAGTTAAACCAAATGGCATTACTAACCACTCATACAATCCATATGAAGTTTGAATGTTGTCTTCCATTCATCAGCCCCTTTCATGCAATTTGATAGTAACCATTCTTTAAATCAATTCTGTAAAACAAACAAGATCCATATAATTCATAAAGAATGTCATCTAATCTAGGGATTGAATATCCATACTTTACCGTTATCTTATTAATGGCTCGAAAATCCACACACATACGCCATGTTTATTCCTTCTTTGAGACTAAGATGACAAGAACTGAACATGGAGTAAGACTTTCCCTCACGAAACCCTTTTGCACCAACTCATCCACTTGATTTTGTATCTCATTGGTTTTTTCGAGATTAGCTCTATAGACAGGTCAATTTGGTATGGCAACATCGAGTATGAAGTCTATATGATGTTCAATACCTCTTAAGGGAGGTAATCCATGGGGAATCTCATCGGTGAATAAGTCCTTGAATTCATGCAATAAGGACACAACAACACTATGCAAATAAGGGTTAATGTCATTAGTTGAAAAAAAAACATTCTTGTATTTAAGTACAAGTAGTTGCTGCCTCACAATCAGAACACTCTTAACCTCACTTTTTTCAGCGAATGCACACACACTCTTATTTTTCTCTCATTTTTGCACATATTCCCCACCTTTTCTCTCAGCCTCACTATTTTCTTTGAAACTCTTCCTCTTGGCCTCTCTCTCTTTTTGTTTCCCTCTAGTTTACAAATATGATTCTCTCTCATTTTTCACTCATTTGCTATTCTAATATGATCTTCATAAGCTTTCAAATGTGTGAGAGGGGTTAATATAAAAAATTAGTTATTAAATGCAAGGGAATAATGATTTTGTATTAATCATGTGACCTTCCTATCAAACTGCCATGACCAACAAGATATGACCAACATACACTGGTGCCACATCACAAAGAACCTCATCCACATATTTACCAATTAAAAAAGAAACCAAAACTTGCTTGGTTATCTTGACTTCTCCACATTCATTTAACCATTGTAAATTGTTTGGCTTAAGATGCTTCAAGATATTCAATTTCAACGTATCTACCAGTAAGGTACTAGCAACATTGGTACAACTCCCATTATCAATAATCAAAGTACATACCTTGTCTCTCACTAAGCATCTAGTGTGGAAAATTTATTCTCGTTGCTCCTCATCACCATCATCCTTGGGTTGAATGCTTAGTGCTCTCCTTGTAACTAATAAATCACCTATTACTTGTTCTTCAATATCAAAATCAGAATAGTATTCTAATGGTGGCATCTCATACTCACTTAAACCATCACTTTCGATCTCACCATTATGTAACACAGTCATCACTCTTTCGTTTGAGCATTGAGAAGCAATATGCCCAAATCCTTAGCACCTAAAGCACTTAATATCTCGTGATTTAGAAGAAGATTTAGTTTATGTTTTAGCTTTAACAACAACAACCAACATCTTTGAGTTTGCTTCTTCTTTTAATTTTGTTAAGTTTTGTGGTCTTTATAATTTGACTTCCGTGAAGAACTAGAAGCCAAACTAGATTTAAACCCTTTTTTATTTGAGTTGCTTCTCCACTTTAATGGCTTTGTGCAACAGCTCCTCCATCTTCTCATAATGTTGTAAATCGACCACATCAGTAATTCTTTATTTAAACCACCAATAAACCTTTCTATGGTACCTCTCATTTTTCCTCAACATTTTCTTTTATCATAGTTATTTTCATCTTCTTGTAATAGTCTTCCACGCTCATGGATCCTTGAACCATCCCTTGAAACTTTATTTGTGAATCTCTATAGTAGCGGTTAGGAACAAATCTCTTGCACATCACCACTTTCATGTCCTCCCAAGTGTGAATAACCCTCTATCCATTCATCTTCCTATTTAACATTGATTGGACCAACTAAATACTTGTATAATTAGTGAACTCCACGGTCGTCAATTTGACTTTCTTCTCTTCTGAATATTTTGGCAATCAAACACATGTTCAATTTTTCTCTCCCACTCCAAATATAGTTTTGGATAATTCTTTCCTTGGAAAGTAGTTATCGCCATTTTAATGCAACCCAAAGTATTATGCCTCTTTTCTCCAATCCTCTTTCTTCTCCTAGAATTAGAATTCTCATCATCTAAATCTTCTTCTTCCTCTTCCTCAAGCCGCCCTTCAAAAAAATTTGATTTTTCTTGGAGATTGCAAATCATCTAATCTTGCACTAAACAACTTAAATTAATCTGCCACAACCTTCTTCCATAACTTCATGTAGGGATCTTGTTGCTCATTATCGCTGCTCATTTTGATTATCTACAATAGAAAAAATACTGCAAAATTAAATTGGAACCTCACACGCTCCCTCACGTGTTTGCACTTTAATCAAGATGAGTTTCACTCGTGTTAGCACTCTTTTTGGCTTTTCTTGAAGCTAATCTCACCACTCTTGCTTTTACAACTCTTTGAATTCATCTAACTAGTCTTTTGTAAAGAACTCTAGCAATGTTCTTAAAAAAAAGCAGGTAGCAAGTACTTTATAACTTTGGTTTAAATGAGAAAGAATGGGACAAAAGATAGAATAAATGGTTTAGATATGATAAGAATAGGGGTGTTCAAAACAAATCCGAGCCGGTTGAACCGAATAAAAAATGGTCAGTTCGGTCGGTTCTTTATGTATGTTCGGTTCGAGAAAATCATCGGACCGAACCGAAACTTTAAATTGATATTATTTTTTTATTTTTTATATATTATTTCTTATAAAACTGAACTGAACTGTATCGAAACAAAACTTTAATTATATATATATTTTTTCAATAATATCATTTAAAAATTATATAAAAAATTATTTTTAAATAATAATACCGAACCGAAACTCACGGTTCAGTTCAGTTCTTTTAGTATTCGCAGTTTAGTTTTGTCACCAAATCGAAGTTTTGGTTCAGTTCAATTTTTTATAAAAAAACTGACCGAACCGAATCGTGAACATCCCTAGATAAAAAAGAGTCTAAGATCAAAATAGTAAGATTTGGAGAAATCCTTGTCGGATTGGAATTACCACTTGGATTGGGATTGGTATTTTCTTTCTTTGAAATCATGCTCAAACACTCATTTGAGAAATCTAGATTCAATTAGGAATTTGTTTGAGAAATCTTAATTGAACGAATCTGATTTGTAACTAGAAGCCCCACACACAATAAAGAACGTGCAAATAACAAAAGGAGAAAACCACAATTGAAAAGACGAATAATATCTTTCAAATTTGCAAAAATAAAATAAGCAAGAGAGATGAAACCAGATCTGATGGGTCAAAACTTTGACTCTCTGGAAAAACTTTACACTTGTGGGCAGGTGCTGAAGGGGGATTATTGGTTGGGGGCGAGCATCCTGCCGTGTGGCGGATGCCTGGTGCGACCAAATTATAGTCAAAACCTGAACGCATGAATCGAGAAAAAAAGAATAGACTTGCTGCTGACTTGCTCTGGTCATCAGTCCACTGATTCCTTACAAATGATTTTAGGAATATTTAGGAATCAAGTTTTGTTGTAAGCGGTCAACCCTTTGATCTCTATAACACTACTAAAAAAACAAATACAACTATGTAATAAACAAATCATTAAGAAAGCATAGTGGTAAATGGAAGGGTGTTGTAAAGTTGATCATTCATTCTTTTAGTATAAGTAAGAAATTCCCCTAATGGGCTTTTTGGAAACCCACTAATAAAACTAGCACCCAGTTTTGGATACTGAAATTACTTACATGCCAACTCACTACCTTTCTCCTCTCCATTATCTTTTTCCCTCATTCCATCACTCTTGATCGTCAACCCGTCTTCCCTACGTCCATCCCTCCCTCCCTTTGCAAGCAAGCACGCAATAACATTTATGGTGGTGCTTCAGGATTCCAATGTACTGCTTCCTAGATCAGGATAAGCTTGTCAGTGGACCACTGTCATCTCATTCTTGAGTGAGCTAGAGTGCATCCATCTTTTCACTAAATCAGTTCTTGACCTAGAGTGTGTAGAGATCTAGAGAAAGACGCACTGGCAGCTCGTAGTCACAGCAAATGCACTTTGATTGTTCAATATTATATTAATTAGGGACTTCCATGATTTGACTAAGCATGAACCAAGGATCAAAGATCCCTTGATTCATCTATCTTAAATAGGGAAAGAACAAAATCAAGAAGCCGTTTAGAAGTTTACTTCAGAAATATATATCTATTTCTCAAAATTAAGAAATCTATAACTTGGCCCCACCAATTTTAATTACTTTATCAAATATTTACTAAATTGTCATTCAATTTCAATGATGTCTTTTTTATTTTGTCTAATCAGAGTTTTTTTTCCAAACTACAATTTCAAATGTATCTTACACACTATCCATCACAACTTCATCTTCTCCATCACACTTTGCATTATACAAGCTTCTCTTCATCATATGTTTCTCTTTTCATTTTTTTCTTCTATTTGATGCTTGAAGCTTCTTTCATGCTCACATTAGAAGCTTTTTTCTTGCTGATGGAAGCATTTTTTCATCCTTACATGTACTCACATTTGATTTATGAAGTTTCTCATTATACACTTTCATTTCTTATGTCAAAATATGGAGAGATGAATTCAAGAAAACTTATGACAATATATCCTTCAAGTATTGAATACTTGAAGACTTTGAAGAGTTAGATACTAGTACTTGATGTCTTCTAGCACATGCGAGACTCTTTATAGCCAAGTCCATAACACCATCTTAATCTTAGAAGTCTTCAATTAAAGGGTTCAACTACTTATAAACAACTACTTAAACCCTTCAAGTAGTCATAAATAAATACTTAAATCCTTCAAGTAGACATTTGATTTCTGGGCTGCTTAAAGGGTACAAGTAGTCATAGACGGCTACTTGAACCCTTCAAGTAGTCGTCTGATTTCTGGGTTGCTTAATGATGGAATAAAAATAACTATTTGAAGGTTAAAAATAGTCATAAATAACTACTTGAATCATTCAACTAGTCATCTAGTTTCTAGGTTACTTACTGGCTGAATACAAATAACTACTTGAAGCCTTCAAGTAGTCACCTGATATCTGGGTTGAACACTTTAAATGTGAGCATGAAAGAAGCTTAAATCATCAAATTGAAGAAAAAATAAAAGAAAAAAATGAATGATAAGCTCGTATGATGCAAACTGTGGTGGAGAAGATGAAATTGTGATAAGTATTGTATAAGATGCATTGAAAATTATAGTTGAAAAAAGACATTGACTAGACTAAACTAAAATTGAATGACAATTTAATAAATATTTGTAAAGTAGATGGAATTGGTGGGGTCATTTTAATTTCGAGAAATGAGAATATATTTTCAAAGTAAATTTCTAAAGGGTATTCTTCCAAAGAACCCATATCGTAATGGGACTATTTTTGTGATACTTATGCATCAATGTGTTTTTTAATAATCACAAATGTGTTGGATGGCACTCACTACAACATCGTTATCTCATTTATATTGTTCTGAAGTATTTCAATTTTTTTGTGTACTAAGACTCTAATGGCACGCTTGATTCATTTTGAAAGAGTTTCCACTACATTCGGTTCTAAACGGTCATTTCAATTATTTACTATGAAATGGGAATTTTCTTTTAAGTGCATCCTACAACTTTCACGAAAGTTTTGATTCAATAAGAATGGATTGTGGAAAGTCCAATATTCCGTCAAAACCCCATAACATTCAGATGAATAATACTCATTTTTCATAAAAAGGACATTTTAGTAATGTCATATAGTTTGATTCTAATTTCTTGATTAGTAAACACAAATCATCATTCTTATTCCAAATAATTTGATTCATGAGTATGCTTTAATAAACACATTAATCTGATACCAGATTCTGATTAGTGAGCTCTTCATTCTTCATCTAATTTCTTTGACAAACGATTTCAAGCTTCATCCAATTATAGATGTAAGTAAACATACCATAAATATTGTTGGTTACTTAATATCGGTGTCATGATTTTTACCCCGAAAGTAGTCTAATGTTAGTAGACTAGGATTCAAATAAAATATATAAATAAACATTTTTACTTTGTAGAAGCTACCTCTTCTAGGTTTCTGATTTAAGAAAAGCCAAATATGAACTTGTAATATTTTTTTATAATGTTGTTGGTGGAAGGAATCAGTAAATGCATTAGGACATCCCAGTTAGGCTGACACATTAGTACCACCATCATTATTTAACTCAATCCAACATATTATTAAAATAAAATAACATAGTCAACAAAAGAAAATAAAAATAAAAAAATCAGTAGAACCTAAAAGAAGACCATTATAAATATAATAAAAAATAAACGAAGAACAAAAATTTGGATCATTCCACCACCGAGTTGGAGTAACTATACTAGGGGTCCTACAAGCCAAACAATCTACAACTCGATTATCCTCTTGATAAATATGAGTGACAACAAGATCCATCAATCGATTAAATTTAAACACATATCCCAAACAGTACGCCAGTGCCACAGAACCTTTCGAGATCTAGAGCGAAGAATGGACACCACATAAACAGAATCACTTTCCAACCATAATTCTCTCAATCTAAAGGTTGGAGCATAAACAATCGCAGAAATTGCACCGCTAACTCAACCTCAAATCAAAACATATGTAAAGGTGAATAGCGTAACAACCCTTAAAAAATTCTCTAGAAGATCGAAAAAGCCTCCACAAACTTTAAGCCTAGGGCTACCAAAATCCACTCCATATATATTCACCTTAATCTAACATGATGGGGGAGGATGCCAAAAAGCTTATAAAATACGCAGAGCTCTAAAAGAATGAACATAAAACTGTTGAAGTGTCTAAAGTTCCTCAATTGAAATCTGCATCGTGCAAATCTTAAAGGAGTTTGCTTCACGAACTGAATGCCAAAGCAAGACAAGAGCTTCAGGAAAGACATGTTTTTTACTCTAAAAAATGGTTTGATTAACAAGGAATCACACCACCTAAAGTACGGTAATAATAAAAGTCTGTCATAAAGCTTTCAATTACGTGCTAAAAAAATCCCCATCGCCATCTGCCAAAGATCTAAGAGAGTACCGTTAAGTTTATATCCTTCCTAAAATCACTTGACACGGCATCCCATAATCCATGAGAAAAAGGTAATTCTCTAAATAGATGACGCAAGTCCTACAATAGAACAAAGACAACATCGTGAAGGAAAAACATAGCCACGAGCATGCAACACAGAGTAAGTAGGTATCTTTCCATGGAACAAACGTCACGTAAGGATAGACCAGGAGGGTGGAATAAATTATTTCCAAATATGCTTAGCCCACCTAACAGAATTCCAACCTCAGTAAGAGAGGTATAGGTAGCTTTACAAGAAACAACACCATCCAATAACGAGTCAGTGTTAGAGCTGACCACCAGTACCCCAATCTCAGAAGTAAGTTCCGGATGAAAAGAACGAAAAGACACATGGAGATGCTAACCACTTGGATCAATGTAAACATCTCTAATAAGGGACTCTAAAGGAGGATGTAACAGATGATGATCATCAGCCAAATCAATCAGTGGAGTTCCCAACTTGTTGTCCATCCAAAAGTAAACTTTAGAATGACGACCAATCAACCACCTAGACTCAAGCGTCAAATGAGTATTATGACATTTCATGCCAGGCCAGATAGAAGAGGAAATATACCATGACCTCGGTCAATGATCCTGTGAGATGTAACGAGCATGGAGATAAAAGAAAATCATAGAATCCTCAGTCAACAACCTCCAAGTGAGGTTTGACCACATTACTTTATTAAAAATGCAAAGATCTTTGATACCAAGGCAACCTTCCTCTTTAGGTTCGCAACAAAACTTCCAAGACACTGAAGCAGACTTACGAGTATCAACTGAACCTGTGCAAATGAAGTTTCTAATAGCACTATTTAAATCTTTCAAAGCAGGGGTAGTCCAATGGTAAATTTGAGATGAATGCAAAAATGAACTTTGAATCACCAAATTAATGACATAATCTATCTGTCATAGATAAAGTTATACCCTTCCAAGATTCTAATTTCCTTTTATCTTTATCTGCCTAAGGGATCAACCAGTGACAGTTTGGCGCACTAACAAAGAGAGGAACCCTTAAATAAGTCATAGAATCTCCCCCTTTACACATTCAAGTCATTTATAAAAAATAGTAATGTGGGTCCCAGAGATGCCCCTGCCGAAATAAATGGAGGATTTATCCCAATTAACCCGTTGACATGCTAGTGAACCATAAAGCTCAAAAGCATCTAAAATCACTTGTTGACTTTTAAAAGAAGCCTTGCAGAAAAGAATAACATCATCTGCGTAAAGAAAATAAATCAGAGCACGCATCCCAATCGATGACGATATGGAAACCAATGAACCTAAATCTACCAGATTTGAAAGATACCTACTCAAAAAGTCTTTAGCCAAACAAAAACGAAGCGGGTAGAGGGGATCACCCTGTCACACACCTCGCGAGCATCTAAAAGAGCACTTAGGAGACCCATTAATAAGCACTGAGATCCTTGCTAAGTCACTTATTTTATTAATCCACACAATAAAATCCTCAAAGAAACCAAAACATCTAAAAACCTCAAATGTCAGATTTTATATCAACATGACCACCGCTGCTACTATTGCTAAAAAAATTGAAACATTCAGACGCACCAACAATTCAATCAACAATTTGACATCCTTTAATGAAACCATATTCATTGGGAGAAATAATTCGAGAGCAAATAACACAAAGACGATCACTAATAACCTTGGTGATAATTTTAAACAGAAAATTACCTAAAGAAATAGGATGAAACTTGCCATTCACTAGAGCATTAAAAATCTTTGGAATAAGTACCATACAATTTGAATTCAAATATGGTTGAAGTTGTCGAGTCAAAAATTTTTTTGCACGACCAAGACCAAATCTGAACCCACAATATCCTCACAATGATAATAAAATTTACCTTAGAAGCCATTGGGCTTGGAACACTAAGAGAATCTGTGTCAAACACAATCTTTCTCACTTTATTAGAGGAAGGAACTTGAAGAAGCGACACATTCTCCACATCATCGACGAAAGAAGGAATATGCTCCCGAATAATAGAAAGATCCAAACTACAATCTCCAACATCTAAAAAGAGATGCTGATAATTTGATATGACATACTCACCAATCTCAACCAGATCATAAGAAATATCATCATCAATTTTCATGGAAGAAAAATGCTTATTACACCCTCTATGTTTAAGCAAATATTGAAAGAAGTTAGAGTTTCGATCACCTTGTACAAGCCATTTAACCTTACTTTTTTCTCTAAAAAAACATCTTGTTGTCCTAGGGCCATAACTAAGTCACTAAGAGCATCAGACTCAAGCTGTGAAAGTGCATCAAAAAAGCCCTCAGATCTGATCCTATCTTGAATAAGTTTCATTTTCTCATTAGCTTAATAAACCATTAGGAAAACATTCCCAAAAACCACCCAATATAAGTTACTTTACTAGTAGTCACTCTATTCATTATTTCCCTAATCATTATTGTAGATGCTAGAAATCTACTGTCAGAGGTCTTGCCACGTGTCGTCAGGTAACTGGATGATAAATCTTAGAATAAGATAAAATAGTGAAGGTAAGAGTATTAACCTGACATTAGGTTGGTGGCTAGCCAATTAGACTCCGACGAGTTAGTAATGATTTTGACAATGTAAGGCTAGAGAGCTAGAGAATGAATCACTAGTGAATGAGCTATACACCTTATATTTATAGGGATAAGTCGTGGGCTTTCCATTGTGGACCAAAAAGTCTAGGTTGGGCCCGAGATCTATCTAATGACTTTTGGGATTAAGAGTTGAGGCCCGGGCCCAATCAATTTTAGGCCTCTATAGTTTGCCCCTACTTTTTGAGTTTGAGTTTAATGAATCAGACTCTGAAAGTAAAGTGACTGGTTTACCGAGCTTGATTCATTATCCATGATCTAGGTTCATTCGTGGATGATCCTTGGAGATCATGAATAATTCAAACTATGCGAAAGATGATTTAGTTGAATGGAACCATGAAAATGGTTCGAATTGACTTCATTAAAGATAAAATTGAACTTTGCAGGATCATAAAAATAATTCAGTGAAGTATGTTTTGTTTGACTGAATGAACCCTCTTGCATTCTACCTACCGAACCCAAATGCTGGTTCGGTCTAGATGGATATAAAAATTTTGATAGTAAGATTGACTTGAGTAATTCAAATTTTAGTTGGACTCATACTTTATGATAAGATATGCTTGTAGGATATCTTTGAGAAGATTTTAAATAATCATCTTATCTTCAGTTTTGATCAAATTGAGAAGCTATCTATTTTCATCATCAGTTCTCATCCTTTAATCCAATTGCGTTGATTAAAAAAGATCTCAAAAGATTACGCGAAGCCTGGCAATTATTTAAGTCATAAAGAAGACCTAATTCGGATGTTTGTTGTGTCAAAATGGAGCTTGAAGTTGACGTGACTTGTGAGTGACAAGATTAAGCTTTCTTGGTTCAGTTAAATACGTTCCTTACGAGATTATGATGGCTAAAAATATCATGATTTCTATGATTCAAAATTTAAATATAATATATTTCTTGGGTGAAGCATGAGAATGGTCCTTTAGGAGGCAGAGCATAAAAATGTTCCATCGATGGTGGAGTATGGTTGATCTGTGTGACGGTGCATAACATGAGGATGGTCCATCTGGAGGTAGAGTATGGGTGATCCATCTGAAAGTGCGGAACATGAGGGTGGTCTATCCGATGGGAGAGCATAAAGATGTTCTTTCCAACAACAAAACACAAGGATGTTGCATCCATCGATGAAGCATGGACGACCCATTTATCGATGAAGCATGGATGCTCCGTCCAAAGGCAGAGCATAAGGATGGTCTGTCTGGTAGTGGAGCATGAAGATGTTAAGTCTAAAGATAGAGCATAAGGATGTTATGTAGGTCGATGAAGCATCGATAGTCCATCAGGTTGTGGAGCATGAGGATGTTCCGTCTGGTGGCAGAGCATAAAGATGTTACGTCTGATGGTAGAGCATAAGGATTTTATCCAACGGCAGAGCATGAAGATAAATCATCTAATGGACAAGCATGAGGATAATTCTTTCAGTGGCAGATCATAAGGATGTTCAGTCAGTCGACAAAGCATGAATGGTTTGTTCAGCGAAGTGGAGTATGGATGTTTTATCCGGCCGTAAAGTATGGATGTTCCATCTGGCAGAGTAAGGATGTCTTGTTTGGCTATAGAGCATGAGGATGATCCATCCAGTGAAGCATGAGGGTGCTTCATCTAGTGACATAGCATGCATGTTTTGTCCAGCAATGGAGCATAAGTAGGTTCCTTCCGGTGATGGAACATGAGGATATTCCGTTCAAAGAAGCATGAGGATGCTTCATCCGGCAACATACCAAGGGTGTTTTGTTCGACGGTAGCGTATGAATGGTTCGTCAGGCGACGGATCATAGATGTTTCATCCGACAACAGAGCATGAGGATATTCCATGCGGCGATAAAGTATGAGGATGTTCCTTCTAATGAAGCATTAGGATGGTCCGACTGACCGTGGAGCGTGGATGTTTTGTTCGACAATGGGGCATGAGGGTGTTTCATCTGATAAAGCATGAGGATGCTCTGTCAAGTGGTGGAGCAAGGATGTTCTATCTAGTGACATAGCATGATAATGTCTCTCCGGTGAAAGAGCATGAAGATGTTATGTTCGACGGTGGAGCATGGGGATGCTTCGTGTGGAGGTAGAGCATGAATTGTTGTTCAGGTGGCATTACATGAGGATGCTTGTCTGGCGGTGGAGCATGGATGTTCCGTCCATCAGTGGAGCATGAGGATGCTCCCTCCGGTAGAGCATGATGATGTTTGTCCTGCAGTGGAACATGGATAATACGTCCAGAGGCTGAGCATGAATGTTTTGTTTGATTATGAGCATAAGGATGTTCTGCCTGGCGACGAAGTATGAAGATGCTCCATCCAGTTGTAAAGCATGAATGGTTCATCAGGTTGAAAAATATAAATATGCTTGCTGGTGCCAGAGCATTCATGTTCCATCCAGTGGCAGAGCTTTGATGCTCCGTCAGATGGCGGAGCATGAGGATGTTACGTCCGTCAAAGCATAAGGATGCTCCGTCCGGTGGTAGAACAAGGATGTCCTGTCCGGCGCCAGAGCATGATGATGAACTGTCCGACGACTAAGCATGAATATGTTTTGTCCGATGGCGAAGCATGAGGATTCTCTGTTTGGTGATAGAGCATGATAGGTTCGTCAGGCAGTGGAGCATAAATATGCTTGTCTGGCAGTGGAGCATGGATGTTCTATCTGGTGGCAGAGTATGTGGATGTTCTGTTCAGTGGTAAACCATAAGGATGATCCATTCGACAGAGCATGAGGATGCTTGTCCTACGGTGGAACATGGATATTCTGTCTGGTGGTGGAGCATGAATGTTCTATTTGACTATGAGCATGAGGATGTTTTTATCGATGGCGGAGCATGAGGATGCTCCATTTAGCAGTAAAGCATGAATGGTTTGTCAGACGGTGGACCATGAGGATGCTTGTCTGGCAGTGGTGCATGGATGTTCCATCCGACAATGGATCATGAGGATGTTCCATCCGGTGGCAGAGCAAGAGGATTTCTGGCGATGAAGCAATATGATGTTCAGCGGTGAAGCATGAGGTTGTCCAGTGGCGAAGTATGAGGATGCTTCATCCGATGCGGAGCATGGATGTTCTATCCGACTGTGGAGCATGAGGATGCTTGTCTAATGGTGGAAGATGGATGTTTCATTTGGCGGTAGAACATGGGGATGTATCCTAACTTAGCTTAATCTCCTGAGTGTTTGAATTTTTTTGTTGGTCATACCTTGTACGCATGACAAAGTGATTTGGAGAGACTAAGAGTATTGTAAACATGATTTTTTGTTGCTTGGTCTATGCTTGGATCGTCTATTTGAGGTGAGTTGCGGTGTTTAGATTTTGAATATTGCCTGAGTTTTTCATAACCTATGTTAATATGTCAAAATAAAACATTTTGGTCATGAAGTTTTCCTGGCATTTTTGAACCAGGGCTTTTGCCTTATTATGGACTAAGTTTATAATACTAGCAGCCATGTTCACATAAGGACTTGGTCACATTCGAGCAAAGTGCTAAACTTTGGCAGACAAGCGTGGCCTTGCTTTGGGTCAATGACAAAGTTTGATAAACCAAAATATGGGGACTTTGCACCTTCGGGTCAAGTGTAGAATTATAACAGATCAACGTGGCTCCATTTTGGGTCAAAGGTAAAGTTTGACACAATGAAGTGTGGGGACTTGGCACTTTTCAGACAAGTGTGGCCCCGTTTCAGGTCAATGGCAGAGCATGACAAACCAAATATGAGGACTTAGCACCATCGGGCCAAGTGTAGAATTTTGGAAAACCAATGTAGCCCGTTTCAGGTCAAGGACAGAGCTTGACAGACCAAACGTGGGGACTTAGTACCTTCTTGACAAGTGCAAAACTGTGGCGCCCGGTATGGCCCCATTTCAGGTTAAAGGTAGAGTTTGACACACCGAAGTGTGGGGACTTGGCACTTTCGGGCCAAGTACATCACTATAGCATACTGATGTGGCCCCATCTTAGGTCAAGGGCGAAGCTTGATAGACTAAACGTTGGGATTTAGCACCTTTTGGCCAAGTGCAGAACTGTGGCAGACTGACGTGGTCCCAATTTAGGTCAAAGGTTGAGTTTGACATGCTGAAGTGTTGGCACTTGGCACTTTCGGGCCAAGTGCAGAACTGTGGAAGATTGACGTGGCCTCTTTTCACGTCAAGGGCAGAGCTTGACAGATCTAACTTGAGGACTTATATGCCTGAGAATTTCTCTCTAGATTGTGCCTTCTTTCAGACTAAGTTTGGATGCTTGGAAACCAAGTTTCAAGGACTTACGTGCAAAATAATTATTTTCAAGACATTCATTCATTATGGTGGCCAGACCACGGAAACTTATTTACCTAAGAATTGCTTCTAGGGATCTGCCTCATGCAGACTAAGTTTATAAATTTGGTAGTTGGACCACGAGAAATTATAAGTTTGAGAACTGCTCTCAGTGCTTGTGCCTCATTGCATACCAAGTTTATACGTTTGATAACAAGACCGAAATAGAATTTATGTGCCTGAAAAGTACTAGGATGATGCCTCATCACGTAGATAGTATGAGAACTTGTGGCTTCAAATGAAAACTTAAGGACATTTCCCTTATGTAAAAACTAGAAGTCTTATGGCATTAACTGAAAACCTTAGAACTTTTATCTTGGTGAAAATCGAAGGACTTGGGCCTTAAGTGAAAACTCAAGAAATTTTCCTTGGTGAAAACCAAATGAGCTTTGCATTGGGGAAAATAATTGACTTTTGCCTCGGTAAAGACCAAAGGACTTTCTGCCTTGAGTGAACATTTAAGGGCTTTTGTTTTGAGATAAAGTGAGGCACGAAGTGTAGGTAAAGGATCACAGTTTTTGTATAAGCATGGAGACTTGAGCTTTGTTACTTCCTTGGAAAGGTAAACATCTTGTTCTGTAGAACTAGAAAAATTATAAACTCTGCTTCCTCCATCTTGGCTATTGGGAATTTCAACTATTGCAAATCATTGAACAATATGAAATTTGTTGCTCCCATTCTGCGTTCTAAGTTCAACCAAAAGATCCAAAGTCGATGGAGAATGAGGTTGGTTGGCAGATGTCATTTTCACAATGAAGTTTGCAAGAGCTTAGCCTTGATTATTGTTCGAGCGGTATGAAATATCAATTTCTCCATGCTGGAAATCTGTAGATGCTAGAAATCTACTATCAGAGGTGTTACCACGCGTCATGGTTCCCCCATACAGTATTAAACTACATATCTTTAGTTCCCACAGACGACGTCAAATTCTAGATCTTGGAAATCTACTATCAAAGGTGTTGCCATGTGTCGTCAAGTAACTAGATGATGAAGATGAGAGTAAGACAAAAGAGTGAACATGAGAGTGCCAACTTGACACCGGTGTGGTGCCTAGCCAATTAGACTCTGACGCTCAAGTCATTAATAATTTTGATAGCGTGAGACTAGAGAGCTAGAGAATGAATACCTGATGAATGATCTATACACCTTATATTTATAGGGAGAAGCCTTGGGCTTTGCATAATGGCACAAAGAGTCTAGGCCGGGCCCAAGATTGATCTAATGGCTTTTAGGAACATGAGCTGAGGCCTGACCAGACAAGTTTAAGCCTCTACAGTTTTCCCCTTACTTCTTGAGTTCGTCCCGATTTTAACTACTTCACATTCTGCCTCATTTTTAGACTATGACGCTCAAGTCAGTAATAATTTTGATAGCGTCAGGCTAGAGAGCTAGAGAATGAATACCTGATGAATAAGCTATGAACATATATTTATAGGGAGAAGTTTTGGGCTTTACATATTGGGCCAAAGAGTCTGGGTTGGGCCTGAGACATATCTAATCTCTTTTGGGATTATAAGTTGAGGCATGGGCCCAGTCAATTTTGCGTCTTTACAGTTTGCCCCTACTTTTTGAGTTCGAGTTGAATGAATCAGACTCTGGAAGTAAAGTGGTGACTTTACCGAGTTTCATTTATGATCCATGATCTAAGTTCATTCGTGGATGATCATTGGTGATCATGAATAATTCGAACTATGCCAAATAAGGTTTAACTAAACAGAACCATGAAAATGGTTCGACTTGATAGCATTGAAGGTAAATTAAACTTTGTCGAATCATAAAAGTAATTCAACGAAGTATGTTTTGTTTGACCGGCCGAACCGTCATGCATTTTACCTACCGAACTTCAAGGTTGGTTCGGGCTAGATGGGTATAATGACTTTGCTGGTAAGGATGGCTTGACTAATTTGAATTATATTGGACTCTTCCCTTGTGATATGATATTCTTTTTTATTTTCTTTAAAAACTACCTTAGAAGATATCTTTGAAATATTTGAATTCCAAATTGCAACAATTACCATGTGAAAAATGGCTCTCTCATATGGACCAAATCATGAAAATGGTTTGTCCTTGTCAAATCGACGTGCAATTCATCTACCCGAACCCCAAGGACAGATTGATTGCTTAAGGTGACTTTGTGGCAAGATTGATTGCACAATTCAAGTTGTAGTTGGGAACTTCTTTTATGATAAGATATTCTTGGAGGATATCTTGGAGAAGATTTTAAATACTCATCATATCTCAGTTTTGATCAAATTGAGAAGGTGTCATATTTTTAACATAACTTTTCACCCCGTAATTCGATTGCGTTGATTCAAAAACCCCTAAAAAGTTCACATAAAGTCAACGTGATTGAAGAGCGATGGGATTAAGCTTTCTTCTTTTGTTTCATACGTTCCTTTTGAGATTATGATTGCTAAAAGATCATGATTTCTGAGATTCATCCTCTAAATAGAAGATCTTTTTTGGGTGGAGCATGAGGATGGTCCTTCCTACGATAAAGTATGAAGATGGTCCATCAGACAATAGAGGATGAGGTGAATTCATCCGGCGGTGGAACATTAGGATTGTATGTCCGTAGGTGGAGCATGAAGATGGTTCATTTTCCAGCAGGAGCATGAGGATGGTCCTCAAGTGGTAGAGCATAGGGATGGTCTGTTAGTCAGTGAAGCATAATGATGGCGGACCATGAGGATAATTCATTCGACGTTTGAGCATGATGATGGTGTGTCTAACGATGGTGTTTGACGTAGGTGGCAGAGCATTAACATTCTCCATCTAGCGATAGAGCATCAAAAAAATCCATCAGGCAGCGCATCATGAGGATTTATAGTCTGGCGGTGGAGAAGAGATGGTCTGTCAGGTGGTGAAGTATAAAGATTCTCCATCTAACGGTAGAGCATTAGGATGTTTCGTCTGACTGTGGAACATGTGGATGTTCTGTCCAACGAACCATGAAGATGTTTTTTCTGGTAGCGGAGCATGAGGATGTTTCATCCAATGGTGAGGCATGAGAATCTTCCTTCCGATGAAGCATGGGGATGTTATGTTCGGCGGTGGAGCATGAAGATGTTCCGTCTGACAAAACATGAGGATGTTTCGTCAAGCGGCAAAGCATGAGTGATAACTCTACGAAATTAGATTTATTACATCTATTCTCAACCTGAATATTTGTCTGTTTTAGAAATTTTAAGCATAAGTAGGACTGTAATTTGGTAGAATGAAGTTAGGATAGTTTATAGCTTAATTCTCGAATGCTAGTCTAGTTATGCAATTTTATGAAATTTAGGGAATCTTTGGTGCAAGACTGCAAGCTTGCTTGATCACTGAAAGCTATAGCATTTCATAGTTGCGTGCATTAATCACAAGAAAGTGAGTTGTCTGGCGTGTGAGCAAACTGGAGCTAAAATCATGAAGCATCTCCATGCAGTAAATTTCGTTACTCCAGGTGGCGCATATTCCCAATCCCGTGGTCCCCAAGATTTTTGGAGAGTAGATCACGTGCCTTTTGTGCTAAGAAGTTACCCTAAATTCTAGCATGGTATAAAAAGGAAAGCATTCTATTTTGAGAAAGTGAGCTAGCGTGAGCCGACAAGTTTTGCAAGAAGCAAGAAAGGAAACTCAGTACATAGAGAGGAACAGGAAGAAATCAGAGAGAGGAAGAGAGAAAGAAGAAGATGATAAGGAGTTTGAGCATTTTGTTTATTCTTCCCTTTTCTTTCCTTCTCTACTCTTTATCTGTATTATTTTTCTAAACCTTTCTGATGAATGATTCAATGGATTCTGGACTTTATGTATTACCAATTGAGATCAGTACGAGCTAAACTAGAATAAGGATAGTATGGCAACTTAACTTGGATTTTACTTTACCTCTTTAATGAAGTTTCTCTTGCGCATTTCTTGAATAGTTTGGGTTGAGTGTGCTTCTTGATGAAGATTCTGATTTTAACTAGCCATTACATTTAGAATGCAAGTTAGACTAAGTTTTGGAAGAGCTTCATTTAATGGAAAAGACTCTCCCAATGCATGAATGCCTGCATCAAACATATGTGAGTATTGATTCATATAGATTTAGGCGTTTTGTGACTTGCGTAGGAATATGAACTTACCTTCCAAACTAATGGCTAGGCTAAATGAATCTATTACAACATAATCTTGCTTTGATAAGAAGGAGAATAGGTTAAGTGGGTAATCTCTTAAATGGAAGTTTAATCGTAAAAGATAGCACGAGGCTAAATTAAAGTAAGGGTAGTAATTGAAAAGTGAAACTAGCCATTCTAGCCTAATTTCATATTAACTACATAATCCACTTTTGTTACCTTCTTGTTAGTAGTATTGGTTAAAGTAGTTACTATTCATTCTTAAATACATTTAGTTTTCAGCTTCCTTGACTTTACAAACAATTATAGCTTCATCTCACAATTTATTTCTATTTAGCATTTTGGCATTATATGTTCACTATTCCCTATGGGTTTGACACTCTTCTAACACTTTATTACTTGATTGTGACACATGCACTTGCGTAGGATATCTTTGGAAAATAGCATCAATGAGCACGGTCCTTTCAGTAGCAGAGCATTAGAAAGTTCCGTCAGGCGGTGGACTATGTGGATGATCCATCCAGCGATGGAGCATGGATGGTCTGTCAGGAAGCAAAACATGAGGATGATCCGTCCTGTGGTAGAGCATGTGGATGTTTTTTCTGACAGCGGAGCATCAGGATGTTCCGGCCGATGAAACATGAAGAAGTTCTGTCTGATAGTGGAGCATAAGGATGTTCTATCCGGCAAAGCATGAGGATGTTTCTTCCAATAGTGGAGCATGGGGATGTTCCGTCTAACAAATATAGGATTTTTCGTCGAGCAGCAGAACATGAGGATGTTCCGTCTGGTGGTAGAGCATGGATGGTTTGTCTGGAAATTTAGCATGAGGATGTTCCATTCGACGAAGCATGAGGATGTTCCGTCTAGAAAATCATAAGGATGTTTCATTTGGTAGAGAAGCATGATGATGTTTCATCCGGTGAAGCATGGGGATGCTTCGTCTAGTGACGGAGCATGAGGATGTTTTTTTCGATAGAGAACGAGGATGTTCTATTAGGCGGTGGAGCATGAGGAAGTTCCATCTGGCGGCAGAGCATGAGGTTGCTCTTTTCGACAAAGCTGAGGATGTTTCGTCAAGTGGTAGAGTATGAAGAAGGTCCATCCGGTGAAAGAGAATGAGAAAGTTTTGTTAGGCAGCGGAGCATGAGGATGCTCCGTCTAGTGGCGGAGCATGGATGGTCTATCAGGTGGTGGAGCATGAGGATGATATGTTCAACAGCAGAGCATGAGGATGTTTGTCTGACGGTGGAGCATGGGGATGTTTTGTCCACCAAATCATAATGATGTTTCGTCCAATGACAAAGCGTGTGGATGTTCCATCTGACAAAGCATGAGGTTGTTCCATCTGGAAGCAGGGCATGAGGATTTTCCATCTGGTGGTGGAGCATGGATGGCCCGTCCAGCGACAGAGCATGAGGATGTTCCATCCGATGAAGCATCAGGATGTTCCGTTTGGTGAAGCATGAGGATGTTTCATCCGACGGTGGAGCATAAGGTTATTCCATCCGGCGAAGCATGAGGATGTTTCCTCTTGTAGTGGATCATGAGGATGTTTTATCTGACAAAGCATGAGGATGTTACGTTCGACGATAGAGCATGAGGGAGTTCCATCCGGCGGTGGAACATGAAGATGTTTTTTCCATCGGTAGAGCATGAAGATGTTCCGTCCGATGAAGCATGTGGATGTTTCAAGGCAAGTTGTTGTGTTTAGATTTTGAAAATTGCCTGAGTTTTTCATAACCTGTGTTAATATGTCAAAATATAACATTTTGATTGCGAGGTTTGCCTAGCATTGTCTATCTAGGTCTTTTGCCCTATTCTGGTTCAAGTTTGGAATCTTGGCTGCCATTTTTACTTAGGGACTTGGACACGTTTGGGCCAAGTGATGAACTTTGGTAGAGCAATGTGGCACTTTCTTGCGTCAATGCCAGAGCTTGACAAACCAAAATATAGGGACTCGACACCTTCGGGCCAAGGCCAAAACTATGGCAGACCAAAGCAGCCTCTTTTTTAGCTCAAAGGTAGAGTTTGACACATTATAGTGCGAGGGACTTGCCACTTTCAGGCAAGTGTAAAACTATGGCAGACCGACGTGACCTTGTTTCTGGTCAAGGGTAGAGCTTAACAGACCAAACATGGGGGCTTAGCATCTTTGGGCCAAGTGTAGAATTGTGGCAGGCCGATGTGGCCCATTTTTTGGGTCAAAGGTTGAGTTTGACACATGGAAGTGTGGGGAGATGACATTTTTACGCCAACTGTAAAACTGTGGCAGATTGACGTGGCCCCGTTTCAGGTCAGAGGCGGAACTTGGCATAGCAAACGTGGGGACTTAGCACCTTCAGGCTAGGTGCAAAACTGTGGTAGACCAATGTGGTCCCATTTTTTGTTCAAAGGTTGAGTTTGACACGCGGAAGTGTGGGGACTTGGCATTTTTGGTCCATGTGTAAAACTTTGGTAGACCGATGTGGGCCTGTTTCAGGTCAAAGGCAGAGCTTGATAGACCAAACTTGGGGACTTAGATGCCTGGCAATTGTTCTCAAGGTCATGCCTTATTTTGGAATAAGTTTGGATGTTTGGCAGCCATGTTTTAAGGACTTAGGTGCCTAAGAGATACTTTCAAGACTTGTGTTCATTGCAAAGCAAGTTCAAGCGCTTGGTGGCCAGACCACAAAAACTTAGACTAGCACTGAGGGATTTGCCTCATGTAGACTAAGTTCAAACACTTGGTAGTTAGACACCAAGAACTTATGAGTTTGTGAACTACTCTCAGCGCTTGTGGCTCGCTGCAAACCAAGTTTAGACATTTTGATAGCTGGACCATGAGAATTTATGTGCTTCAGAAGTGTTGGGCTAATTGTGATTTTAAATGAAAACTTAAGGTCATTTCCATTGAGAAAAAAGAAGAACACTTGTGATCTTAAGTGAAAACTTAAGGACTTTTGCCTTGGTGAAAACCGAAGAATCTAGGTCTTCAGTGAAAACTTAAGGACTTTTATTTTGAGATGATGTGAGGCACGAAGTGTAGGTAAAGGATCGCAGTTTGTGTATAACTGTGAAAACTTGAGTTTATCACTTCTTTGAAAAGAAAGCACTTGTTGTGTACAAAATTTATGAACTCTACTTCGTCCATCTCGGCTTAAGTGGATTTCAACTACCGTGAACCAAGGAACAATATGAAATTTGTTGCCCCCATTAATCATTTCATGTTCAACCTGTTTCAGAGTTTGTACCCCGACTCATTTTTGGATGTTTGAAAAATAAACCCTAGAAAATGATCTATAATCTTAGCCTCAAGCATCCTCAATATCAAACCATTGTAAGATCCTCTTATGTTAGCTGAACTGTGTACATAAATACCTAAATATCTGATGTCGGTGGAGGATGAGGTTGGTTGGCAAATGTCATTTTCACAACAAAGTTTGCAAGAGCTTAGCCTTGATAATTGTCTAAGGTTGGTATGAAATATTGAATTCTCTATATTGGATCGTCCACTTCATTAATCAACAAAGCGTCAGTTGATTGAGCTACCCTAATAGTGCATAAGGTACTGGCATCATGCACTGATTTTTTTCTCCGTACTATTTCTCATGTTCACCATTACAACAGAGTGAAAATTTTCAAGTTTGGTAATTGAATGTTCTGTCTGGCGACAAAGCATGAGTATGTTTCGTCCGGCGGCAGAGCATGAGGATCTTCCATCCAACGAAGCATGAGGATGCTCCATCTGACAGTGGAGCAAGGATGCTTTGACCGGTGATAGAGGATGAAGATGTTCCATCCCGTGATAGAGCATGAGGATGTTCTGTCTAGCGGTGGAGCATGAGGATGCTCCATCTGGCGGGAGAGCATGAATGGTTTGTCAGGCGGCTAAGCATGGGAATGCTTGTTTGGCGGCAGAGCGTGAGGATGTTCCGTCCAATGGTGAAGCATGAGGATGTTCCATCCGCCAGAGTATGAGGATGTTTGTCTTGCATCATAGCATGGATATTACATCTAGAGGCGGAGCATTAATGTTTTGTTAGCATGATGATGCTCTATCCAGAAGTAGAACATGAATGGTTCATTAGGCGGTGGAGCATAAGGATGCTTGTCAGGTGACAGAGCATAAGGATGCTTTGTCTGGCGCTGGAGCATAAGGATAATTATCTGGCAGTCGAGCATGGATGTTCCATCTGGTGGTAGAGCATGAGGATGTTCTGTCCGGAAATGGAGCATGAGGATATTCAGAGGTGAAGCATGAGGATGTACGACGGCATAGAATGAGGATGTACGACGACATAGAATGAGGATGCTCCATCCTGCGATGGAGCATGGATGTTCTGTCCAGTGGCCGAGCATGAATGGTTCGTCATGTGACGGAAAATTAGGATGTTTGTTTGGCGGTAGAGCATAGATGTATCATCCAGCGGAAGAGCATGAGGATGTTCTGTGCTTTTCCACTGGACGGAACATCCATACCTCGTGGCTAGACGAGCATCCTCATGCTCCACCAAATGGAGCATCCTCATGCTCCGCCTATGGAACATCCTCATGCTTCGCCGGACGAACCATCAATGCTTTGTCAATTGACAGAACAACCTTATGCTCCGCCATCGAACAAATGACCCTCACGCTTCACCATTGGATGAACCATATTCATGGTTTGCCGCTAGAGAGAACATACTTATGCTCTGGCATAGGATGAAACATCTTTATGCTCCACGTTGGACGAAATATTCCTATGCTCTACCGCCAGATGGAACATCCTCATGCTCTGCCACCTGACAGACTATCCATACTTCGTCGACATATGTAACATCCTTATGTTCCACCTCTGGATGGACCATTCATGCTTCATCGAAAGATGAACCAACCATGTTTCATCGACAGACGTAACATCATTATATTATGTCATCGAACATAACATCCTTATGCTCTGTCGTTGGATGAACCATCCTCATGTTTCATCATTAGACAGACTATGTGTACTCCGTTGCTAGATGGAACATCCTCATGCTTCATTGAACGAACCATCCATGCTTTGTTGACTGATGAAACATCCTTATTATCTGCCACCAAACGAATCATTCTCATGCTCAGCCATTGAACCAGCCATCTTCACGCTCTGCAGCTAAACAAAATAACCTTATGCTCAACCATCGAACGAAACATCCCTATGCTCCACCGCTAGACGAAACATCATCATGCTCCGCCACGTGACATACTATACATGCTTCATCAACATACGTAACATCCATATGCTCCATTGCCAAACAGAATATTCGTATTCTATGCCGCTAGACAGACCATCCTTATGCTCCACATCTGGTAGGACCATCCATGTTTCGTCGATAGGCGAACCATCCATGCTTCTTCGATGGATGTAACATCCTTATGTTCTGTCATTGGACAAAACATTCTGATGCTTCATAACCGAACATCAATTTTATCTGATAAATCATCATTAAGGTAGGTTCAAGTTCAAAAGACACCTCTCTTGATGCAAAGCTCATATATTATCTTTCTCCAAATGTCATCGTTGTCTTAGGGAATTTTCATTGATGTAGGGGATTGTTGCAGCTAATAGACCTTTATTAAGTAAAGCTAAGTGTAAATAGTGTGTGCATGAAAATAAACAAGAAGGAGTGGGTAGCTTAAAAGCAAAGTCCCACATTGTTTAGGTAAGAGTTTGAGGTGTACTTTATAAGTGCTTACTTGGGCCTTAGGGTATGGCCCCAAGGGGAACCCCATATTTTATAGGGGAGAGAGGACTCAAATTAGCTAACAAGTCCCTCCCACACCCACGCATGCGATAACTTGTCTCTTAATTCCCCTGAAACATCAATAAACATGTGGTAAAAAGAATAGAGTGTCATTCAAACCAGATCCGACCAGACTGAACTAGGCTGGGTCGTTGTAATATCCCGACCCTTCGTAAATGGGTATTTTTGTAAAATTGATTTAAACGATAAAGTGATTTTAAAAAGTGATTATTTGTAATTTTGGTAAAATAATTTTACTTATATGTGGTTTAGTTTAAAATTCAATTTTTCAATTTTAATAGAGTTTTATTTTATATTATAAAATATTAGCTCACTCACACCATATGCTTAGTATACCCTAGTTTTACCCTAACCCTATTTTTTCCTTGATTAGGCAATCTCAACCCTCAATTAAAAATCACTCACACTACATGAAAATACACCCTAAACCAACCTTTAACCTAATATTATATATATTCCAAAACTACTTCTTCTCTCCCAGCTCTCTCATCCCCCGCGCAGCCACCTGCAGGCCAGTAACTATTCTCCTTCGTTGGTCTCTCTCTAATTGAATTTGGGTAATCTTCTTCTCTTTCTTTCTTTAATCTCTTTCTCTCTATTTTTGTCTCTCTCTCTCTCTCTCGTCCTTGCTTCGCCTCCCTCCCTTCCTGTTTTTGTCTCTGTTCTTTCGGCCTCTCTCTCTTTCATCTTCATCTCTGTTTCTTCCCCCTCTATTTCATTTTCCATCTCTATCTCTGTCTCTCTCTACTTCTCTCCTTATCCCTCTCTCTTTTCCCCTCTCTGTTTCTTTCTCCTTCTCTCTCTCTATATGTCTCTCTCTGCATCTTTCTTCTTTATCTCTCTTTCTCTCTCCCCCTTGCTTCTGCCATCACTGGCGGTTTATCACCGAGGCCCCCTTTCCCCTTCCCTATGTTTCCCTTTCTCTCGCCTTCTGTTTCTCTCTCTATCTTTGGCTCTCTTCGCTTCTCTTTATATCTCTATCTCTCTTCCCCTCTCAGTTTCCCTCACTGTTTTTCTTCCCCTCTTTGTTTCTCTCTCCTTCTCATTTTCTCTCTCTCTCTTCCCCTCCCTGTTTTCTCGTGCTTTCTGTTTTACAACTGGGTCTTGCACCCAGTTGCTCTGTACTGAACCAGTTCATCACGAACAGAACCGGTTCAATTTACTCAGACCGGCCTGAACCGGTCCATCAGATAAAATCGAACCGGACTGGTCCGAACCAGCCTGGTCTGAACTATTTGACCTTAAGCTTTATCTTTTGACTCTGGACACGATATATTGTTTTCTGACCTCGTTCTCACCGTGTTGCATTGTTTTAATTAAATCTGTATTTTTTATTTTATGATATTAAAAATGTGTTTATATTGTTTTATTTTAAAACAATTTAGTGATTATATTTTTTTGGATTTCAGGTCATTAATTGTTTAGTTCATTCTTTCGCTTCAGGTAAGTGGGCTTATATAATAGTGTGACTCACGTTGTTACAAATGTATATGCTTTGTGTAAGTGAATTTATATCGTAATTTGACTCATGTGTGATAAAAATGTATATGCTTGTTTAAGTGGATTTACATTGTAATGTGACTCACGTGTGATAAATGTAATATGTGTTATTCTCATCAGCTTTAATTGTCTATCAGCATGTTACGTTCATATATATGTTTGTGTAAATTGACTTATATAACGATGTGATTCTGATATTATAATTGTATCATGTATTTAGTATTTGTTTAAACATTTTTCAATAATCATTATATTTGGTTAACACTTTGGTAATTGATTACTGTTTAGTTATTAATGTGATTATCATGGGATAAATGTCTGAGTATGACTGATTTTACGTTAGTATGTTATCATTTTTTATTGTGTTATATGTATCAGTATGCATTATATGATTAATTACTGTCATAAGTTGGATTATGCAAGTTATGAGGTTAATTCATTCAAGTGGTAATTAAGCAAATTATGAACTTAAGCATGACCTTTAGTTAACAAGAAATCAGGACTGTTCACGTTATGTTATGTTAAACGAATGGGGTGTCATCTGTTCATGTTTTGGTCATTCATTGGGTGTCATATGTAAATGTTTTCCCTCACTCATGAGGTGTCATCTATTCATGTTTTTCGTCACCTATGAGTGCCATCTGTTCTGTAGCACAATGAGTGTCATATGTTCCGTCGTCCGATGTGTGCCATCTGTTTCGTCGCCCAATTCGTCATGATGTGTTTCAGTTAACGTGTGATGAGTTCTAAGTAGGTTGTTAACTAGGGGATATGCCAAGTCAAGATATGAGTAAGATTGTTAAATGATTTTATTTGAGACACGTGTTATCTGCGTGCTATGTTAAGCCATGTCATGATCAAGTACGTTACTTTATTTCACTTATGTTATATGTCAAGCTCAGTTATGTTATGTCATGATTGCATTTATGACATGTGGATGCATGTTATTATGTGAGTTTGCTTACTGAGTATTTTTAAATACTCATTCTCCCACAATTATTTATGATGCAGGTGGTGATGGCGAGTAGCATGAGTGGGAGACTGTCATAATCAGTAGATAAGATGAATTTATATTTTCAGTTTATGATTTGATTTAAAACTTAGGAAAACGTTTTCTATTAAACTTGGTTATTCAAGTAGTTTATTTTATGATATGATTTTCTACGAATTATGATGAGTGAAAGTTTCATGGATTATGGATTTCAAGTTTTGACTTTATTTCAGAATTAAATTCAGTTTTTGAGGTTTTATTAATTATGCATTTAAGACATTTTATCTCTTCCGTTATTTTATGATTAAGATTCTGATCATGGATAAGTTTAATGCTTCCGTTATTTAAGGTCAGAGTTTTTCCTATCATGGGTAAATTAAGAATTTTCAATTTGAGAATTTTCTCAAAATTAGGGTTTGTTTCAAATTGGAGATTTCAAAATTGTGAAATTACACGTATGATTAACCCTCGGGGATCGGGGCGTTACAGTTTGGTATCAGAGCAATGGTTTTAGATTATGTAGACTTTTCATAGTGAAAAATATGGCATGTCACCTACTCGGCTCATCCATCACCTTACAAGTCAGGTACGCATGATATGTATGTTTTAATTATTGATTCAGTATGACGTGCTTTAGTTTCATTCTGACTTGTTTGTTACGTATATGTTATATTTGTGCAATAAGATTAGGCTTTTGGTAAGTCTTGAATTTTGGTGGGTAGTAGAGTAATGGCTCCCCCTACGAGAAACAACAAGCATGCACCCGTCGATCCTACTGCCAACCCTTCAGTTGCTATGATGGATATGTTTTAAGAATTTTTGGAGTTGTTAAGGCAGACAGCTATAGCTCGCCCATCTCAGCAACAGGTGACGGAGGTTAATATGCAGCAGTTGATCCAGACATTCGGGAGGCTGAAATCACCTGAATTTGACGGTCACTCGTCTGACCCACTGCTAGCTGACGAATGGATTGCAAAACTAGAGCAAATCTTCCAGTTTATGCCATGTTCTGATATTCAAAAGGTTGTTTGTGCAACTTTTATGCTGACGCGAGAAGCTCGAAAATGGTGGGAGCTCACACAAAGAGCTCATGATGTTGTGCATAATTCGGTCACTTGGGATCGATTTAAAAAGCTATTTTTCGAGAAGTATTTTCCGATCACCGTCAGAGCAAGCAAGGAGGCCGAATTTCTTAGGCTGGTGCAAGGTAATAGGACTGTTGTTGATTATGAGAGGAAGTTCGAGGAATTATCTCGCTACGCCACGCATTACGTTGATAGCGAGATCAAGAAGGCTCACACGTTTGAAAGGGGACTTCGTCCAGAGATAAAGGGTTCTGTGTCACTCCACAAGCATACCACTTATGCAGCGGTGGTTGAAGCAGCGTTGTTAATGGAGCAGAATCTTCCACCAAGAGAGCTGCCACGAAATGATCGCTCGTCGCAAGAGAAAAGGAGCTTCATGACGACCATTTTGAACAACGAGATGCAAAGAAACAAGTTAGAGATTCTCATCCTGTTTGCGTCACTTGCAACAAAAGCCACGTCGGACAGAGTTATCGGAAGATTAATGCTTGCTTTAAGTGTGGGAAAACTAGATATTATCTCAAGGATTGTTCGTTGAACAAACAAGGTCAGAACGATAGCACAACAATCAACAGGAATAAAGGAAAGGCATTCGCTTCGACACATCAGGAAGCGGGCGATTAAACTGCAGTTTTTATCGGTATATTTCTTGCTTCTGGACATTCAATCTTTGCATTGATTGAACATTGATTTTGTTTTATTCATTTGTGTTTTATGTTTTACCGTTGGTTCAGTTTTGGATTCTTTTTGGGTATTTCCAGTGTTTTAAAAGGTGGCATTTTCCTTTCGTTGATGAAAGTTTTTAAGGAGGGGAGAATGTAATATCCCGACCCTTCGTAATGGGTATTTTTATAAAATTGATTTAAACAATAAAATGATTTTAAAATTTGATTTTAAAAAGTGATTATTTTTAATTTTGGTAAAATAATTTTACTTATATGTGGTTTAGTTTAAAATTCAATTTTTCAATTTTAATAGAGTTTTATTTTATATTATAAAATTTTAGCTCACTCACACCATATGCTTGTGTATACCCTAGTTTTACCCTAACCCTATTTTATCCTTTATTAGGCAATCTCAACCCTCAATTAAAAATAACTCACACTACATGTATATACACCCTAAACCAACCTTTAACCTAATATTATTCCAAAACTACTTCTTCTCTCCCAGCTCTCTCCTCCCCCACGCAGCCACCTGCAGGCCAGCAACTCTTCTCCTTCGTTGGTCTCTCTCTAATTGAATTTGGGTAATCTTCTTCCCTTTCTTTCTTGATTTCTTTCTTTAATCTATTTCTCTCTCTGTTTCTGTCTCTCTCTCTCTTATCCTTGCTTCGCCTCCCTGCCTCTCTGTTTTTGTCTCTGTTCTTTTGGTCTCTCTCTCTTTCATCTTCATCTCTGTTTCTTCCCCCTCTATTTCGTTTTCCATCTCTATCTCTGTCTCTCTCTGCTTCTCTCCTTATCCCTTTCTCTTCCCCTCTCAGATTCCCTCTCTGTTTTTCTTCCCATCACTGTTTCTTTCTCCTTCTCGTTCTCTCTCTCTCATTTTCTCTCTATATGTCTATCTCTGCATCTTTCTTCTCTCTCTCTCTCTCTCTCTCTCTCTCTCTTTATCTCTCTCTCCCTTTGCTTCTGCCATCACCGGCGTTTATCACCGAGGCCCCTTACCCCTTCCCTATATTTCCATTTCTCTCGCCTTCTCTTTCTCTCTCTATCTCTGTCTCTCTCTGCTTCTCTCTACATCCCTCTCTCTTCCCTTCTCAGTTTCCCTCACTGTTTTTCTTCCCCTCTTTGTTTCTCTCTCCTTCTCATTTTCTCTCTCTCTTCCCCTCCCTATTTTCTCGTGCTTTCTGTTCTACAACAGAGTCTTGCACCCAGTTGCTCTGTCCTGAACCGGTTCATCACAAACCGAACCGGTTTAGTTTACTCGGACCGGCCTGAATCGGTCCATCAGATAAAATCAATCTGAACTGGTCCGAACTAGCCAGTCTAAACCATTTGACCCGAAGCTTTATCTTTTCCGACCTCGTTCTGACCGTGTTGCACTATTTTAATTAAATCTATATTTTATATTTTATGATATTAAAAATGTGTTTATATTGTTTTATTTCAAAATAATTTAGTGATTATATATTTTTTGGCTTTCAAGTCATTAATTGTTTAGTTCATTCTTTCGCTTCAGGTAAGTGGGCTTATATAATGGTGTGACTCCCCTTGTTATAAATGTATATGCTTTGTGTAAATGAATTTATATCGTAATGTGACCCATGTGTGATAAAAATGCATATGCTTGTGTAAATGAATTTACATTGTAATGTGACTCACGTGTGATAAATGTAATATGTGTTATTCTCATCAGCTTTAATTGTCTATCAGCATATTACGTTCATATATATGTTTGTGTAAATTGATTTATATAACAATGTGATTCTGATATTATAATCGTATCATGTATTTATTATCTGTTTAAACATTTTTCAATAATTATTATATTTGGTTAACACTTTGGTAATTGATTACTGTTTAGTTATTAATGTGATTATTATGGGATAAATGTCTGAGTATAACTGATTTTACGTTAGTATGTTATCATTTTTTATTGTGTTATATGTATCAGTATGCATTATATGATTAATTATTATCATAAGTTGGATTATGCAAGTTATGAGGTTAATTCATTCAAGTGGTAATTAAGCAAATTATGAACTTAAGCATGACCTTTAGTTAACAAGAAATCAGGACTGTTCACGTTATGTTAAACAAATGGGGTGTCATCTGTTCACGATTTGGTCATTCATTGGGTGTCATATGTAAATGTTTTCCCTCACTCATGAGGTGTCATCTATTCACATTTTTCGTCACCTATGAGTGCCATCTGTTCTGTAGCACAATGAGTGTCATCTGTTCCGTTGTCCGATGTGTGCCATCTGTTTCGTCACCCAATTCGTCATGATGTGTTTCAGTTAACATGTGATGAGTTCTGAGTAGCCTTTTGATTAGATCTATCATGTGTAGTGAGACGCGACTTTAAGGATCAATTAAAGTTGAATTCTGCTATAAATTAAGGTTGAAGAAGCTCGGTTGAGACTCAGCGAGAGAAGAAAGTTCTTTTATTGGTAGTTGTGTGGCTGAGAGGATGAAAAGAAAATTATTAGGGCTTCTTTTGATTGGACGTTTGGAATTTTAATTTTTTTGGTTTACAAGGTTTTTGGGATTTTCATTTTTTTTGTTTTGGTGCGGGGGCTTTGTGCTTTTGGGCTGTTTGAGATTAGCTTTTCTATTAAGAGATAATATTTTATTTTCTTCATCAATAATAGTATTTCGTTCAGATAAAAAGATAAAAAGAGAAAATTGTGTGAAATATTACTAATATTTACTGAAAAGCTAAAAAAATTCTATTTGATTTTTCAGGAGAAAAACAATGTTGGTTTAAGAAACTTGAGATCGAATGTGATGAAATGCGATAATAATGTTGGTTTAAGAACTCTGGGATCAATTTCAAACCAAGTAAGAACATAAGCTTGACCAAAATCAAACTTGTTGAGGAGTACCAAAGCTATTGAGGCTGAACACTATAACTTGTTGAGGAGTACCAAAGTAAGAACATAAGTTGGGTTCGATAAGCTCATTCAACCTTATACGTTTTAGTTCACAGTAAGCGCTTGATCCTACAATTGGTATCAAAGCTTGGTGATCAATGGTTCAACTATCAGAGAAAGTATTGTGCTTGTGGACATTGACAAGTAGGGATTATTGATAAGTGGGCCAGGATCATATCACGTGGCGGAGGTCTGGTGGGGCCATGTCATAGGCGAAACCTAAGCGTAGGTGTTTGAACTAAATAAGGAAAAAAAAATTGTGCTTATATTACCAGATATAGCTTTTAGTTCAACGGTAAGCGTTTGATCTAAAAAAAGACAGATTTATGAAGGATTTACATGCCAAGGTTTGAACTAATATTAAAAGAAAGAATGAGCAATATGCAATACAAGCTAACACAGGGCAAGTGAAGGTTGTTTTTAACCTGAAGATTGGGTGTGGGTGCACATGAGGAGAGAATGACTTCCCACACAAAGAAAATCCAACATGTAGCCTAGAGGAGATGGTCATTTTCAAGTCTTGGAGGGGATTAATAATAACGCTTACAAGCTGGATTTGCCAAGAAAATATGGAAATGTTAATTTCAACTTTAATGTTTACTGACTTATCTTTGTTTGGTGATTCAAGAGCGCATCCTCTCGATGATGGGGGAATGATAGAGATCAAGGTTCTAACCTTTGCAACAAGTTTTGATTCCTAAATTTTCCCAAGATCCTTTGCAAGGAATCGATGGTCCAATGACTAGATCAAGAATTAATCATAGAGATGCATCATAAAGAGACTGTTCTAGAAGATTCTAAAACTGTACTTGAGATTTCCAAAGCTACACCAAAGATAATTACTTATCTTAATACACAATGGGATAAATAAGGCTTCAACAGCAAGGCCTTGAGTCCATTATTTAAGACCAAATTAAGGAATGAGCTTATTGGGAGTTTTGGGTTGATTTAAGTGTCATTAAGAAAGCATTCATTTGAGTTTAATAACTCAAAATTTTGTGGGGAATGACTGCTTATGGGGTTTTGGGTGTTATAATAATATTAGGAAATGTGGCTTCCTGAGTATCTTTTCAAGTTCCTAAATATCTTTTATGTTTCTAGAGTCTTCTCTTTTTCTAATGGATTTAATGGCCTTTATTATTATTTGTTGGAACAAACACTCAGTATAAAATTTTGAGATTATTCTAGTCTATTTGTGAGGATTCTTCTTTTTTCTTTGTTAAGAACTTAAATCTAAACTTACCAGGGCAAAGTGTAGCGTTCAACCTAAATAACTTTGGTTATGTTCAACAAGTTTTGATTGGGTCAAGCTTCTGTTTTCTATTGGTTTGAATCGATCCTAAGATTTTTAAACGAACATTATTATCGGGTTTCCAAACATTTCATTGCATGCAAAATGAACAACTTCTTTAAAGAACTAGTCATCGATATGTGTTGCATCATTGATTTTAGACCATATAGTGAAATGAGCCATTTTACTAAATCTATCAACAACAACAAATATGATGTCCTTGTTATTTATACCTTGAGACATTGGTAACCCTAAGGAATGATCAATCCTCATGTGCACGCACACCCAATCTCCAAGTTTAAAAATAACCTTTACTCGCCTTTTGTTAGCTTGCTTTGCATATTGCTCATTCTTTCTTTCAATATTAGTTCAAACCTTGGCATGTAAATCTTTCATAAATTTTGCCATTTTCTTATCATCAAGATCAACCAGCTCCTTAGTAAGCAAAGGTAAAATTTTCAAGGGAGTTAAAGGATTGAAGACATAAACAACTTCAAAATGTGAAAAAGAAGTAGTAGAATGAATATATCTGTTATATGCAAACTCAATGTGTGCAAACATTTTTCCCATTACTTTAAGTTCATTTGTATGATAGCATGCAACAAAGTAGTGAGCATCCTATTAACTACTTTAGTTTGTCCATCCCTTTAAGGATGTACAACAATAGAAACCAAGAGTTTCATTCCTAATTTATTCCATAAAGTGTGCCAAAAATGACTTAAGAACTTAGCATCTCTATCTTAGGAAAACCATGCACATGAACAAATTCTTTAAAGAACAAGTAAGCAATATATGTCACATCATTGGTTTTAGAACATACAATGGAATGAGCTATTTTTCTAAATCTATCATCAACAACAAATATGTTGTTCTTACCACTTTAAGACCTTGGTAACCCCAAAGAATGCTCAATAATTCCTTCCTCATGTGCACCCATACCCTATCTCCAGGTTAAGAAACAACCTTCACTTGCCTTTTGTTAGCTTGCTTTGCATACTGCTCATTCTTTCTTTCAAAATTAGCTCGAACCTTGGCATGTAAATCCTTAAAAAACTTTCTACCCTTTAGCTTATTTCATTAAAGAACAAGTCAGCAATATGGATTGCATCATTGATTTTAGAACATGGAATGAAATGCGCCATTTTATTAAACCTACCAACAACAACAAATATGTTGTCCTTATCACTTAGAGGCCTTGGTAACTCTAAAACAAAATCCATAGAAATATCAATCCAAGGATGATTAGGCACTTGGTAAATAGGTATACAAGCGATATGGTTTAACTTTAGATTTTACTTATCTACATGTAATACATTTATCACAAACATATTTCACATCATGCTTCATATTAGGCCAATAAAAATGTTCACGCAATATATCTAAAGTCCTTTGCACACCAATGCCCTATCAAACCGCCCCCATGAATTACTCTAATAAGCAGCTCATGAATTGAAGAAGTAGGCACATAAATTTATCTTTCGTAGACAAAAATTCTTCATGCCTATAATAATCACCAAACACACACTTTTCACATGCATTCCCATTCTTGGCTAAAATCAAAATCATTAACATAGGAATCTTTAAACAATATGAAAACAAGCAATTTAGTTTAACATAAAGTAAGTAGTTGCGTACCTTCTAGACAATGCATTAGCAACAACATTTTCCTTCCCAAGTTTGTACTTGATCACATAAGGAAAAATTTCTATGAATTCTAGCAACTTAACATGCCTTTTATTAAGTTTACCTTAGGATTTTAAGACTTTTAAACTCTAATGAATTCCCTCGGCCACACATAATGCTACCATGTCTGGAGAGTTCTCATTAATGCATAAACTTAATTGTCATAAGTAGGACAATTCGATGCTTCCCTACTTAGGTTTTTACTAAAATAAGCGATTGCTTTAGAATCTTGCATCAAAATAACCCTTATTCCAATTCCAGGTCCATCACATTTTACCTTAAAAGCTTTATCAAAGTTAGGCAAAGACAACAAAGGTGCATTAGTTAGCTTATCTTTCTAAGTTTTGAAAGCCTGATCATGCACATCATCCCGCTTAAAAACTACATTATTTTCAACAAGTTCATTCAAAGGTGCTACAATAGAACTAAAATCATAACAAACCTTAGATAAAATCTTGCTAAACCATGAAAGCATCTTACCTCATTCGCATTCTTATATGTAGGTCAGTCTCTTATTGTCTTTACCTTTTATTCATCAACACTAATACCTTACGAAGCAACAATAGAACTAAGAAAAAAAAACAGATTCCGTGCAAAATGAGCACTTCTTAAGATTAGCTTATAATTTGTGTTCTTTTATTTCACTAAAAATAGCATGCAAGTGTTTCACATGTTCTTCCAAATTCCTACTATAAATAAAAATATCATCAAATTAAACTACCATAAAATTTCCTATGAAAGCATGCAAGACATGATTCATTAATCTCATGAATATACTAGGTGCATTAGTTAAACCAAATGGCACTACTAACCACTCATACAATCTATATTTAGTTTTAAATGTTGTCTTCCATTCATCAGCCTCTTTCATGCAATTCGATAGTAATCATTCTTGTAATCAATTTTGTAAAACAAACAAGATCCATATAATTCTTAAAGAATATCATCTATTCTAGGGATTGGATGTCCATACATTACCGTTATCTTATTATCGCTCAAAAATCCACACACATACACCATGTCCAGTCCTTCTTTAAGACTAAGATGATAAGAACTAAACATGGACTAAGATCCTCCCTCATGAACCCTTTTGCACCAACTCATTCACTTGATTTTGTATCTCATTGGTTTCTTCGAGATTAGCTCTATAGGCAGGTCGATTTTGGTATGACAGTATCGGGTATGAAGTCTATATGATGCTTAATACCTCTTAAGGGAGGTAATCAGTGGGGAATCTCATCGGTGAATAAGTCCGTGAATTCATGCAATAAGGACACCGTGCGAAGAAGGGTTAATGTCATTAGATTAAAAAAGAATTCTTGTTTTTAAGTTCAAGTAATTGCTGACTCACAATTAGAACACTCTTAACCTCTCTTTTTTCAGCAAATGCACTCACTCTCTTATTTTCTCTCATTTCTGCACACATTTTCCCTCACTTTTTCTCTCAGCCTCACTGTTTTCTTTGAAACTTCTCCTCTTGGCCTCTCTATCTTTTTTTTCCCTCTAGTTTACAAATCTATTTCTCTCTCACTTTTCACTCATTTTCTATTCTAATATGATATTCATAAGCTTGCAAACGTGTGAGAGGGGCTAATACAAAAAATTGGTTATTAAATGTAAGGGAATAATGATTTTGGTATTAATCGTGTAGCCTTCCTATCAAACTGCCATGACCAGTAAGATATGACCAACATGAATTAGTGCCACATCACAAAGAACCTCATCCACATATTTACCAATTAGAAAAGAAACCAAAACTTGCTTGGTTATCTTCACTTCTCCACATTCATTTAGCCATTGCAACTTGTTTAGCTTAATATGCTTCAAGATATTCAATTTCATATTATGTACCAGTAAGGTACTAGCAACGTTAGTACAACTCCCACTATCAATAATCAAAGTACATACCTTATCTCTCACTAAGCATCTAGTGTGGAAAATTTATTCTCGTTGCTCCTCATCACCATCATCCTTGGGTTATATGCTTAGTGCTCTACTTGCAACTAATAAATCACCTATTACTTGTTCTTCAATATCAAAATCAGAATAATATTCTAATGGTGGCATATCATCCTCACTTAAAATATTTCTTTCGATCTCACCATTATCCAACACAATCATCACTCTTTGGTTTGAGCATTGAGAAGCAATATGCCCAAATTCTTAGCACCTAAAACACTTAATATCTCATGATTTAGAAGAAGATTTAGTTTTTTTAGCTTTAATAATAACAAACAACGTCTTTGACTTTGCTTCTTCTTTTGATTTTGTTGAGTTTTGTGGTCTTTTCAATTTGACTTGCATGAAGAACTAGAAGCCAAACTAGATTTAGACCTTTTTGACATGAGTTGCTTCTCCACTTTAATGGCTTTGTGCACCAGCTCCTCCATCTCCACATAATGTTGTAAATCACCACATCAGTAATTCTTTATTTAAACCGCCAACAAACGTTTCTATGGTAGCTCTCGGTCTTCCTCAACATTTGCTCTTATCATAGCTACTTTCATATTCTTGTAATAGTCTTTCACGCAGATGGATCCTTGAACCAGTCCTTGCAATTTTCTTTGTGAATCTCTATAGTATTGGTTAGGAACATATCTCTTGCACATCACCACTTTCGTGTCCCCCAAGTGTGAATAACCCTCTCTCAATTCCTCTTCCTATTTAGCACTAATTGGACCGACTAAATACTTGCATAATCAAAAGTCCACGGTCATCAATTTGAATTTCGTCTCTTCTGAATAGTTATGACAATCAAACACATGTTCAACTTTTCTCTCCCACTCCAAATATAGCTTTGGATCATTATTTCCTTGGAAAGTAGTGATCGTCATTTTAATGCTACCTAAATTGTTATCCCTATTTTCTCCAATCCTCTTTCTTCTCCTAGAATTAGAATTCTCATAATCTAAATCTTCTTCTTCCGCTTCCTTAAGCAACCCTTCAAAAAAATTTGATATGCTTGGAGACTACAAATCATCTAATCTTGCACTAAACAACTTAATTTGTTCCACCACAATCTTCTTCCATAACTTCATGTAGGGATCTTGTTTCTCATTTTAATTATCTACAATAGAAAAAATACTGCAAAATTAAATTGGAATCTCACATGCTTCCTCACGTATTTGCACTCTAATCAAGAGGAGTTTCACTTGTGTTAACACTCTTTTTGGCTTTTCTTGAAGTTGATCTCACCACTCTTGCTTTTACAACTCTTTTGATTCATCTAAGTAGTCCTTCGTAAAGAACTATATCAATGTTCTTACAAAAATATAGCAGGTAGCAAGTACTTTATAACTTTGGTTTAAATGAGAAAGAATGAGAAAAAGCATAGAATAAATGGTTTAGATATGATAAAAAAGAGTTAAAGATCAAAATAGTAAGATTTGGAGAAATCCTAGTTGGATTGGAATTACCACTTGGATTGGGATTGGTATTTTCTTCTTTGAAATCGCTCAAACACTAATTTGAGCAATCCAGATTCGATTAGGAAAACTTTTGAGAAATCATAATTGAATGAATCTGATTTGTAACTAGAAGTCCCACAGGCAATAAAGAATGTGCAAATAACAAACAGAGAAAAGCATAATTCAAAAGATGAATAATAACTGAACTGATGAGTTGATCTTGAGTTTTTTTATTTTTTTCTTTTTAAATTATTTTTCAAATTTGCAAAAATAAAATAAGAAAGAGAGATGAAACCTGATTTGACAGGCCAAAACTTTGACTCTTAGGGAAAACTTTATGCTTGCGAGAAGGTGCTAAAGTGGGATTATTGGCTGGGGGTAGGCATCCTGCCATGTGGTGGATGCTTGGTAGAGCCAAGTTACAGTCAAAACTTGAGCACGTGAATCGAGAAAAAAAAGACTTACTGATTTGCTTTAGTCATCATACCATTGATTCCTTACAAATAATTTTAGGAATATTTAGGAATCAAGTTTTGTTGTAAACGGTCAATCCTTTGATCTCTATCACACTACTAAAAAATTCTTGAAGTGTCTAAAGTTCCTCAATTGAACTCTGCATTGTTCCAATCTTAAAGGAGTTTGTTTCACGAACTGAATGCCAAAGCAAGGCAAAAGCTTCAGCAAAGACTTATTTTTTACTCTAAAAAAGGACTTGATTAAGAAGGAACCACACCACCCAAAGTATGGTAATAATATAAGTCTCCCATAAAGCTTTCAATTACGTGCTAAAAAAATCTCCACATCTGCCGAAGATCTAAAAAAGTAGCGTCGAGTTTAATATACTTCCTAAACCACTTGACATGGCGTTCCATAATCCACGAGAAAAAAAGCATTCTCGAAATAGATGATGCAAATCCTCCTCCACAACACAACAAAGACGACATCATGAAGGAAAAAACATAGCCACGAGCATGCAACGTAGAGTCAATATGCATCTTTCCATGGAACAAATGCCAAATAAGGATAGATCAAGAGGGTGGAATAAATTGTTTCCAAATCTGCTTGCCCCACCTAACACAATTCCCAACCTTAATAAGAGGCACATATGTAGCTTTACAAGAAACAACACCATTCAATTACAAGTCAATGTTAGAGCTAACCACCATTCCTTCAATCTCAAAAGTAAGTGCCGGACAAAAATAACAAAAAGACATAGGGAGACGCCAACACATGGATCAGTGTTCACATCTCTAACAAGGGACTCTAAAAGAGGATGTAATAGATGACAATCATCAACCAAATCAATCAGCGGAGTTTTCAGCCTGTCACACACCTTGTGAGCATCTAAAAAAACCCTTAGGAGACCCTTCAATACGCACCAAGATCCTTGCTGAGTCACATATTTTATCAATCCACACAATAAACACATAGAGAAACCAAAACACCTCAAACCTCAAATGTCAATTTTCATATCAACATCACCATCGTAGCTACTATTGCTCAAAACATTGAAACATTCAAACGTACCAACATTACAATCAATAATTTGACGTCCTTAAATGAAACCATACTGATTGGGAGAAATAATTCGAGAGCAAATAACGCAAGACGATCACTAATAATCTTGGTGGTAATTTTAAACAGAAAATTACCTAAACAATATGATGAAACTTGTCAATCACTAGAGCATTAGGAATCTTCAGAATAAGTACCAAACAATTTGAGTTCAAATTTGGTTGAACTTGTAATGTTCAAAAAAATTCTTGCACTACCAATACCAAATCTAAACCCATAATATCCCAACAATGATAATAAAATTTACCTTAGAAGCCATTTGGGCTTGGTGCACTAAGAGAATCCATGTCAAACATAATTTACCTTAGAAGCCATCTGGGCTTGGTGCACTAAGAGAATCCATGTCAAACATAATTTTCCTCACTTCATCAAAGGAATGAACCTGAAGAAGCGACGCATTCTCCACATCATTGACCAAAGAAGGAATATGCTCTTCAACAATAGAAAGATCTGAACTACAATCACCAGCATTTAAAAAGAGATGTTGATAGTATGATATGACATGCTCACCGATCTCAACTGGATCATAAGAAATATAATCATCAATTTTCATGGAAGAAAAATTCTTATTACGCCCTCTATGCTTAAGCAAAGAGTGAAAGATTTAGAGTTTCTATCACCTTCTACAAGCCATTTAACCCACATTTTTTCTCTCCAATTGTCCTAGGGCCATAACTAAGTCAGTAAGAGCATCAGATTCAAGCCGTGAAAGTGCATAAAAAAGCCCTCAAATCTAATCGTATCTTGAATAAGTTTCACTTTCTCATTAGCTTTAGAAATATTTAGGGCAACATTCCCAAAAATCGCCCAATATAAGTTACTTGTAACTTACTTTATTAGTAGTCTCTCTATTCATTATTGTAGATGTTACAAATCTACTATCAGAGGTTTTGCCACGTGTCGTTAGGTATGGATGATGAATCTTAAAATAAGACAAAAGAGTGAACGTAAGAGTATCAACCTAACATTAGTTTGGTGGCTAGCCAATTAGACTCCGACGAGTCAGCAATGATTTTGACTGTGTAAGGCTAGAGAGTTAGAAAATGAATATCTGGTGAATGAGCTATACACCTTATATTTATAGGAATAAGCCGTGGGTTTTCCATAGTGGGCCAAAGAGTCTGGGTTGAGCCCGTGACTGATCTAATGGATTTTAGATTAAGAGTTGAAGCCTGGGCACAATCAATTTTAGGCCTCTACAGTTCGCCCCTACTTTCTAAGTTCAAGTTGAATGAATCAGACTCTAGAAGTAAAGTGACTGGTTTAGCGAGCTTGATTCATTATTCATGATCTAGGTTCATTCATGGACGATCCTTAGAGATCATGAATAATTCAAACTATGTGAAAGAAGGTTTAGTTGAATGGAACTATGAAAATGGTTCGACTTGACTACATTAAAGATAAAATTGAACTTTGTTAAATCATAAAAATAATTCAGTGAAGTATGTTTTCTTGAACCAAATGAACCCTCGTGCATTCTACCTACCGAACCCAAAGGTCGATTCGGTCTAGATGGGTATAACAATTTTGATAGTCAGATTGTTTTGAGTAATTCAAATTTTAGTTGGACTCGTACTTTATGATAAGATATGTTTGGAGGATATCTTTGAGAAGATTCTAAATAATCATTTTATCTTCAGTTTTGATTAAATTGAGAAACTATCATATTTTTATCATCACTTCTTTTCCTTTAATCTGATTGCGTTGATTTAAAAACATCTCAAGATCAAGCGAAGCCCGATAATTTTGTAAGTCACGTAGAAGGCCTAATTCAGATGTTTTTTGGGTCAAAATGGAGCTCTAAGTCGACGTGACTTGTGAACGATGAGATTAAGCTTTCTTCATTCAGTTAAATATGTTCCTTGCCATATTATGATGGATCATGATTTATATGATTCAACCTTTAAATATAAGACATTTCTTAGGTGGAGCAAGAGAATGGTCCTTCAGGAGACGGAGCATAAAAATGTTTCGTCCTGCGATGGAGTATAGATGATCCGTTTGACAGTGCGCAACATGAGGATAGTCCATCTGGAGGCAGAGTATAGATGATCCGTCTGACGGTGCAGAACATAAGGATGGTCCATCCTGTGGTAGAGCATAAGGATGTTCTGTCCAACAACAAAACACAAGGATGTTACATCTGTCGATGAAACATGGATGGTCCATCCGGAGGTAGAGCATAAGGATGGTCCATCCGGAGGTAGAGCATAATGATGGTTTGTCTGACGGCGGAGCATAAGGATGTTCAGTATGAAGATGGAGCATAAGGATGTTACGTATGTTGATGGAGCATTGACAGTCCATCAGGCGGCGGAGCATGAGGATGTTCCATCTGGCAGCAGAGCATAAATATGTTCCATCAGACGGTGGAGCATAAGGATATTCCGTCCAGCAGTTAAGCATGAAGATAGTTTGTCTAATGGAGAAGCATGAGGATCATTCGTTCAGTGGCAGATCAAGGTTGTTCCTTCAGTCAACAGAGCATGAATGGTTTGTTCGGCAAAGAGGAGTATGGATGCTCTGTCCGGCCGCAAAGTATGGATGTTCTCTCCGATGGAGTGGGGATGTTATGTTCGGCTACAGAGCATGAGGATGATCCATCCAGTGAAGCATAAGGATGTTTCATCTAGCGACGGATCATGTATGTTTTGTCCGGCGACAGAGTATGAGTATGTTCCTTCTGGCGATGGAGCATGAGGATATTCCATCTGACGAAGCATGAAGATTCCCCATCCGGCGACAGACCAATGATGTTTTGTTCGGCGGCAGAGCATGAATGGTTTGTCAGGTGGCGAAGCATGGATGTTCCATCCGGTGGCGAAGCATGAGGATGTTTCGTGCGATGGCAGAGCATGAGGATGTTCCATCCGGTGAAGCATGAGGATTGTTCATCTGACCATGGAGCATGGATGTTCCATCCGATGGTAGAACATGAGGGTATTATGTCTGACAAAGCATGAGGATGGAGTCGGGGTGATGTGTGGCTCATCGTCTTGGGCTCGAGACTTACTAGTGTCCCATTCCAAAAGACTCGTCAAAGTCATGCACATCTTCTTTTGGATGCCCATCATCTTTATCTACATCTCCATTAATGATGAAATATACACCCTCGTATAGTTGGACTCTGCCCGAAGAGCCGCCTTCATGGAGCTGGACTCTGTCTAAAGAGCGATCACTTGTACACTTAAAGAACCTAGCCCGACGGCTTGCTTTTCAGGTAGACCTGCACACACGTCCTCGCCAACGTGCTTACGCTCGCAGTCCTCCCGAACCTCGCGCTCGCCTGAAATGGTTTGCGTGATTGTATCGATCTACGTAATACAAATATATGTGAATTAGTAATAAATAATCAATAGTAATATAACCAACCAAATTTGTAATATTCTAAAACTCTTACCGCAATGATTTTATGCCCTCCTCCTTTTGATTTTACAAAATATATAATTTTTGTAACGGCCTGGTAGTTCCACTTTAGCAGCGAAGGCTGGTTCAAGTCAACATAGTTGGCAGTATATGCCAACTTTTTCAAATAAAAAAGTTGCATCAAAATGAACTTATTAGTAGATTTACGTATGTTATAATGTGAAAGTAAGACCAATGTACACTAAATCTATTACCTGGATAAATAACAAGCATTCGGTAATGCTATCGTGGTGGTTGTTTTGATACCTTGCGACACTATCAAAAAAATCTTTAAAATAAGCAGAAGCCCAATTCTTCTCTTGGATGGTCACCGGTGACTTCACAGCGTGCAACCACGAATGACTTACGACGGGTTTTGATCGAGAAGATAACAAAACCCTGATGGTGTATAGCACAACGGTTTACCTCCAATAGTATCGGCAGACACCTCAATCAAGAATTTTGACAATGTGTTCACCAGAATATCACCTTGGGCGTTCACCCACTTCACCCTTCGATTTTTTATTCTGATCACATCACCATCAAATTTTATCTCCTTGCCACCGTCGATGATGCCCAATAAAGAAGTCACATCATTTACAGTCACATTGAATGTTGACCCATGGACATTCAATGTGCAAGTGGCTAGATCGAAGCAACTTAATAGTTGTTGCAAGAAGTTTATCTTCAGCTTACGACATTTAATATCCAACAACCCTCTGAATCCCATCTCAATGACCACTCTCGTCTTCCCCTCATCAAAATTTGCAACAAGATCCATAAATTTATCAGGTGTACAGCGTGTGAGTAACTTTCGTTTAAAGCCAGGCCTTCTCAGATGACTAGGACCGGGTTGTTCTACTCTGCTTTCAAGGGCATGGATATCATTATCCTTGAAATAATTGAGTTTCACTTTCTTCGTCATACATTTTCACAACTTACCTAGATCTTTTCGTGTCCATCACAAACTCATTTAAATTACAATCAAAATTTATCAATTCCACGTTATAATGTAATGTTTGTTTAAATATACTTACTTCAATACCCCTAATCTCTCCACTTGCCGCCATAATTTTAGCACATTCTTTTGTACTGTTTTAATTATAAAAGACAACATTAACATTGCAATAATTGATATGAAAATATGTAACATTAAATTGATGATCTCATTAATTACTTACAAGTATACAAATAAACCATTATGTTCCTTCTTCACGTTCACATTTATGTTAGCTATCTGAAATATATGTTAGTATAATCAAATTTAGCCTTGTGATGTCATCTTATCATGATTATCCCTGATACTAATTTATTACGAATTGAGTATCATCTAGTAAGAATGCTAAGGTCATATGTACCATTAAATTAATTGCATACCAAATGTATTTTAAAGAAAATAAGTAAAACTAGCTATAAGATACTTTCATAAATGGAAAACACTTGGAAGCTAAACAACTCAACTAATAAGCTACAGATATATAATTAAATTAATAAAAAGTGACACATAAAAGTGAGGGGAAAAGATCATGCACATAAAAGGATGAGTAACTCTTAAATCTCATTCTCAATGAAAAAAAATGATAATATTCCAGCACCAACTATCCAGATTACAACCAAACATTATGTTGCAGACCAAAAAACTAAAGATTGTGTAACAAGATGACCATGTAACCATAATAGTGTTAAGATCTTCTTGAGAAAAAGTCTAAGAAAAACTGTTCAATGCCAACAAAGTTCCCACTCTCTAAATCCAAATGGAGTCAACTTTATCAATCATTAAATATTGCTTAAGCCTTGAGATATCTGAACAAAAAAATAGAAGAAAACATTGATATTGATATCAAATTTATTATGCAGATGCTACATTAAATGCCCATGCTAGACAGATAAATATGTTTGTACCTAATGCACCAATAACAGTGACTATATGTCCATTTTACTACATCTTAACTAAGATAAAAAGATCCACAGTGACATGTTTTTAGGCTTTCGAGCAGTCAAAACTATTTTACAAAAATATATGTAAACTAAACTAAAACTAGAACTCCATCTCAAGATAAAACTTCTAAAAAACATGTAAAGCAAAACTCAAGCATGCTCAACAAAATGAAAGTGAGACTTGTGACAAGGTTCAGAATGAGAATCGACATCGATATCTAGTAACATAATGAATACATTTACAGATAAAAATGAGGAAATAATTGAAATGTTTAAACCACCCCCAAAAACATCTTTATCAAGAATGAAATCAAATATTAAAACCAAAGCAAACCAAAATTTTGATTTTAAATCACCATGAACAATAAGAAGTTTTCAATTATATTACTAAAAGAACCACAACTCCAAACTAAAACAAAACATAAAATATAGCTCTAAAGCTTAACAAAATAAATGTAAACAATATCTCACCACAAAAATGAAAAAAAAAACTCTAGAAATAACAGCTCCAAGCAGTGCGTATCTGAAAATGTCAACAAACAGTGAGTATCTGAAATCCCAACTAAAAAGCTTCATTAATCATATAAGAACAGTCTAGCAGTGAAACCCTATAAGCTAGCCATAATCGACATACAATAAAAAGCTTCATCAAAACCAAAGCATCACAAACTTATGACTATTTTTTATAGGTCACAAACTTATATGACTATATTTACCAAAATCAATCATGTAACTCAGCTCAACTAACTGCAACTTCCAAGTGATTGAACGTGGCAACTCACAAACTTTAATACTACAGATTTTAGTCTAGTAGATGAGAATTTTCTAACAACTCATAGTTCAATAAATCCATTACATCTTCACAAATCATCTTTACAGTCTTAGAAGAAGTTGGTATGCAACAAGAAATTTCAATCACAAAATTGATCAGTAAACAACTTTTAAATATCATATTTCAAAAAAAATACTGTAGTACATATGTTTAATGGAATGTAAGTGCAATGAAATTTTCTTTTATTTTTCACATTTTAAGCAACATAACATGTAAAAACGTACAATCAGATCCACTTTTCATATGAAAAAGTCATGTTGTACTATAATAACACTGTAAGAAGCGAATTCAAGTATAGTATACTATGATCCTTTAACAAAAAAGAGTACAATATGATCTTCCAAGGATCCTCATTTCTTAGATACAATCAGAAAGACAAGTCCTTCAAAGCCGCTAGATCATGTGAAGAAGCCTTGTTTCAGATAAGACAATTAGAAACCAAATGTCAACTCCAACTCCGTTCAAGGGAAGAGATAATATTGTATTTTTGCACTCGGGTAATGGTTCTACAATCTATTTCCTCATGCTTGAAGACTTATCAACTAATGTTCCTTCATATATTAATTGCAATATGAACCATGGAATTCATTCTAACATGCTTTTTTTTAACTTGATCAGTAGTTATTGCATTTTAGTCTTTCTTTCAAATTTTTCTTACCTCGTAAGTAATTTCGGTTTGTGTATGGATTCTAAAGTAGTCTGAATCTGAAAGCATCATTTAGAAGGCCATGGAAATTTATTTCAACAAGACTTGATTATTTTCTCGATGGAATTTTTCTATGATAATTTCAATTAGGCTTAGCTTCTAGCAACTTCATTCCCAAGAAATTTCAAATTTATGCATAAACCCTAAAAAAGATACATGCAAGATATTACAATGAAGAGAAATTGCCTGAGTTCAGTCTTAAGCTAAAAGAGAAAAAAAAAAGAGAAAGACAGAGAGACAGCATTGATGACCGAGAGAGAGCACTGACGACAGAGAGAGTCAACGACAAAGAGAGAGCACCGACGACGGAGAGAGAAAGTCGACGACGGAGAGAGAGGACCAATGATGAACGCAAAGATTGAGCCTGGATGATGAACGCATATAGATGAAGAGAGAGAGCCTGGACGATGAAGAGAGAGAGCCTGGATTATGAAGTTATCATGAAAATTGTGTGCCCTAGAAAGATTGATTTAAGCTTGAGTTTGATGCAAAACTTTCGTGTTGTACGAAGAAGAAGAAGGAAGCTTCCTTTTGAACACTAGAAATAGTGTGAAAAATGTACTATTCAGTATAATATGACTAAAGAGAAATAAAAGAGTAAATTAATTATTAATGATTAATAACACATGAAAATTAATGATTAATAAACCTAATGTACAAGAACAAATTAACACTCAACACTTATCTATGAGCTTTTGCTCCCCACCCCCAAAATTCAATCCGACTTTTGCTCCCTCAACTCAATCCTTTTGCACCCTATGAGACATTTACAAACAGTGGGTAGAACCAAAAAGAACAACTACAAAATAATCTATGGAAGGCAGAAAACTATGACCTTTGGCCATGTAGGTCCTTTAAGTGGATCAGAGCCCCACACCTAATGTGAGCAGACCACAAGCCTAACCATTCACCTAACCCCTCATGGGTCGTTGTTTCTTTTTTTTTTTTAGAATTAGGACAGGACTTCATGTGATTTCTTTGTGTTTCTTACAATCAATTTATATTGATAATATATATTGTGTTTCCTATCACCCAAAAAAAAAAGATGAAAGAAAGCTAACATTCCATCGGCCTAAATACAACTTCAATATAACACATGATTCATATTTATTTAATAGTCAAAAGAAATCACCATAAAAGTAAGTTAATCCTCCAGAAATAATGGTTGGAGTCATAATCAAATAACACTTCATCTCATATCAAAGAAAATGATAAAAAGATCATGTAACACTAGTCGTAATGACCTCAAATATGCCTGTGGAGCGTGTAAAGATTATGAACACTCCTATCAGCGTCAGGGGATAAATATTTTCCATTCTCTCGATCAAGGTCTAGTTGCAATGGGAATTCATAACGATCATTAATCTACAAGGTGATAGAAATGAGAACCTTCACTGATTATCTAGCCGGAAGCCGAGAGGAAATGTGAACTAAAACTTGTGGACTTGTGTCCAGGTTGGTCATTCCAAAGGTAATGACACTTCGAATACCAACCTTGACCATAGTGTCCCACATAAAGTCATACTCAAATATTTTCAGCTGAAGTTGAGGCACAGGGGGCAAGTCGATAAATAAGACACCCTTCTTAGCATCTTGAATTAGTCACTCAATATAAGTGAATTGAATTTAATCTCACAAATAAAATAGTAGTAAGCTGATACTAAATATAAGGAAACATAAGGAATAGAAAATGTTATGATTGTAGTGAAAACGGACAAATTAATTCTACCTTAGTAAATTTATATCCAACAAAAATTGATCACACATGCAGATGTCTTCTGCAAATAAAATCTCCAGCCCCTTATAAGTTGTAAGTGGATTGTATATTTTCATATTGAATGAGCGATGTAGGGATACTACGGTTCCAAGCTTAAATGTCTAGTCTGCTAGGAAGCATTTGACACCATCATAATACTTTCAATTCAGATTCCGAGAAGAAGATGAAATTTCAAATGTCTAAACCTAAATGCATAACAACTTTATTTACAACTCTTTTATTCATCAATGAATAAATTTATTACTGTATGCACTTTCCCACATATAAATCAACTCATGTTCATTACTTTTAACTGAGTATGCCAGAAGCAACTATATCACAGCTAGATAAATAGATTTTGCTCCCACAATTCAATCCTTTTACTCCTTATAAGACATTTACAAACAAAGGGAAGAACCAAAAAGAATAACTACAAAACATTAATAAACCCAAAGCACTTACATTGGTGTTGGTTTTTAGACATTGATAATTCAAAGCTCACTGTAGAAAAAACTACATAAAAAAGAAAATGAATTATCAAGTCTTTAGTACAATTAAAGCCACATAAAAATAGAAAAAAAGAACATGCAAATTAACCCCTTCATCTAGCCAGCAGAAAAACAAACACATCACACCCTACAACAAACCCAAAGATTATAAAGTAAGGCTAGAATTAAACCAGCAAAGTAAGAAGCACAACTAACCCATCCCATCCAGGCCACTTGCATGATAACAACCCGAAATCTCCAAAAAGATTTCCATCAACTCAAATCAATCCTGAGATCTTTCAAAAATAGTTTGCATAGCCCAAGAGTATCTCATTCTCATCACTATGTGAAACCATGCACCCACATGAGTTACTAAGTATTTGTTGTGATCTCGATGGACAAAATAATTGTTGTAGTTTAATGTCTGCTTATAAACCTACTATATATGATTTCTACAGAAGACTTTTCAAATATTAAGCTAGTTAGAGGACGTTAAACAAAGTTATCTTTACACAAACAATAAATAATGTTCAACATAAAATTTTGAACACCATATACCCCCTATTTCAATCACAGTAACTACATAAATTTATCAGCCCTTTTCCACTAAAGAGAGACAAAAGAATAGCAACAAAGAGGAAAAACCATTAATCAGAGATGATGCAATTCTTAGTCAGTTTGAACACCATATACCCCCCCCCCAACATTTCAATCATGGTAACTACAAAAATTTATCATCCCCCTTCCACTAAACATAGTTAAAACAATAACAATAAAGAAGAAAAATCATTAATCAGAGATGATGCAATTTTCGGTCAGAAACTCCAAGTGCATGCAAGTGAAAGTTTTAAAAAATTTAGCATTTATTCTAATTTCAAACCAAACGAACATCACCAATACCCTATATCTTGTATATATTCATCATTTTACTTAGTTAATCATTCAACAAGAGAAAATCTAACTAAAAAGTCAAAGAAGCAAAGACGTCTAAAAGCAACAAAATTTATCTCATGTATAAGCCATTTCTCAATATGCAATGAACAAAAAAAACCAAGGATGAGATACAAGTGTTTGGATTTATGATAATCTCCTTTCAATCATACTGACCAACCTTAGCTAAAGTGGCATATTAATTATTAGAATAGCATGACATTTTACCTTGTTTTTTAGTATAGAAAGGATAAATCAGTCAAAACCGAAGAGGGATTGGATGAACTTGATTATATGAAACAGTTCATAAATTTTAAAAGTAAGTTAAATTAGTCACCTGAAGAACTTTAAGGCTATTTGTCCTCTATGTTTCTAATACAAGAGTTTGGAGCTGCAAAGAAGAAATATGACCATTGCAACACTAAATATTCACAGTCCAAATATTACTATAATTCAAATTATAGAAGTTATACAATACTATTAATGATACAATAAAATTACTAACAAAAAGGATTGGCAGATTTATAGAAGTTATATAATACTATTAATGGTACAGAAAAGCTACATTTCTGCCATCACTGTAAGCTTGTAGAAGGGCAGGGTTCCTACTAAAAATATTTTCTCTGTTGATGTGGTCGAACATCAAGAATTATTCCTGTTCAAATAGGATAATCGCTCTGGGTTTATATAAAATCAAAACATAACCGACTCCTTTAACAAATTTTGATAGGTGAATTACGACACACCACTATTTTACTGATTTTTTATGGTTACTATCCAAGGCAATATACAAGGGATTTTATTGAGTATGATATTGTTATTATTTTGTGAAAATCCATGTAGATTTTTGATAATAATTAAGATGTGCATATAAAGTAACACGTAATAAGTTGGTTTGGCACAATTGATTACGACTCACACTCATATCTCAGATATCGTGAGTTCGAGTCATATCTCTCAATTTCATTTAAAAAAAATTATATAACTTTAACAAAATCATTATATATATATATCGGCACGTACAAATACTAAGTTGGATGCAACTTTTGGGTTGGAATTCGTGAGAACAAATCTGAGAAGGATACGGCTAGAAAAAGGCGCAAAGTATTATAAGTTGCTTGGTGGGTCATATGAGTCGTACATGCAACTTTTGGGTTGGAATTCGTGAGAACAAATCTGAGAAGGATACGGCTAGAAAAAGGCGCAAAGTATTATAAGTTGCTTGGTGGGTCATATGAGTCGTACATTGGAGTTTGGGTCGGGCTACTATCAAGAGATGTGCATATAAGACGATACAAATATTTCAAAATTAGAGATATCTTTTGAGTTGGGTTCAAGAGGAACAAAAATGATGAGGCATGTTGCTTGTGGCGTAAGTACTCAGATTAAAGTGAACAACACTTTCAATTTGGTTGGTGATTCGTACATCTTAGCATTTTATAAAGTGAGACCCCTAATAACAAATAAGATTGATGAATGGATATAAAAATAATCTTATTAAATAAGTTGGTGCTATATAAGCATTATTAATAATAACACACACACACACACATATATATATATATATATATAAATTGAAAAATACATGATAAATGCGCATGATTTAGGCATTGGATTAAAGTAGAGAACATGGATTAGCAATATCTAACAATAATTAGGTAAACATGTTTTGAAAGAACAATTTGTCTAAATGTTATGATAGCACAAATTAAAATGGATGGTCCCAAAGGTTTTGTGCATGTAGAATTTTCGTACACACAAGTGGAGTGAGTTGGTTTCTAAAGAACTTTCCTTGGAAACTTCGATTTGATCTTCAGAGGTTGACTTTGGTTGGCCATGTTTTGTCTGCAAATTTATGACATGAGAAGATTTTACAACAGGGCCTTTATAGTACAATACCTATATTTATGGTACATAAATATTACAAATATTGTGTTGTGATAAGATACCTAAAACATTTTTTATGTACCTAAGTATCTCAAATATGTTAGGTATCTAGGCACCATTAAGAATTATCACATCACGAAAGTGTCCTATGATATTAGACTAAGATTCAAATAAAATATAAACTTTTTTACGGCATTGACAAGACTATGCTCTATCATTAAGCTATTTTCGTCAGCTCAATAACGATTACGATGGGTAAAAGTGTCCAATGAAAGTTTGTTTAATATTGTGCATTTTTATACACTAGTCAAGTATCATATACAATGCACAGATTTTGACTTATGATAGTTTTTAACATATTCGTAAATTTTATCTAAGAGAGGTATAGATGGTTTACAGAAGCATGAAAAAATAATTTGAGTTAAATGAAGGAAAGTAAATTATATACAAAAAATATGATTGCATAATGTACTTAATATTAATTTTCTCTCATTTTTTTAACAAACAAAATTTCATTACTAATTTAGAAAATCAGTTACAAATAGTCTCCAAAACCACGGCTTCCTCCAACCAAACAGGAGGAAAATAACCAAAATCGTAACTATTACATACCACTAGAGCCATCTCTGCTATCAGTTTAGCAGAAAGGTTCATAGAATCATCAACTAGTATAAAACAAACTGAAATACAATTATACGCTTCTTCGAAAATGTCCTTAACAAAATCAAATTCCATGTCCACCGATTGAAATAGAATTCATGCCTCAAAGCTTGAAATTAGGATTTCCACTTTAAGAAGAAAGAGAGCCTTCATAGCCTGTATCCCTTCCACTACGGCAGAACAAATCGTTTCCATCACTGTAGCATTCGGTCTTAAAGAAATCCAGCCACCCCTCAAATACTCTCTTGCCTCACCTCTGCAAACTCATCCACTCATAAAAAATTTCATATTCAGAGGAGGAGGGAAATTTATATTCACCTTAACATGGACCTTCCTTGGCGGAAACTACTTCACCTTACTCAAGTAGTCCATGAATCTGCAATTACTCCTCGACATCATGTTGTTTTTGTTTTTCCTTTTGTTGGAGTGAAAAATGTTGAGGCAGCATTTTCTGGACTCTTTGGATCTATTAAAATCAGCCAAAGAAAGCTTGCATTTGCTAATTAAATCGTCAACAGAATTGGAGCATTTATTAAAAACTTTATCATTCCTCATTTTCCAAATCCACCAAAATCCATAAGCTAACTCTCTCAAATGTTGGGTACGATTATCATATTGGCAGAACATGCAAATCAGATTTCTCCTGATAATATAAAATGTATTACCTCGAAGCGAATCCGTTCTGAGATGGAGATCCGAAGCGAACCAAAAAGCTTTCGTGAATGAGCAGCGAACAAATAAGTGGATAATGGATTCTTCCCCCTTCATTGCACATGGGACAGTTTGTTGCCTCAATCCTGCAATTTCTCTTAAGGAGCATGTCGCGAGTTGGCAGGCATCCCCAAAGATATTTCCAAATGAAAAACATAATTTTAGGCACTACATCAAGCTTCCAGACAGATCTCCAAACAAAACTCTCATTTCCCAAATTATCATCCTCCCTTTCCAATCGAGTTCTATTTATCTGAAATCTGAATAATGCATTCGCCAACTTATATCCCGAACTCACTATATTTGTTGAGGAGCTAAGGGATAAGTTGAGGAGCTAAGGGAAGTTTAGAATAATATTTGTTTCCTTTCTATTAAAGATATTCTGCACTTTTCTAACATCCCATACTTGTTGATTTGCAAGGAACAATTGCAACTGTTGCGGCTGCCTCACTGCAAGGAGATTGAACATTCAATGTGTTTCTTCTTGGGATCCATGGATCCTGCCAGATCTTAATAAATTATCCATCACCTATTTTCCACAATACTCCCAGTTCAAGCAAATTTTTTCCCCATAAAAGGCTCATCCATCCCCAAGAAACATTCCCACGAGCCTTAGCATGTAAAAAATCAGAATTGGAAAAGTATTTACATTTCAATACCCGAGCCAACAGAAGAGAAGGGTTTTTCATTATTCTCCAGCCATTCTTTGCAAGAAAAGCTCTATTCATAGATGACAAATCCTTGAAATTTAATCCTCCATCTCTTTTCAATTTCGTCAATCGCTCCCACGAAATCCAATGTATTTTCCTACAGTTCATTGTCGAACCCCACCAAAACTGGGACATCATTTTCTCCATATCTTTAATATGTGAAGCTGGCATTTTGAAACATCGCATCGAATATGCCGAGAGCGCCATAGCTACTGCTTTGAGCATGATTTCTTTGCCCATCGTTGATAAGAAATGTTTTGTCCACCCATTCACTTTTGCATCAAGATTCTTTCTAATATCATAAAAAACCAGCCTCTTTATAGCCTCTGTCATACTTAAATATTTACCAAAGCCACCATAGTTCGATATATTTAAGATGGTAACCAATTGATTTTGTATAGGCGCAGGAGTATTGGAGGAGAAACACAAAGAACTCTTATGAAAATTTACCTGATGTCCTGATGTGCCCTTCATATGCCTTTAAAATATTCTGAATACAGATGAATTCATCCAAAAATGCTCTACAAAACAGGATCGCATCGTCTGTGAAAAATAAATGCGAGATGGATGGATGCATTCTTTTCGGGGAAAAGCCATCAATCTGTCATCTACATGCAGCCTTGGACAAAGCTGTCGAAAGAACCTCGGCACATAAAATAAATAAATAAGGAGACAAAGGGTCTCCCTGTCTCAATCTTCTCTATAGGATAAGCCTCTCAGTCAACTCCTCATTGACAGAAACCTCATATGAGACTGTTTGAATGCATTCTCTAATCCAACTACGACAAGTCCCACTGAACTATAATTTAGAGAGAACTTCATCGATGAAGATCCACTCCATAAGGTCAAAAGCTTTAGCCATATCAAGTTTTATAATGGCCTCTCCCTTTTTTCCCTTCTTCCTTTTCCTCAAAAAGTGTAATGCTTCATGAGTAATCAGTATATTATCATTGATTTGTCTCCCCTGAACAAAGGTTCCCTGGTAATCACTAATGGCAAAATATTTTTCAGCTTTTTGCAAAGCACCTTGGCCACTAATCTGTAAGCCACATTGCATAATGAGATAGGTCTGAAATCCTTAATCGACGATGGGTTTGCCTGCTTCGGAGTTACAACAATGGGAGTATCATTTAATCTTCTCGGTAACCGGCCCGTTTGATAAAAATCATCGAATAATTTCATGAAGTACCATCGTACCATGGTCCAATTTTACTAAAAGAAACCAGCTGATGTTCCGTCAGGTCCCATAGCCTTAGAAGGGTGCATCTGATTTAACGCCTCTAAAATTTCTTACTCGGAGAACCTTTCAGAAATACTATCTATATTAGTGCTGCTCATGACTTTGTCCACTATATCAACTATATTTGCTACTGTTGAGGGTGATTGAGATGTAAAAACATCTCTAAAGTGCTTATTGATATGGCCTTAACTCACTGGGATTGTCAATCCATTTTCCTTCTCCATCGATCAAGCCATGAATCCTTAGATTTATCTCCTAGATTAAGCCAATCCATTCTCGCTTTTTCCTTCCAATAATATTCTTCCTCCAAAGTAGCAGTTTCAATTTCCTTTTCTATTTTCCTTATTCTCCCCATATCAGTATTATTTTTGCCATGCAACTACTTTAACTCCTTCGTTAACTTATAAATGTGGGCTCGAGAATTAACGTTGTGTTTCCTCCTCCACTGAATTAACTGTGTTCTCAACTCTCAGCTTCCTCATCAAATCATTTTCTGACATGGATGAGACTTGCCGAGTCCAAACTTTAGCAATAATTGCTTTGCAACTTTCCTATTTCAATCATTGAAGGTCCAATCTAAATCGCTGCCTCACTCTAACCTTGGCTCGATCCAGCTGAGTATTCAATAGTAACGCACTATGGTCCGAACCCATGGAAAAAAGGGGTTGAACAACTGCTTTATTATACTTTAAAAACCAACTATAGGAGCATAGCATTCTATCCAATCTGCAGGGAATATTCCCCTTTTCTCTGTGAATGTTCTAAGTAAAACGGTCCCCTAAAAAAACCTAAATCCACGAGACTTCATTCTCAAATTAAATTACAAAGAATATCACAGTCTTTAAAGCCAACAAGGTTACCTCCCACTTTCTCCCAATCAAAAAGCACCTCATTAAAGTCACTCGCAACTAGAATAGGCTGATTTCCAGCCAAAATTTTCTCCTTAATAATCTCAAACTGAATCCGCCTGACACCAAAAAATTTCAAATTAATTGTAATCTAGCATCTCTGATATCAGCCTCAATCATGAAATAAGAAAAATTATGAACCTGCACCACTAAAGCCTCCTTCCAAAGCAAGCACTGCCATCCTCTTGTTTCAATCGGATCAATTACCATTGCATTTGGGTAATTGATTCTTTGCTTCAACCTTTCCACCTTCCTCTTTTAATTTTTTATCTCTTGAAGAAATATAATATCTGGGGTTTCCTGCCTTACCATATCAGCAAGGCTCTGAACTGTTAGGGTTTTCCCCAAAAATAAGAAAGTTTCGTAACACATTCTACCGAAAATAATTAACTAAAGAAATGAGTTAACTTGAAGCTAATCTGAACAGGAATAATTTTCGGTGTTCAGCCACATCAGCGGAGAAGAAAAATAATTAAAGTAAATGCCACAGAAGCGTTATGGGAATAGTTGAATTTTACATGTTGGCAGGTCAGAAGAAGCTGATCAAGAGCTACTCACCTAACCAAGGTAGCTGAAGTATAAAAGTCACAAAGGAAGTCACGAAAGTCAGAGAAGGTAATCGAGGCAATCACTACAACCATCAAATTTTTCACACTACGCCAAATGATTCAAATTCAAAAAGTTGTTAATACTGATAAGCAAGATGTACAGGTAAAATTTGATATGGCACGTGGCAAGATTTAGACTGAAGACTCCAACAAGGAGAAGATAGAACGAGAACAGTAAGATTAACTAGACGGTTATGAAGAATAGACTAATCAGACAAAGGTACATGGATTACCGACGTGGCAATCCAAAGAAAAGCTAATCAAGACCATTGGATTAGTCAGACGGTCAAGATTTACTAAGTTGTTACCGCTGATAAGCTAGATCTCAGAAAATATTATGTTGATCCTATTTTTAGATAGAATTAGATAAGTTGCATCAGATTCTATGTAACCGAATGAAAGCCTATAAATAAAGACAAGATGTAACTCCAAACACAACACAACAACCCTCAACACCCAAGAGAAACAAGCTTACAATGTAGCTTGCATTAGCCTTGTAAACATTTTCTCCATAATGAAATACTATCAAAATCTCCCTGCAGGTTTTATTCCCTTTAAGGGTTTTCCACGTAAATCATGGTGTTGTTATTCTCTCATTCTCTCTCTTGATTATTTTTTACATTTTCATATTATGATGTAGGGAATTCACGATCAATTCTCAAAACTGTGAATTTTTTCCTTTACATTTGGTGCTCTCATTGAGAGATGAGAAAGAAACTCAAGAAATATCTCCCTCAAATGCTCAAAATGAAATGAAATGTGCTTCCAACAACAGAAGTAGAAGAAGAAATTGATGAGAAGTAGTAAGGAAAATGACTACGAAACTGAAAATAGAGCGAAGAACGGATGGGAAGCGACAAAAGAAATGATTAAGGAGAGTGAAATATCATAACAGAAATCAAAACGTAAAAGCAGACCCCAACGTACAATAAAAATATTTTTTATCTATTATTTTTTTCGTATTTGAGTATGATTATGATATAAACATACAAATTTTTGTTCATGAATAATATTGATCTAATTAAAAATGATACGTTTAACACACATAACATTGACTTAGTTTAAGTAAATGATTGAAAAACTCTTCATGTGATTTTATATGTTTAATTTTGAGTTTATGAATAATATAGAAAATTAAAAGATAGTTGGGAGTAATATTGTCTAAAAATATTTGCCCGACTTCTACATTTTTATATAGTATAGATATGTGGTAGATGTAGATTAGCGATTGAATATAGGGAGAACTGAAAAAAAATGTCCCTTTCTTAGCTCAAGTTGTAAAAATGTTCTTAAAAAATTTTTATTGCAAAAATCGCCGAAATATAGTAAATAATTTATTTACCACCGTGTAATTTTTGTAAATAAGGTATTTACTACGGTCATATTTCAACATTTTTACAAATAAAAAAAAATTCTATCATTTTTGCAACTCCACCTTAAAACTTGTTTTTTCCTACTATTTCCCTTGAATATAATTATTGGTTATTAATTATTTATACATTATATAGGATAAGAGTAAAATTAAAATTTTATTTTATTTAGTTCAATAAAAATGTCTAAAAAAATTCTTAACTCATTATCTCTTTTAATATAGTAGTTATTATAGATGATGAGGTGGCCGTATTTTTTAGCAAAATAGATGAGAAAGTTGGTGTGTTTTTAAAAAAACAAATAATGAGATCGACTGACGTGGCATTGTGAGAAAAGATTAGTTAGGAGTGAGACCTACGCTTTTAAGCAGGCAATCAAAACCGCAAACTATTCATTGCCCCCTTCCAAATTTCATATTTCATTCCCTAAAAATAAATTTCAGGACAATACTCAACACACAGGTTTTGAGCGAATCTTCCCACTCCAAAAATCCAGATCTCTCCATCAAATCCTTAATCTCTCTCAGTCACAAACATCTCCGTTTCTCGCGTAAGTTCATTCTAATTCGTTTTCTCTTTCAAATTCAGTTTCAGCTTCGTTTTCTATCACTTTCTTAGCACTTCCTCTCACTTTTGGATCAGTTTTTCGGAATCAATTCAACAGCTTATTGGTTTTTTAGAAACTTGGGGTTCTTGGTGTGAACCCCATGAAAGATTCAAATCCGAGCACGGAGCCCATTGGGCAGAACCTTATAAAAGTTATCAGTAATCTCTGTTTCTCAGTCTTTGTATTTTCTGTCCTCATATTTACTGTTATTGCGATCACCTACCAACCCCCAGATCCATGGTTGGAGTCTGCTCCTGCCCTTACCAAGCTCTTCACCGAAGACGAAAATGCTACATTTAAGATTGACAGTTCTATCCTAAGAACTGGGGAAGATCTGGTCTCAGCGCCACTGCCCGCCGACGCAGTGCCCCCCTCTTCGTTGAACACAATCACTGAAGCCGTGATCGATAAATCTGAAGAGGGTATTGCTAATTATACCCCTAAATTGGACTGCGACGAGCTGCAAGTCGTCAATTGTTCGGACCCACGACTCCTAATTGCAGTTGAGAAGTTCAATTTAAGGGTCTTTAAGTCCATTGTGTTCTTGGAATATCAGACACCAGTTAACGGGTCCAAACTGGATGAGTGTGATGTGGCTTGGAGGTTTCGGAACAAGAAAGAGAAGTCTTGGAGGAAGTATAGAGATTTTAGGAGGTTCAAGTTTGGATATGGAGGGAATTGTACATATAAGGTGATTCACGCGAGTGGTTGGCATTCAGGTGTTAACGCCCGACGGACTAGGAGTAGAACTTACAACTCTAGTAGGAGTGATTCAAGCTCTAGAGTTGTCCCACCAGTTCGAGATGAAGAGATCGATGACACCATCCCGAGTTTGGGGTCGGAGATGAACTTTAGGAAGGGGAAGTATCTGTACTATTCACGCGGAGGGGATTACTGTAAGGGGATGAACCATTATCTATGGAGTTTGTTGTGTGGTTTAGGGGAGGCTATGTATTTGAATAGGACGTTTGTGATGGATTTGAGTCTTTGTTTGGCATCAACTTATAACCCAAGTAATAAAGATGAGGAAGGAAAAGATTTTCGATATTACTTTGATTTTGAGCATCTCAAGGAGGTTGCATCCATTGTTGAGGAGAGTGAATTTCTTAGAGATTGGAAAAAATGGGATAAAGGCTCCAAAAGAAAATTGCCCGTTAAAAAGGTTGTGAGCTATAAGGTGACACCAATGCAGCTTAGGAAAGATAAGAGTACAATCTTATGGAGACAATTTGATGCTCCAGAACCTGAGAATTACTGGTATAGAGTGTGCGAGGGGCAAGCTGCAAAATACATTCAGAGGCCATGGCATGCTCTTTGGAAATCGAAAAGATTGATGAATATTGTTTCAGAGATCAGTGGGCGGATGGACTGGGATTTTGATGCAGTTCATGTGGTTCGAGGAGAGAAGGCAGAGAATAAAGCGCTTTGGCCTCATTTGGACTCTGATACATCCCCTGATGTTCTCCTTCAAAAGCTTAAAGGAATGATTCAGCCTTGGAGAAATCTGTATATAGCTACCAATGAACCATTCTACAACTATTTTGACAAACTGAGGTCAAACTTCAAGGTCCATTTGTTAGACGAATACAAGGAATTGTGGGGAAATACAAGCGAGTGGCACAATGAAACGAAGCTCTTAAACAATGGACGACCAGTGGATTTTGATGGGTACATGAGAGTGGCAGTGGATACCGAGGTTCTTTATAGGGCAAAGACGCGTGTCGAAACCTTTTATAATTTAACCAAAGATTGCAAAGACGGAATCAATACATGCTGATCAGGTTCTGGATATCTCTTGTTGCTTTTCCAATTATTTGAATTGTGTCTTTTTTGGCTTTATGATTCAGTTTTGTTCATCTGAGGACACTAGCTGTACTTTATTCTTCTTGTTTTGTATTGGTGATTGGCTAATTTTATAGGCCTTGTACTTGTATCATACAGCCTAGTCTGGCCTTATATTATTTTTTTCCCTTTAGCTGTTTTTGCACTATTTTGAAGGAGTAAATGATGTGTTCTATTTATAAATCTTATGCACTAGTTCTTGAAGATCAAACCAGCTTAGAAAAATAATGATCTAGGAGGCCAAAATGGTCAATGCAAGACATAACTCTCTTATATTAACTCGTTTTCGCTCTCTCGTTTTAGCAAAGTCCAGCCTGCAGGTGATTCTAGGAGCTGTCCATAGAAAAATCTAATAGTATTCTTCATTAAGTTCTTCTATGTAGATTTTCATTATTTCAGGGTTTATGAATAGAATAGTAGGTACATATATTAGCATGTTTCTTTTTATGAGTCTCACTTGGCTCTACATTATACCTCAGCAACAGGTTTGTTTGCTGTATACATGTTTTGAAATATGAACAGCGTAAAGTGGTTTCTTGTGAACAGCGTAAAAATCAAACATTAATATAAATCAACTTGGCAGATTTCTCAAAAGAAAGACACAAAACAGTTGGCGTTTTCCTTGCATTTCCCATTTTCATATTGTAGTACCACACCAGCAAACTTCCCTTCGAGAATATGAGTTGACAAGCCTGATGCTCCATGTTGCTTTTTCTTCCCTGTTGGGGAAAATGAAACCTAACAGACAGCTACTTTGTTGCAATATTGCAGTTTTCTTCAGTATTCCAGCTTTGACTTGGTGCTACTTGATCATGTAAAGGTTTATATTCCTACAGCCAGTTTGATAATAGAGTTCAATTGTTGATTTGGGAAAATTACATGGTACCGGTCCCAGTAGGATACTGGTTCCTTGTATTGGTACCAGTTCGGGTATGGTATCGTTCCGGTATATGGTACCGAACCTCAACACATTATTGTTCTACCTCCAACACATATGTTGTACCTATGTAAACAAAAATGGGTCTCGGAACCATATAGGGATAGGTACCGAAGAACCTTTCATTTAATTTTATACAATACCATCAGCTGCTAGAATTGTCGCACTAAGTATTTAACTTAGTTATCAACTGCTTGAATTGTTGCACCGAGTATTTAACTTAAGTGACTAAGTTGACAATGCCATTTGACATGTCTAACTCGAAATTTCTTTCGTCATTGGATATGTCATTTGATACATCTGGAGCCTGAATGTCTGGATCGAATAAGCTCACATATGTTATATATGTTTGTTGGTGCTGTACATTAGGTATGAAATACTCGTATAATGTTGGGATTACATTATTTAACTCTATCTTTCATATATTGATATGGAATTAGACGTGCAAGGTAATGAGAGCAGCCATGATTGAGTACCTCCATTTTATGTATGAGCTCTCCAGCAGTCTTAGCAGAGATGACAATGTTCCTATCAGCCTGACTTATGAATCCCTCTTCAACTCCCTTGTCAAACAAACCCAGCAGGCTGTCGTAATACCAATCAACATTCAGCAGACCCACCTGTGTTTTTATCAGTCCCACTTGTGAGTAATTTTAGGTAGTAATAAATAATATTAGTTTCTAATGTAATATTTTGGCCAACCGAATTTTCTAGTGTGCTAGAGGCTAATACTCGAAAGAGTACAAAGATAAAAAATAGATATCTCTCCACACAACAGTATCCGACCAGATTTTTCTTGCCACCTGAACAGTATATACCTAACAGTATTTATGAGGAAATAATCCTCAGGTGTTGAATCTGAGGATGAAAAATGGATGGTAGATTCATGAGAGATAAAAAATAGATATATTTCCACACAACAGTATCCGACCAGATTTCTCTTGCCACCTGAACAGTATATACCTAACAGTATTTATGAGGAAATAATCCTCACCATTGAATCTGATGATGAAAAATGGATGGTAGATTCATGAGAGATAAAAAAATAGATATCTCTCCACACAACAGTATCCGACCAGATTTGAGCATTATCGCTATATCCATGAGGCAATCATAGTCCAATCTGGTTGCATGGAAATCAGGCATACATTCCATTACTCGAAGAGAAATACCAGCCCTATTACATTTAATAAGGTTGTAATCCGAAACTTTATCTCTATCAATCAATGGGGTATCCATCCTTATACAACCCGAATTATAGAGATTCACCAAAAAATGGTGAAATACAATTATTGGGATTATATAGAGTCCTTTACCAATACATTTTATTATCAAAATCCAATTCATGATCATACATAGTTTATCCGTATTTGTCCTGACTTTCTCAATACTAGACTTCTAAATTGATTCATCTAATAATGGGATAAATTTAACATTACCTTTAAGATTTTACCAGAACAAATTCAAAAAGAATTCAAGGAATAGTTTTTCTGGTCAAAATTTGTATACTTCTTTAGTTGTTGCCAGATTATATTTAACCCAAAAGGTCAAATGTTCTTCTTAATCCCTCAGACTGACTAGTAATGTGTTAATCAGTGATATAATCATATTCAACAATGACATAATTTTAATGAAAAATGAGTTTTTCCAATCAGTTCGTTTAAAAAAATGAATTTAATAAAAAATATAAAAAAAAACTCAATTATTTGACTGATTTCATCATTTAAAATAATTAATTTTTTAATCTTAATATGGGTCCTCCTCACCCATTCCCTCCCAAGTTTGCGTAGGAATTGACTGCATGACAATAAACAAGTAGAAAACTATAATTTATTAACGGGAAATATTAGGCTTCAATTATCAGCCTTAAAATGGGTGTTATGTCTAAATCAAGACTATACCTCTCACAAATCACAATTTAAATGTCCTGTCAATTTTAAAGATCAGATCTTATTATTAACAACCACATACAGGTGTAGACTTCGTACCTAATTTAGATGGCCTGATTAAGAAATCAGTGTTGTCCATCTATGAGTGTAACATGTCACGGTACTACTATAAAAGTAATAATAATATTTTGAGCTTGCGTGGCTTACAATTATTGTTTTGAAGTCTGGATTCACACTAATCACATCTGATAATATTACTTTTTATTTCTTTTAAGTATTATAGGTCATGGTTTAAGAACAGTGTGCTCAGCAAGCATTTTCATGTCATGAATTTGTGTGTTAATTAGGGACCACTAATGACATGTTATTAGGTTGTATCATTTAGCTCTTGATAAAATTTTGAGTTCAATTCTTAAGAAAAACATTTGGCAAACAAATTATGAAACAGAAGTTTTCAACCATATAGAACCAGCTTTCATTCGTTCTTTATTTCATTTTTGTCTTATTTATATTTTGTTTGAAAGTAATTACAGGAGGAAGAGAAGAGGAAATTAGCAAATAGAACAACTTCTTGTGGTCGTAAAATCTTCCTATACAATGAGGATTTTTCATGGTAATCAAAATCTTGAAAAATAAAAATATAAAAGGAGATTGTCTTAGGTAATGAAAAAAAAAATAATTTAGTAAATTTTCTCAATGTTAGATCAAAGCATGTGAAGCAATCAAACGGTTAAATGCTTGTGTTACAGTACCATACCCCCATGATACCTTTAACCCAACCCTATGAGTGAAGTTACGCCAAAAGTTGTATTTGCTTATATGGGTAAGTAGATAAGCAAATATTTGTTTGTACGATATTAAAAACTAAACCCTAGGAAAGGTCGCATCAACAAATTCTAATATGGAGATGAACTTAGATAGGCATTGAAATCTCCAAGGAAACCCTAAATTAGTAAAAAAAACAAAAGGTATGCAAGATTTGTGCCAAATCCACCACATTAGGATTAATCGTTAATGGTTGATCAACTTTGATATATTCACCCTCTGAATCAAGAAGTTCTTGTCCTTGAGGGATGATAATATTAACCACTTGACGCCCATATCTAATGCATCCGCTATGGTTATTTTTCATTCCTACTTTTTTATATGATTTTGCTAACTATCCTTGTCATTGTAGCATTAAGCACTATTATTACTCTTACTCCATTGGAATAAATCTGACCCCTTTCCAGTTTCCACCTACATATAAGAGATATTTTAAGAAGTGAACACTTTCTTGATAGTGGAGTCCGATGAAAGAATAGGAAAAGGTGATACGATTGATTAGTTGATGTTTCAAAATTAAATGTTGGTTCATTAGAACCACATAAATCGATACCCAAAGCTCCCACTAATGAAAATGGAACCACCTGCAGTGTAAAAAATAAACTTTGTACTTGAATACAAACATTTCTTTCCTCCCCGAGAGCATAGAAGTATATAAATAGAGTCAATTCTAACTCTCCCACATAATAAATAAAAGTAAAATATCTTAAGAAAATGATCCTACTAACCGCTATACATTGCTAAAATAAGAAATTAAAAGATTTCGTTGAAATTATTTGTTTAGAAATTTCTCGAAAAACTAATTGTAAATTCTTCTCTCCATCATATCTATAGGGTCAGTATGTTGAAGAGATGAAATATAACTAAAAAAGTATATCTTTTTATCAGAATTTGAATCGATCATCAAAAGAAGAATTACGTCAAATATTAGGATAAGGCCATGAGAAAAGACTCAAAACCCAAGTTTCATAGCTTTGGGTCCGCTATCCCGATCATTATTTTCCTACTCCCAGAGCGAAATGTACTTTTCTTTTTGGCCGGTTGTGAGCGAGAAGGGATTCAAACCCCGATCGTAGTTCATCACCACACATGCTCTAGTCTTCCAAGATACAGCTCGTTAGTTGCTTTGATAAGAGATGTTAATGGAGTGAGTAGTGAGTTGGGACATCCTCCCCATCCCCACCTTCATATGTTCATCCATTTTCATTTTGTTCCTCGCTTTAGAGACACAAGATGATGATGAAAAATTCCCAGTAAGGACGGGTTATTTGCAGATTCTTTGTTTCTATCCTTAAAGTTTGAATTATGAAGAGTTTTTCTTACTAAATAAAATCAATGTTCCATACTTTTACCATATATATAGCAAAAGTTTCGATTATGTTATTAAATAAAATTTCGATTACGTTGATAAATAGTGTTTAGGCTAGAGTTGTGAATTTTAATATATTAAAGATATAAAACTAAATGGGACATAAACTACTATTTTTTTAGTCCTCCCGCATGATCATGGATCCAAACTTCTCGTACCCCCTATGTCACCCGTAATTTATTCACTCGTTTACACCATGAACTTATTAGAGACGGGTTTTCATAGATTCGGAGCCTCGTGAGTGATTTCGACATCTCTAACTTTTACAGACCAATTTAGATCCTAGCTATCACGTGTTGATCATGTTTGTACAGTCGGATCAATGAATTTGTTTTAATAGTTCATATTAGTTGACAGAAAATTTTAGTTTTTTTATTTATAATTTTTTTTCTTAAACAAATTTGAACCATTCAAATGAAATGAGTGGTTGGAATCCGAGATAATGGCTAACATGAGAAAAGCCAATACTCATATTAATTATAATTGTAATGAAAAAGGAAGTAATGTAAATTAGAAAGAGAAGAAAATTTGATTGGACTCACTGGTTTGTCATGGATACCAAGCTGTGACCATGTTATCATCTCAAGCAACTCTTCCATTGTCCCATACCCTCCTTCATGTTTTACGCAAATTAAAATATTTTAAAACCGACCAAAACATTACCAACAATGAGGAAAAGAAAGAAAATTAAAAATTTATAGTTTGTAATTCCTGAGAATATTAGAGAAATGAGTAGTGTGACTGGATTTTATTCATGATATATCTATAGACTATAGATCCGATAAAATGGTTACATACCGGGCAGTGCAATGAATGCGTCAGCTCTACGAGCCATCTCAGCCTTCCGTTCATGCATATCTGAGACGATCAACACTTCTCCCACCGTTTGTCCTGATATCTGAGTTCAACAAATATCATTGAGAAAGATCAACAAAGATCATTGAGAGAGTGAGAGAGAGCGAGAGAGAGCGAGAGAAGAGAGAGAGCGAGAGAGAGCGAGAGAAGAGAGAGAGCGAGAGAGAGCGAGAGCGAGAGAGTGAGAGAGAGCGAGAGAGAGCGAGAGAGAACGAGAGAGAGCGAGAGAGAGCGAGAGAGAGCGAGAGAAGAGAGAGAGAAGAGAGAGAGAGAGAGAGAGAGAGAGAGAGAGAGAGAGAGAGAGAGAGAGAGAGAGACAACAACACCAAGANNGAGAGAAGAGAGAGAGGAGAGAGAGAGAGAGAGAGAGAGAGAGAGAGAGAGAGAGAGAGAGAGAGAGAGAGACCATACCTCAATTGGAACAAGAGCAGTTGGGATGATTCTATCCCCCAAATTATGGGGAAAAAAAGAACCAAAATAAATATGTGAAAATAATTTCCATAATATACCAAATCAAAACAACAAAGGAGAGAACATCCAATATATGTTTTCTGATAAAACCTATTTTTAATCCAAGAAAAAAGAAAAATCTTACCCAAGAACATGGCATCCACCTTCATACACAGTTTGAGAAACCAAGCCCATTAGCCCAACACTCCCTCCTCCATATACCAATTCTATCTTTCTCTCCACCTGCTCAATTTTTTCTTAATTAATTAACCAAATAACCATCGCCTTTTCTTCAATCCATAAAATAAAACATCATATATAATTTAACATTATTAATGATCAGTACAAACCAGTTCTCTTCCAAGATCATGAGCTGCATCACTGAATATCTTTCTTTTTCCTGAATTGCTTCCGCAAAACACACACACCCTTTTGAATCTACCCATTTTATTGGCCCCTAAAACAGCCAAACACCCCAATACAAATTCACTGCAGATTCAATAGGTCTTCTCTCTGAAGTCTGCGAAGAATTATATAACTAAAATAATTATTACTTTTTTACTACATGCTAAAAATGAATTACTATGCATAGACACTTGCATGGCACGTGAGAAATGATGTTATTGGCCCACTTATATGTAAAACTATATATATATTAAAGCAAAAGTGTTCCAGTCAAAGGCGCGCGATTCTGATTCACTCCCTTTTGTTTTCAATCTTTGTTAAGTGTGTATCGCATTTCTTTTGGTGGGTTCACCAAATAATGTTTTTATTAGCTGCTTACTATTTGGTCCGCATGAATTCACATTTGTTGTACTTTCAGCTGTTAAAATATTAAATTTCGCACCCCACTGAATACTTGTCAATAATATGAGGAGTTAAACCATATGAAAAAAATTAATGAATGATTTTATTCAAATTAAGATTAAACAATTTTAATAGCGTCATTTATGATTTTGATATAGTGAATTGACATATATCGATCATTATACTTCAAACTGTTTTTAATTTAATCTATTATTGAAAAGTGTTATGTTCATCGTTTTGAGTAGTGTAACTTGAACTTTAGACTAATTTGACAAGGAGAAATTCTTTATATTGATTATCAAAGGATGATTACAAAAGAATGAATAATAATCAGTATATATATATATGAGAGATAATGAGAGAGAGCTAGAAGACCATTGAGCGTTGCCGTGCAAAGAGAGTGGGATCACGTGAGTGATGATTGAAGCAAATCTAGGGTTTTCTTGTGATTGGTTAAGGGAGCTCCAATTAGATTGCTCTTGGCTGGAAAACGATTAGACACATAAGCAATATTTTGGCCAATAGAAAGTTGCTTCTTCTTGGCTGATTTGGCATGATGATCTGTCAAGTTGTCCATGCTGGTAGTGTCTAATTCAGCCAAGTGTGCATTTTTTTAAATAGCCCCCCTCACGTGAAAAGGTGGTGGCAGCACCTTGACCTTGGAAGAGAGAGCTTGGAAAGAGGTTGGAGCTAAAGGTTTTATGAGAATGTCAGCAATTTGAGATGCTGACGGAACATATCAAACCTCTAGAGCATTGGATAACAGCTTTTTAAGAATGAAGTGCACGTCTAGTTCTGTGTGTTTGGTTCGAGAATGGAACACAAGATTTGAAGCCAGAGATATAGTGCTTTGATTGTCAAACAAGATGATTGGTGTGGAATGTGGTTGAAGTTTAAACTCTCTAAATAAGGAGGTAAGCCACATAATCTCACTGTAAATCATGGCAAGTGCCTGATACTCTATGTCGCACTGGATCGTGCTACAACAGGTTACTTTTTGGAGCTCCAAGTGATCAAATTTCCTCCTAAGTAAATACAAAAACCAGTAGTGGATTTTCTGCCATCCAAACATGATGCCCAATCTGCATCTGGGTATCCTTCAAGGATGAGAGTGGATGTTGGAGTAAAATGCAATCCATGATGAGGAGTTCCCTTTAGGTACCTCAATAACCGTTTGCACACTTTCCCATGCTCCATGGTAGGGTTAGACAAAAATTAGATCAGTTTGTTGACAGTAAATGCTATGTCAGGCCGAGTCATTGTGAGGTACTGTAAGGATCCAATTAAGCTCCAGTAAAAGGTTGGATCTAAGAAGGATGAGCCACTGACTATGAGTTTGTGATAGGGGCACATGGATGTGGGGCTGCTTTTGGCTTCAACCATGCTTGCCTTATGTAAAATGTCTTGCAAGTACTTGGATTGAGTTAAATAGAGACTTGATAAGTCTTTATAATCATCAAACCCCAGGAAGTAAGATAGAGAACCCAGAGCCTTTAATGAAAATTGTGTAACTAGCTTGGTAATGAGCTATCACTACAAAAAATATGGTATTCTACAGGAATAAAATATAAGAGTTTCAGTCTCCTCTTATTGAAAACTCGAAAAAACAGGAGATTTCTAAATCAAGTAAAATTTGTTCTGGTTAAAAGTTATATAAAAGCAGAAGGCAAAAAGACGGGGACTGAAAATTTAAAGTAGCGGGACTTAAAGAGAGAGGGAGTGAAATTTAAATCAACATTGATCGAAGCCCTCTCTCATTTCCCTCTACAATCTTCACTCTTCTTCGGTATCTCGCACGTTCATTCTCCATTTTCAGAAGCTCAACTCGATTCTCTTGCTCCATTTTGAGATCAGAGAAGGTCAACTCGTCGCTCCATTTTCAATCAGAGAAGCTCAACTCGTTGCTCCACTGTTTATCAGAGAAGCTAAAAAATTGGAGGCCCCTCGACAGTATTGTGGTTCGATACCCTTCTCTATCACTCTCTCGTTCAAAGACAATGAACTAGGGTTATTGATTTTCAGGTTTGCCTCCTTCACTTCTGATTTTTAACTCTTTACATGTCCTTCACTTCTATTGATGAGATTCTTGATGGGGCTGGTTTGTTCAATCTTATTACCCAGACTTTGCATCAACAGCTAATTGATACTGGGTTGTTATCATTTTCTCCATTGCATTCGATCGGAAGTTTGTAGAATCGTGTTCGTATTCCCTCAGCTTCTCTTTCCCTCCTCACAAGTTCTAGAACCTCCAGCTTTGTCTCTCTCAATGCGTTAAAAAACCCATCCACACGTTCCGGCCTGTTCCACCGTCCTTTCATCCCTTCTTCTTCGCTCTCTTTCCCTCCTCCTTTTCTGGTAAGTAAGAAAGTAAAATTTATATTCATCACGTACAATTTGTTGAATTTTGTAGATGGGTTCTTGCTTTTTTCCCCTAAATTGTTGCAGTATGTCTGTGTATTTGGTTTTCAACCTTCTTCTGGTGTTGATACTGAAATTTAAGAATTGTAGAACTTCTGGGTTTCTGTATTAGTCTACTCATTAGTTGAGTTGTTGCAGTATGTCTTGTTCATGTTTACAGCATCAATATTTTGAGTTTAAAGCTTCTTGTACAGAAGTTGGGGCAGTGAAAGCGTTGCTCTTGGTCACAATGAACATTTGGTACTATGATGGATATATTTTATCTTGCGAATTCCATCTTTTGCCCAAGTCACCATATAACGTCCTTTGATTTCATCTGGGACTCATTTTCTAATTGATTGTCTGAAACTTTTCTAGTTTAGAAATATCAGTTGTTGTTGGGTGGTCACTGTACAGGTGACCATTGATAGCAGGATTGACTCTATTTCCCCCTCAACAAACACACTATCAAGTGTTTGTCTTGTTGAATCAAGTGACTGCATTCTCACAGAGTCAGAAGGAGTGTAAACTGTCTCAGCATAATCTTGGTGCAAACATGTATTACTTGAATAAGGAAAGGTGTTTAATGAACTAAGGACATTAGGATTAGGAGGAGTAGGGAATCATAATGGTAGGTGATGACACTACTAAATATTTTTAATAGTTTAGATTTTGAATTAGTTTTTGCCATCATCATTACCTGAGAAAAACTAGAGAAAGAATTTTCAGATGAATCAAGTGAATTTTCTATATGAACCATTAAAATTATGGATAAATTTCTGTAGAGTTCATGTGACTCAATCTCTCCCACTTTTTATCTTTAAAGATGATATAATAGATATATGAAAAGTTGTTACGGGCGACTTACATAATTGGATTGCAAAACTTTACCCCTAGTTCTTGCAGACTCATACTTAAAGTAAGTTGTTCACGATGAGGACATACATGATTTAAAATTTTTGGAGACAATCATGGTTTAAAATGGTCAACTTGAGTACTTAGTTTCAGCTTGATAGTATCCGTTGTGAACTAATGTCCCAGAAAACGGTCAAAGTGTAAGGTAATTGGACCGATCATTGTTAATACTCATTCAAAGAGCATATCTCCATTGGTCTTGATACTTGATGATTGATGTATCCAATCAGCCAGAGAAAATTTTATTTACCATTTCATTGAGGGCACTTATCCAGATCTAAACCTTTGAAGATGTTAGCATTGTCTTAAATTTTGTCCTCTTGATCTAGTATGTGGGGTTAGTTTAGTTTTATTTTTTTCTGGAGAGACTTCTTGTTCTTTGTTCATTGTAATCATTTACTTTTATTATTAAAAAATTAAAATCTCTTGCTTCTTTTAAAACTAAAGGAAAAAATTGTAGAAACATACCAATTTTCCTATTCCTCAAAAGTAAACTGCCAAAAAGTGAGAGTTTTTGAAGGGTTTCGGCAGATATGGTTCAATATTGATCTTTTGTATGTTTCTATATTTTATGGTTTGTCGACTTTATGAGTTAGTAGATAATGAGTAGTTACTTTCACTCTCTATTAGTCATATTTCTATTGCTTAACTTCTCAGGATAGACTATAGGAAGATATTGAAAAGGAATGGATGGAGTGCTTACATCCAACCTGTACTTACAACTCTCGAAGAAGTCTTTTTGAACATTGTTAAAGAAGCTGATGGGTATTCCTCTACCAGATCTAATTTTTTCATACTTATTGCTATCTATGTTGGTGTCTGATATTGAATGTGATATGCCACATGTAGTTAGTCAAATAGTTGCTTTCTAGTCAAATAGTTACATAGAGTAAGTTAAAGTTGTTTAATTTTAAAAAATTATTCTACATGTTTAATTATAAGAGTTTCACTTCTACAGCAAATTGCTAGCCCACAGCAAGTGCAAAGAAGTATACTCAATTCTTCTATGAGTAAACATACTTGATTTACTGGATTGTTTATATTTACATTTGTGTATTAACATCTACTCCTTTCTGGCCAAGCACAGGACATTAGATTGGTTATAAAGGGAAATTTGATGCAGTTTTGGATATTATTGGTGTGCCAGAGATAGAAAGAATAGGCATCAACTTCTTAAAGAGAGTAGGACATTATATGACTATTTAGGTAAGTAATTATCGTTACTCCGACTCTCCAAGATGAAAATTTGGAGAGGTGTCACTGTCTAATTGTTGTCACATAATGACACTCTAGGATTGTTCTTCACTTAATTGTAGGGTGAGGCTGTGAAAAAAATAGTATATTGTTATTAGAGAGTTGATAAATAGTATTTAAAAACTTTTGCAGGTTATCCAAAAATAGTATATTGTTTCAATCACTTTTTTTCAGCACTTCACATAGTAGAACACCATAATACCACTTATGCATGAAGTTGACTCATCCATATATAGTATAGCAGAAATCATATACCAAACTTCTGTCAGAATTTGAAGCAAGACCTTTTGCCCAATACAGGGTCTTAACTCCTAGTCATCTTTGGTGAGTAGGAGGCCTCGGTGGTCGTGGCCTTTATCGAGGTCTTTCATCCAAGCATCTTGTGTGCTTGAGATAGCTGCTCTACGGAGTACTCTTTGAATCATTCCTTTAATTTTAGGACTTTGCTATGATTTACCCCTATCCTTGTGCCTAGCTTGAGAATCTTCATTGACATGCGAGCAAAGCTTCATATCCAGCTTCATTGTTTGATGTCCTGAATGTGAGGCGCATCGCCCTTTCAGTTATGGTCTCCCTGATGTTTTAAGTATCAGTCCGGCTTTGCTTCCTCATGTGTTTGTAAAGCCATCCACGTTGAGCGCCCCTTCTTTTTCTGGGGGTTTTTTCCTCGTGCCTTCATCTGTCATGTCATCTTGCGAGGGATATTTTGCACTGCTTGAGTTCTCTTTCTCTTGGGGTGGCGTCATCTCTACCATAAAGCCAGTGAGTGCTTGAGCTTTGATTACAGTCTGAGGTTCGTATCTTATGCAGAACTCTTCGAGCTCTTCCATTGTCTACTGCATGTACTCATGGAACATTTTGTTGACTAAACGTTGATAGGCGGTTCACGCGTTCTTCAGTCCAAATGACATGAGTTTGTAGCGATAAGTCTTCCTCTCAGTCATAAATGTCGTCTTCTTTAGGTCTGATAGATGCATGAGTATCTGATTGTACCCAAAGAAGGCATCTATGAGACTGAGCATCTCGTGCCCCGTTGTAGCGTCCATCAATTGATTAATTTTTGGAATAGGGAAGTTGTCCTTTGGGCATGCTTTATTCGGGTCATTGAACCCTATACAGGACTTCCACTTTTTGTTCTTCATCTTTTCCTTTACCGTGTTGGCCAAGCAATCTGTGTAGTCGGCCTCCCAGGTCTCGATAATTATCTTTGCTCTCTCGTGGGGAGCGTTTGTGATCGATGACCTCTTGGTTCTTACTTGATGTCTCACATGAGCATTTACATAATTTGTGACCTCCCGGGTCTTGATAATTATGTCTGCTCTCTCATAGGAGCATTTTCATAATTTTTTACCTCTCGGATCTTGATAATCATGTTTGATATCTTCCAGAGCATTGGAATCTTTGACTTCTACGGCCTTGATAATTATGCTCTCTCTCGTGGGAGCATTGGCGTAATCTATGGTCTCTTGGTTCTTAATAATCATGCTTGCTCTTTCATGAGAGCATTTACATCATCTGTGATTTTTCAGGTCTCGATAATAATGTTCGTTCTCTTCTGGGAGAGTTTGCGTATTTTTTACCTCTCGAGCCTTGATAATTATGTTTTCTCCTTCATAAGAGCATTTGCATATTTCGCGACCTCTCTGATCTTGATAATTATGTTTGCTCTCTCGTAGGAGCATTTTAACTGCACTTGTATATTCCTAGGGAATTTGTATTGTATTTCTATTTCTAGTTTATTATCCCTTATCAAACGAGCCCAAACGATTCATAGACCTCGTGCTGAGGTATAATGGTGATATAATTAAGAGATTATGAGACTTTATATTATATCATAGGATCCCGTTGCTTATAATGGCTTCATACTTGATATCATGCTAAATTAAAATGGTTTAAAAAATATTCTTGAAAAAAATAGTGAATTTGAGCATAAAAATAAATAGCGTACCTCAAATATTTAATGGAGATCATCGATATAACTCTTGATTTTGAGAGAATAAAAATCCAAAATAATGCAGATTCGATCTTTGTGGTCTGCGTCCGAATCTTAAAACTTTATTTTTGTCCAAGATGCTAAATAATATTTATTATATTATTTTCCTCAAAATTTTAATGGAGATCGTCAATGTGACTTGCAATTTTGAGGGAATAGCAAATTTAGAATGATACTGATCGGAATTGTGAGATCCACGTCCTGATCTTGAAGCTCACTCATGTCTGAGATATTAAATCATATTGATGCAAATAATTACATTGTTCTCCATACATTAATAATCAAATAGTGTAAATTAATTCAAGAAAATTTTACAATTTAATCACATTAAAAAGAATAATAAGCAAATAAATTGCTTAATAATAAAAATAAAATAAATAATAATAATTATTGTGCATAAATAAATTTTCCCTTGAGTTTGTAATTACTGCATATTTGCTCCGCCATTGTTGTTCATTTAGGATTTGGCAAAATTGGCTTGGAGAAGCTGATTGGACCATTTGAAGGAAGGGGCAAGTGTTGGGCCACTGAGGAGGGAAGGCCAGGCGTTGGGCTCGCACAACTTGGGCCATTTAAGGAGCCAAGGTCTGCGCATAGAGCCTTGGACTCGTGAGTCGACGCGCGGATCAAGCCCAGGCTTAGGTGAGGCGCGGGTCATGCATGGAGCAGATTTTGCGGGATCCGGCACGAATCTTGGGTCGCGCTCTCGGGTCATTCATCGGACTTGTGTGGAATACCTCAAACGGGTCGGGTAGGTTAACCCGACCACCTGAAGCGGGTAAGGATGAAGACAGCACCGCCAAAGGCTCGTGGCGGCACATGAGGCCACTGCCGGAGTTCTTTTTTGGCCGGGAATGGCTTGAATTCGACGGAAATCTTCGTCTGAATGTTTCCATGGGCGCTTTAGAGTCTGAAAGTGTGTTAGTCATAATAGATCTGAGAAACCATTTTAGGACAAAAATAGACGGTTGTTCACGACTCCTCCGTCAAACCTGACGGCTGAGGATGCTCTTTGCGGTGACGAAGCTTCCCGTCGACGATTTATTGGATGAAGGCAGCAACCAAAACTTGAAGCTTGACATCGGACCTCATTTGTTGTTGGAAATGGCAGCGATCATGATGGGTGTTCGTGAAAGCCTTGTTGCTTCATGGCAACGAAGCTCTACGGTGGGTCACGCGACTATTTTTCACGATCGACGATGATGGATTGACGGTGTACCGCGGTGGCTTGGAGTTTTTAGAGAATCGATGATAGCGTCGCTGCTCAATGGTAGATAATGCTCAACGATTGACTGCGATAGCAACAATGTTCATGACGTCAGCCACAATGGCTCTCAGCAACGACGAAAAAGTTATTGCGGCGGTGTTCAAAACAATCCTTCAACTTCCTTGTCAATCTCAACATTCATTTTCTTTCATGATTCTTTAACCTGTTTGGAATTGTTACACCATTGTTGTCACGATTGTGGGAGTAGATTATTTTTTATCAATTTTGAAAAAGGGAGATCTACGTTCCCACATATGACACCAAACTATTGATGTAAAAAATATGTTAATGTCGACTGTCAAGGAGTCCTTCATGCGTCGTTCGGTAATTAATCCAGGAGCCTGTAAAAATCAAGAACGATCATGAAAGAAGTATGTAGGGTACCGGGGTGGTGCCCCACCTAATGCACTCCGACGATCAAGTCAGTAAAGTGTTGAAAATAATATTAGCAATTTAGAGAATCGTTTACCGTTTAATAGGGATCATCATATATTAATAATAATTTCTGTATCAGTCAAACGTAGGTTCAGTGTATCTTCTTTTTTATTCTGATAAGCAATGGAGATATTTATGGAGAATATTCTCTGATTATGATATTTTGGTTATCATCTTATCCTTTTTAACAACTATTGATATTGTCTGATAGATTTGATGTGTGCCTATCTTTTCCTTGTATGACTGATTATTTTATCTTATCGTGACAGGAAAATGATATCGGCTATCTCGAATAGCCACGGTCCTAGGTAGGAGATTACATAATCATCCGTGTAACCTCGATAGTGTAAATATAAGTGGGGTCGTGTCTATTGATCAGGTCGTGGAGGGTGCCTCGATCATCATGGTGATTTCAGTCACGAAAAAATCCTCGATTTGAACTTAATATAGACTCTACCTGATAAATAAGAGCATTACACTTTATTCAAAAATATTATTGAGTAGGTTTTAGCTGATATGCTTTTTCTCCTTATTTTTTACACTTCTTAACATCAATCTAAGGTCAAAAGTAGTAGACGTGTGTCATTGCCTGTCGGAGTTTAAGGGCTTAACTCAGAAGCCATTTTTAAATTTTAAGGAGTGCATATGTAAAATGATATTAAGTTTAAGGGGGTGTTTTTACATTTAATCTCCTATGATATTATGATACTATTTTATTTTATTTTCATTTAAAATTTCGTTAATATGGACATACGGATATATTTGATATGTCTTTCGTATTTAAGAAAAATCCGCATACTTAATTCTCTGAATTTACCTATATTATTAGATAATAATGTACAAGGCAACAAAACATTTCAGTAGATATAATGTCTTGCCTCAGTAGTTTAAGCTCACGTTCACCGCAAGATGATGGGTTCTAGGCATAATATTAATAATTTTCACAAAATTTGTAACTTGGACCAAAAAAAATGAAATTGTTGAAAATTTTGTAGAAGGAAAACTATACTATCTTTGGTTGAAAATTCAATGGATTCTGAAAGAACGATTTTCTTCTAACTAAAATAGCAGCAAGAAAACAAGGCTCAATATAAATCAAAATAAACATTTTCTTACTATGAATATAACAATAAATAAAATAATTAGCAAATATTTTGATGGATTTTAATTGGGATCAATTTATGTGATTAGCTTTTGTACTCAGTCAGCTATTCCCTACAAACAGAGATTTATTTCAAATTATGGGATGTCCATAATTTCACTACCACTAATATTATTTATATTAGTTTTTTTTGTCATTGGCGTGCCCATTTATTGGCTTAACAATAATGAGTTTTTATAATATTATCTTCTTAGAGAATTATTTTTTAATTTTTTTGTTTTACCTTACATTCTTAACGTAAATCAGAACCACCCTTTTCTTAGACATTGATTTACAATTGATTATCATGACTAATCTTATAAAACATACATTTCTACAACATGTGGTTCAAGTCGCTTTCAAAATAATTGATGTTTTTGTATTATGGGGTTCATTGATTTTTCTTTGATACACCAAGATGTAACCTTTCTTTATGAACTAGACCAAGGTCAATATTACCACAACGAACAACATGATATATATATATATATATATATATATATATATATTAATTAAAGCTTTACGTTTCTAAATTTCAGAAGTTGATACAAAAGTTTTAATGTTAGGTAAATTCAGATATTAGGAGGAAAACCAAAACAAAATATGATTTTTTTAATTAACTGTCTGAATAGAGAAAAAGACAAGATTCTACATAATCATATCTAAGAAAAATCTCTTAATATAACGAACAAAAATATATGTAATGTTTCGATACTGTTACTGTAAAATGATGGCCATGATGTATCTAACTAGGCCTTCAAGCGTGCGTTTGAGACGATGATGAGGTAGGTGGGGTCATTTTTTTTTAACAAACGCATAAGCCTCCACTTAATTCCTTTGTAAAATGACAAAAAAAAAGAGGTCAGTTTAAAAAACCAACCAATATTTTTTATATTGAAAAGGGCTGAAATTTTTAATTGCAAAAAAAGCATGAAGTTTTGGGTTATTTTTTAGGACAAATATTTTATGTACTACAAATAATTGTAAAGGATTTTTCAGGTAACGGGAAAACCTATTACACATAAATAATAAAAGTAATAAATGAGATAACAAAAGTAAGGACTCGTAGCTAATAACAGTGAATTGATACACTTTTAAAAAGAGTATTAGTTATGAAGATCATTTTCATATGGTTGATTTTACGATTCTCATTCCAACTTTTCTTTGATTGAGTCTCTGGTCTAGATCTTGTCATGTGTAAGATGATATTTTGGACTGTTCATTGAGCCCCCATTACACTCAACGAAATCTTATTCGTTGAGGAGTAATGATTATCATTTATGTCGTTATGTCTTCCGTTTCTGTTAACACGTTTCTCAAAAATATGCGATGTAGCTTCCTAGACAACCCCTTGATCTTTGTTTTCAGCGCAGGTTTATCATTCACTTTTGTTATAACGTCTCCCGTTTCTATTTTTAGCTCGAAAACACGAAGCGGGATTCTTGAGTTTGTCTGTTATAAGACTATTCCTGCTGCTTCTTGCCAGTTGTCACTTCTTGATTCGTTAATCATTGCGACGATCTATTTTTGTCATACATTTTCAATTACTCCCATTCCCACGGGCCTTTTTGTATTCAATCCTTTCAAATTTCATTTCACGCCTCTTAATATCTATAGAATGTATTGAAATTTATTTGACATTCGCGGCTTATTTAAGATCCCCGTCTTCATTTCTTCCTTACTTCTTATCTTTGATTTGGTAAGTTCTCCACTTCTTCTTCTTTTTCTTCTCTGCATTTCTTTCATTTTCTTAGTGTTGTGGTAGAAGAGACTTATTTTAAACCCTTTGTTCCCTTAGTTAGGTCTTAACTGAGTTTAGGCAATTGATGGCTTCCCACCAAGACGTTTTCCCCCTGATGTCTTCCGCACTAGGAGAGAGTGGGCCACCAGGGTTGCCGTGTAAGGTCCCTATATGAAATCACAATCCATTGGATGTACGTAGCCCTTAGTCTTAAATTTCCATTCTCCCCCATTTTCCAAGAATTCTTTAACACTTACTGTTTAACCCCTTCCCAGTTTACCCCGAGCTCGTATAGGAATAGACGGTATAACCTAGGTTTAAGTATGGATGAACCCAATACCTATACATAGTCAAACATCGATATGAAATTTTTACATCACCTCTTGACCGTCAATAAAATGGCATTCATTGATTATCAACCTTCCCAGGGGAGACAAAGGATGGGAACGAGACGTTCTCCAAGTTGGCGAGAATTGGAACGGTGATGGCCTTAGGATAATTCCTAAGAATTGGGAAATTTTCAGTCAGTTTTTGGAGCTCATTTCCCATTTTCTTTAAATTTCCTCTAATTCTTATGCAATTTTCGTTTATTAACATCTTGTCTTCCTTTGATTTGTGCAGATAAATAGGCCAACAAGAAACCTTTCACATCAAGGGCACTCAATGAAATAATTACCACCGCTTACCGTTGTCCGGAGAGGAGGTGGTATGAGTTATTGGATCCGAGAAGGGAGGTTAATGTTTCCTTTCTGCTGACTGTCATTCTTGTTGTTGTTTCCTCACCATATGTTCCTTCGACTTCACAGAGGTATACCCATTCCCTATTTTCGTTCAATTTCCCGTTCTTCCCCTTGAGGTTCCTTTGAGTCAACGGATTCTGAATGAGAGGAAGAAGAAAATGAAGCCATGTTTCGAAGATCTACTACCAAAATAGAGATGAGAAACGGCTTCAAACTATGATCGATGACTTTATGGGGAGGAATGTTCATCCGAGAATGGACACGTCTAGCTCTTCTCGGGTTCCTCCTGCTCCTGTTGCACCTTCTGCTCCCATTACTCAAAATGAGGAAGCTTCAATCTGGTCAGCGACTCCTCCACATGCTCCTCCTCCGTCAACTATTCAGCATGAACCTGCTACTACTTTCGATTCATAAGATGTTACGGAGGGATTCATTCCTTGGAAGATGAGATGTTACGATGTTACCCCTCTCAATCATGCATCGGTCTGCATTCTAAACGATGTCTAGTCTTCTCACATCATTACCCAGGGCATCCTGAGTAAGGCTAACATGGCGATGAAGCGTAGCATGAGTGTTGGTGAGCTCATCAGATCTTCGAGCCAGAACCTCATGAGGGTAAGTTCCCTTTCATTTCATCTTTACTTGTAAATCTACTATACTCATTTACTTACACTTAAAGCTTTTCCACTTGTTTTCCTCTTTTGCAGGCCATTATCCATCACAATGCCCTCCAGGAGCACCACATTGCCCATGACCAGGCCTTGGTGAAATTTTACAGGGAAGTCACTAATTGTCATGATTTCGTTGATGGCCTTCGGGCTAAAACTGAATAGCTGAAGAATACTGAGGCTGAGCTACAGGAAATCATGGAGAAGCATGCCCAAGAAGTAGTTATCACGAAGGTGGAGAGCCTTAAGCTGGCAGACTCTCTGAAAGTGGCTGAGGAGTCTTCAGTTATGGCTAAGGAGTCTTTGACTGTAGCTGAACAGGCTAAGGTTCAGGCTGTGGAAGAGAAGGAGAAGCAAGTGGTGGCTGAGTATCAAGCCCTCTTTGACGAAGCCTGGTAGATGATCTATAGATTGGGCTATAGATATGGCTCATCAAATGCTCCTCCCAGGAAGCCTTTTATGGGTTGTCTCCCAAAGTCCAGGCTATAGTTAACGACTCTAACAAAGACGCAGTTATCAGTTCTGTCGAAGACCGTTGCTGACAAAACTGTTGCAGTCAACCTTGACGAGGCTGCCAATGCTGAAGATGCCTCCGTTGACCATGACACCATCGTTATTACTTAGCTTTTTTTCTTTTCTTTGTAATTTGTAGGTTTTTCCTTTCCTGCGCTGCATTTTAATTCAAGTATTTTTGTATTTTTCTTCTTATCAATGAGAAGTACCTTCACTTCGTAACTTCTCTTCTATTGAATTGTATTTCGTTCTTTTTTCAATGACTTAGCAAAATTTAAAGGATTTTAATCTGTTGTGGAGCACTTGTAGTATCTTCATTCTTTAGCAGGTCCGTTTTGAACTTTTTTTTAGCTGTGATCCATTCTGAAATACCTGAGCAATTTTTTTTTTCGATTTTTCCTTAAGAAAAACTTCTTTCATAGATTTTTTCAAGCACTTGAAATATTTTTTCAGTAGTAAAATCCGCATTTCGTAGAGCTTTATACTTCATTTTAGAGAATAGATCAATACTTCTCTAACTGCTTTCAATCGCGTAGTCCATTGTTAAGGACTGGTGTTTTTCAGAGTTGCTTTTGTTTCCTTTAGAGAGAATGACTTATGGTCTGCTCACTCCCAAGGACTAAGGTTCATCATAGAGCCATGACCCCGGATTCCTTTAAAAAGAAGGACTTATGATCTGTTTCCTCTCAAGGACATAGGTTCATCGAAGAATCATGGCCCTGATTTAGAGATCAGGGACCCATTGTAGTGCCGCCCACTCTTGAGAACTCAGATTCATTGAAGAACCATAGCCCCGGTTTCTTTCAGAGAGAAATGACTCATTTTAGTTCCACCCACTCTTAAGAATTTAGGTTCATTGAAGAATCATGGCACTTTAGAGAGCAGGGACACATTATAGTGTCGTCCATTCTTAAGAACTTAGGTTCATTGAAGAACCATGACTCTGGTTTCCTTTAGAGAGCAGAGATCCATTGTAGTGCCACCAACTCTCAAGGACTTAGGTTCATTGAGAACCATGGCTCTGGTTTTCTTTAGAGAACAGATACTCGTTGATGGAAAATCTATTCTCAGGGACTTAGGTTCATGACCACGGCCTCAATTCTCTTGTCGCTTGCTGGAGAAAAGAGAGAAAAAGTTTTCACCAAGTATTTTATGTGGAAAACCATTGCCGGAAAAACCACGGGAAAATATCCATTATAATAACTTTACAACTTAGACAAAATATATATTTCAGATGTGCAACGTTTCAAGGCTTTGTCGGGTCATTCCCATCTTCTGTTGTCGGATAATAATATATGTTGCCTCCAATTTTAGTCACTATATATGGCCTTTCCCAATTCGGTCCGAGCGTTCCTTCTGTTTGGAATATTTTCTTCACGACTAGGTCTTCCTTCTAAAATCCCTGTCTTCGAATCTTTTTTTGAAATTAAGCTCTTCTTTTTTTAAAATGGATTAAAGTCATTTCCCTCTGTTCCTCTAGAAGATAAAGATTTTCTTTCAGGAGTTCCTTGTTCTAATGCTCATCCAGACTTGATTTCATGGTTGGACTTCTAATTTCAACAGGTATCACGGCTTCCATTCCATATGCCAAAATGAAGGGAGTTTCGCATGTTGCCTCTCTGGGAGTGGTCATGTATGCCCATAGTACTACTGGTAATTCCTCCACTAATTTTCCTTTTAGTTGATTCTAGCCATTTTTTCATACTTTCAAGTATGATATGATTTGATCTTTCTGCTTGACCATTTCCTGGGTAGTACGACATAGAAAATCGGTTGATAATTCCCAAGTTTTCACAGAATGCTTTTAACTATCTTTCTTATGAACTGAAGTTCGTTGTCAGAGATAAGCACTTGGAGAATTTCGTATCTACATACTATATTTTTCCATAAGAATCTCTTCACTTTCTCTTCACGAATTCTCGCATATGCTTAAGCTCCAATCCACCTTTTGAAATAGTTCATTGCACGTGACCAATATTTACTCCCATTAGGACATTTTTGCCCTTCTAACACTGGACTCAAAACAAAATAAAAATTAAAAAATCACGACTGCTTATTCTTATTCACCCTTCTTCTTCTTTATAACAGAGGGTTTAAACTCACGGACAAAATTTAACTATCATCCAACCAAAAAGAATGTACTAAGTTACAACAAGATCAATATATTCAAAAATCAGCAAAAATCAAACTCAAATTCACATAAATGCTCAAACTCAAATTTTCAACAGGATCCAATTTAAAAAAAAATGCTCTTAAGTTACAGCACTAAACCAGAGCAGTAGGCGGTGAACAACATTATAAATTCACAAATGACTAGGAATCAAATCAGACTCAATTAGAAGAAAATTACCCTTCATAAGTTAAAAGAAATAATAACATACAATTAGCCACTTATAAATAATTCTTATTAACTGAGACAATAATCCACAGAGTTAAGCTCAAACTTTTAAGGAACCAATAAGAAATTTTGACTTTTTATCGAATAAACTCATAAACATCTAAATAAGCATGAAGAAGCCCTTCCTCTCTTCAATTTTACCCTCCGAGAACCCCTTCTCCTTCTGTAATTTTTCCCTCCGAGAACCCCTTCACCCTCTTCAGTTTTCTCATGTGCGATGGAAGAAAAAGTGTGGAGAAGCCCTTCCCCTCTGTGATCTTCTCGTGCTCTTTACACGATTTGGGGTTTCATAACAAAACAGCATTTTGTCTCAGTTTTTTTTTTTTTTGGATTTCAATCCACGTGTAATTAAAGGCAAAAAAAGCCCAAATGAGAGTAATTTAACATGTAGAAGATGAAAATTTTGACATGTAGAAGACGGAAAATTTAACAAATGTGGTCTTATTAATGAATCATGAAAGTTGAAGGGTTTATGAGGAAGGGATTAAGGTTGAGGGGATCTCACTAAAAAAAGGGTCAAAGTTGGAGTGGTATATGTGAAATTAACCCTAAAATATTTTGTGAAAAAGAGCAAGTTTTGAGAGTATTATGAGACAATTTTTTTATTAACTAATCTTACAGGTGTTTTCCCAACCCCCAATAACACAATGACACGTATCGTGCCATTATAGGAAACTCGCTACACTGAGAAAAATAGTGGAACCAACCTCGACTGGTCGACCCCTATGAAGCTTGAGACGCACCTACCCGAGCTCATGAAAAGGTAGAAATAAAAGTCCAAAGAAAACTTAATCAACTCCGAGTGCAAAGTCATCATTATCCGCTAAAAGTAGAGCCTAAGGGATCCAATCACCATGGCAGAACGTTAGATCAGCCTACGAAATGTCACCTCGAAAGCACATAAATCATTACTGCCTTTTTCAATCAAGGACGGTCAAAACAGGCTTCGTGTCTCCTAAAGCTTCTTCAACATAACTCCAAAAGGCCTCTTCGACACGCTACCTACAGTCCCGAGGACTCAAGTATAAATGTTTCCCCTAATCACCAAAAGAGGTATGTTCATTCTCCTCTAAGGACTTTATGTCAGAATATTTACCATCTAGTGACTCAAGCATCGGAGGCTCTTAGGCAGGGAACCCCCCTTCATCTGGTTCCTCGCCTTTAGGCTTCTTTGTCTGTGTTTTATAGATGACGAGGTCATGAGGAGATCCACTCAGGAAGGGGAGGACGTTCATCAGAGAGGACAGATCACGTACGGCACCATTGTCATAAATCCTTCCGAAAGAAAGATTCCCACATTTAATAAGAAAGACCAACAATTGTACTGCTGAAGTTTTCAGCTAAAATAGTTGGCACCGTCTGTGGGGAATGACTGTAAATCCGTCCTTGCCTCTCTCCAAAGGAGAAAATGGTTCTGATGTTCTACGCTGACAAAGTTCTGGATGAAAGGGAAGATTCACCATTCCCTTCATCGAGAACGACACTCACTACCATCCTCACGACTACCCCATAAAGGAAGAAGGATACGGTGGTTGTAACCTCTGATACAACTCAGAAAAATAGGAAGGTGTACAAGCCATCGCGCAAGTCATAATGATTTCTTACACGGAGATGGTCGCCTCTTAGGAAGTTGAGGCCACACTGAAGCCTGATTTCAGAAGGTCATAAGATTCTAGTTGGGGTCATCCTCGAAAGATGAAGGAGGAGAACAAAAGGAAGAAACCCCTGAAATACCCTTACGGGCAATATATGAGCAACCGCGAAGGTATCGATGGGTCACCCTCCGTCTGAATTTTTGGTATCCCTTTGGCCACTAAGAATGAACAGTGCAACGTGATTGAACGAGCCAAGGAATAGTCCCGGATGAAATACAAAGGCTTGCATCAGTTCTCCATCATGGATGAAATGTAAGCCCAGGTTACGTGGCCCTCACATCCCACATCAGGTGAAACGAAAGGACGAGGATCATGTCAAACTTAGAGCGCGGGTTAACAAGCCACACCAGGACACAAAGCCCCGATGAGAGGACCCGCGAATGAGGTGAATGGAACTATAGGGATAGAGGAACTGGTATCTGGTGCATTATCCGAGGAGCAACTCATAAAGGGAACCTGAAGGACTTGGAAGCTAACCATACTCCCGCTAGACTGCCAGGGAAGATGATCCAGGACAAGTCAGTGCTCACCTCTGAGTAGGGTGTGAAGCTCGAGGTGTCTTAGCACTAAGGTAAATATAAAGCTCAGAGAGGGATGCTCCAACAAAAAAAATAGAAGGAAAAATGCCAAGGAGACAGAAGCTCGGCTTCCTTCGGCCTCCTACCTCGGCGTACTTAGTGACGCTATTGGATAAGATGTCTCGTTTTCTTCTCATTTAAGAATGTCTTATAATCAAATCTACTTTTATGAAAGAATAGGACACGTTAGAAATATTTCCTAACAATTTTCAAACTACTCTACAAGTCTCCAAGGACCGACTCGCCTACAACGTTCTATGAAAATAAAAAGTGATGACGGGTAAGGTGCTCTAGCCCACCAGTCACGATTAAACAAGAAATAAATATTGATGAGGTGCTCTTGCTCACCAGTCATGAGTAAATAAAATGTTATGACTAGTGATGTCCTCTAGCCCACCAGTTAAGATTAAACAAAAAGTAATGATTGGTGAGGTACTCTAGCCTACCAGCCGGGATTAAACAAAAGGAGATGTATGCCGAGTACTTCTGCTCATAGATGGGTCAAGGATCTAGCTAGAGAAGGAAAGCCTCGCTACATATCAAGGCAATGAAATGCCTGTCGAGCACTTCTACTCGCAGATAGGATTGAGGATTTAGCGAGAGCAGGAAAGCATGGCTAGATATCAAGGTGGAAAGATGTATGCTGAGAACTTCTGCTTGTAGACGGGATCAAGGATCTAACCAGAGCAGGGAAGGCATGGCTAGATATCAAGGCAATGATATGTCTATCGAGCACTCATGCTCGCAAATGGGATCAAGGATCTAGCCAGAGCAAGAAAATCCTGGCTAGATATTGGCGAAGTGATGTCTGTCGAGCACTCATGTTCATAGACGGGATTCAAAGGTCTAGCCAAAGCAGACACGTCTAGCTAGACGTCAAGAAAGGATATTTATCGAGCACTATAGCTCGAAATACAAGGATAAGGCTATTTGATAAGCATTTTAGCTCAAGGATCTATCCAGAGAAAAGACATTTATATAGGTGATAATAGAAAAGTCTTATGGCCAAGAACCAAAGGAATTCAGCTTGCTTTCAAGATCGCTAGACCAGGTAAAATCCCAGCTAGGAGAAGGCATTCCCGACTAAATGACAGAAAGGTAAACCCCCAATATTAGGAAGATTCACCCGACCAGACCTCCCTAATGGAAGCACGCTCGAAGGCTTCATAAAGGTCACGACAAGTCTGTAAGACCCTCGACCTACAAAGAGGGAAACCTGTGGGACAAGATCAAGTCCACCAAAAAAGATGAAGGCCCTCTAAGGCCCACTCTAGCTCAGGATCACAAAATCGGGACAATAAAAGTTAGTAAGGATACAACGCTCGGCATAATTATCAGAATGACTACGTGATTCAAGATGAAGGTCTCCTCTAGACCAAGTAAAAGCTCATCTAAGGTTGAAACAAAACTTTATCTACTTAAAGTATGCTCACGACAAGAAACATGCAAAAATTGAGATAAATGAAGGAGCTATAAGTAAATTATGTTTATTTTCATTAATCGACAGAGGACTACAACTACATGTAATATAGAAATCTCCTCGATTGAGGGAGAAAATCCCTCATAAGCTAGCTTGAAAGGAAAAGACCCCCACATCTAGGGGCGGTCGCAGGATCCCCACAGCTTCCTTGAATTCTCTGAGGGCCTCGAGGACTTAAGTTGCTCTACTCTTAAGTGTCGCGCTAAAACATGATAAAGTGGATCCAAACAACGGGCGGCAACCAATTTCCGAGCTGAGGATAGAAAAAAACATAAGATGAACAGGGAAATGGGACATCACCTCATGGTTCAAGATGATCCCGAATGATATGATTGCAAGGGCTTCTTTACTCACTCCTGAATCATGTTGCGAGAAGCAGATGAGGGTCTGAAAGAGCATAGGTGATGAAAGATGGGAATAGGTCGCAGTCAAGAAAATTGCTTTATTTCGGATCGGGGGTTAAGGCTACCAGCTGGAGTGCAAGCCCTTGTTAAAGGTAAAGTCTTTATCACCAGGGGTAGGTAGCCAACATAGACCAAGGATTCACCAAACAGGATTATCAACAGTAGGAAAATTGCTGCAAATGGAGTGTCGATGACTTTGAGGCACTACATTTAAAAGATGACAGAAAAGGAAGCGACAGTCATAAGAAAGGAGGAGGATCTTTAAGAAAAACCTCCAAAATGGAAAAAGCACCCAGAGGAGGAAGGATTAATGTTCTTCTGAGGGAATTGGAGGGAATGCCGAAGATGGGCAAGGATTTCAATTGTGTCAAGAAGGCATGGATGAGGAGAAAATCGCTCATTTAATAGGAGTATTTAAGGTGGTCGTGATGGCAATCCCTGGAACCATCCTACAACTAGCAAATGGTTGTTTAATGAATCGAGGAGAGGATTGTGGAAGACCAAACATCATTCAATCAACTGCAAAGATGAAACGACGCGTCAGGAATGAAGTGACACATCATCAAGACATGATTTATTGTTAACGCCTCGCACGTCATTAATACCCTCATTCCTAAAAAGGTTAATGACCTCAAAACATAAGAAAGGCGAGATGATGTGTATGCAACAAAAGTGTTCAGGAAGTTAACATCAGTTGGCGCGATCCTCGTTGATGGATAAACTTGAAGCACAAGTGTGAGCTACCCAGATCAAGTAAAGTTTGTCACGCCTAAGTAGCTCAAATGTACAACTCGAGTTGATGAAGTCTTCAGACCAGTATATCAGAAGCTACCCAAGTCTTTGACTTGGAGCAATTGTTATAGGTGTTTTCTCAACCCCCAATGAAACTATAACACGTGTCGCGCCACAGTAGAAAACTCCATATGGCAAGAAAAGAGAAGAATTGACCTCGACTGGTCGGCCCCTATGAAGCTCAAGACGCAGTGACCCGAGCTCATAAAAAGGTAGAAATAAGAGTCCAAAGAAAGCTCTATCAACCCCGAGCGCAAAGTCATTATTATCCCTTGAAAGTAGCACCTAAGAGATCCAATCACTGTGGCAGAACGTCAAATCAGCCTCCAAAATTTCACATCGAAGGCACATCAACCATTATTGCCCTTTCTAATCAAAGACGGTCAAGACAGGCTTCATGTCTCCCAAAGCTTCTTCAACATATCTGCAAAATGTCTCTTCGACACGCTACCTACGGCCCCGAGGACTCGGGTATAAGTGTTTCCCCAAATCGCCAAAAGAGTTATGTCTCCATTCTCCCTAAGGACTTTATGCCGGAATATCGAACATCTACTGACTTAGATATCGGAGGCTCTTAGGCGAGGCAACTCCCCCCCCCCCATCTTTCCTCATATTTAGGGTATTTTGTCTGTGTTTTACAGACGATGAGGTCGCGAGGAGATCCACATAGGAAGAGAAGGATGTTCATTAGAGAGGAAAAATCACATATGACACCATTATCACAGATCTCCCTGGAGGAATGATTCTACATTTAACAAGAAAGACCGACATTTGTACTGTTAAAGTTTTTGGCTAAAATAGTATCTATAAAAATGAAACTAGAATGGGCATCCATGTAGGATTAAAAAAATCAAAACTAGAAACTATAAAGAGTGTCTTTAATTAAGGCAACATGTTGGCCATGTCGGCACGCTTCTATTCTGGCAAACTAGAAAGTCTAAAGTGAATATCTGCAAAAATAACTATTAATACAGAATGTCAGACACGTTGGGGCATGCTCCTATCTCGATTCCATAAACAAATCATCATTCTTCTCCAACCCTTGCTCTCATTCAAACCTTGGTTGCCTTTTTAATCGTTACAGACTATTCACATAACCCACTGTGTATTACACCGTCATTTTCATCTTCCACTATCATTTTCATCTTCCACTATCATTTTCATCTTCCACTTGTTATTCGACGGAATCGTCGTTTTCATCTTCCACTGTCATTTTCATCTTCCATTTGTTATTTGAAGGAATCGTTGTTTTCATTATCTCCATTGAACTACCATTCTTGAACTTTCAGTTTTTTGTTTAATTGTATCATTTAAGAAGATTTTTGTCTTTCAAAATATATCACTTCCGTATTTCATATTATCATAATTAATGAATTTGATATTATTATTTCATAGCTGTAATTTTCAGATTACATATATGTTCATGTATTGTCTTTAAATTATATTCTAAAGAATGGATATTGCATATAATCTCTAACAAGAGGTTCATATGTTTTAATTCACACCTTCGTATATTCTTAAATGATACATTGTCTTTAAATTCTATTCGAAAGAATGGATATTGCATATAATCTCTGTCTTTTATGCAATTAGAATATCTCTATGATTCGTGAACTTTTAATGGATTTTTTAGCTTATTAGATTGTCGCCTTCTTGGTTGATATTTTAATGTTCGACTATTTGTATAAATGCAAATTTAATAGTATGACTAGTTGTAGCCATCTAATACGGTTCTTGTTGGTCTGACAGAGAGATTGCTTGGTAAAAAAAATATGATTCAGAGCGTACATTTTAAGTGGATAGATCTAACAGATCATTTTAAGTGGATAGATCTAAGGGTCATTTTAAGTGGATAGATCTAAGAGATTGCTTGGTAAAAAATATGATTCAGAGCGTACATTTTTTACTTGAATTAATAAGATTGGATTTATTAATCTATATAATTAATTTATACAAGAGTGTCCTAAGCAAGCTGGAAACGTTGAATGTGGCTATTTTGTTATGCGCTTCATGAAACATATAATCGATAATCGTAACAAGTCTATGAATGAAATGGTAAGTAAACTAGTTATCATTTCACTATATTTAATATATTCTATTGATAGTGTAGAATAGTTTGACTAAAGTAATTTTTTTCTTGCAGTTCACAAACAAATCAACATATACACAAGAAGAGAGTGATGAAGTACGATTTGAATGGTTCGATCACTTCGTTGAGTATATGTGTTGTCGGTTGGGATAGCTAGCTTTAGGTTGCATTTTTACTTTATATATGATTGTAAATAAGTTACTCGGTGTAATAAGTTACATTTTAAATATTATAGAAGTGGTCTACAAATTATTCTGAATGAATTCTGAGTTTGTGCTCATATTCTATCTAGACATGTACATCTTTTTATTTGCAGGATTGGGGATTCATAAAATTGAATTTTATTTTTCTAATTTTGTTGCATCAAACACGACGGGTAATATAAACCCCATCGTTACTGAACTAACAACAACGACGGTTAATATGTAAACCGTCGTTTGTGATGTTGTTCCAAAATGACGGTGCATATGTAAACCGGCATTATCTGAACTTCATTAACGATGGCCTATAGAACACTCGTCGTGTGTTAACACTTTACACCACGCCCTTTAAATTTTTTTATTCATGCACGTGGAATTGGTCATCATTCATGACGGGGCATATATAACATGTCGTACTTTATCACACGTTTTAACTTAAAAGTAATCGCACGACCTCTTTTCTCTTATTCTTTCCATTGTTTCTAATATATCGATATTGTCTCTGCGTTCCGTCGTCATTTTCGATTCTCTATTTCTCTTTCAAATCAACTATTTCCTAGCCTACTTAAACTTGAGATCTCATTTACATTCAACTCTGATTCTTTGATTTCATTTTTATGCATTCAACTAACGAATTCGGAAGGTATATTTCTTTTTTCTACATCGTTTTTAATTCAGTTATGTTAATTCTAGGGTAATAATGAGTTTTCAATATATTTTTGTATTCTCAGGATGGATAAATCATGAATGTTTATGGATAGAACATCTACAAATTGTGACATCGGGGTTGATAATTTTTCTCAAGTATGCGATGGAGTATGGTAATGACCCTTGTTTCTTACGTTGTCCGTGTGTGGAATGTTGGAATTTCAAACGTTTCACTTTCTCAGAGGTAAGAAATCACTTAGTCATTAATGGTATAGATCAAGGATATCAAACATGGGTGTGGCATGATGAATAGATAATTCTAGAAAAAATATGTTTGGTATAAATGAAGGAAGAGGGAGATCTCATGTAGATAATGATGATTATGAATGTACCGTAAATGTGGTTGAAGTAGTAGAAGATTTTTATTTAGATAATCCTGAGAAATTTGAATTGTATAATTTAAAGGCTAAATATGGATGAAGTGACATAAGTTTCTTAGATTTATTAAGTGTGTTAGAGGAAATGCTTCCAAATGGAAATCAAGTGCATGTTTCATTCTATGAAGCTAAGAAAACCTTGTGTGCTTTAGAAATGGAGTATGAAAAAATGCATGCATGTCCTAATGATTGTATTCTATATAGAAACGAGCATGTAAAAGCAATTGTATATCCTTTGTGTGGTGTCTTGAGATGGAAACCATCGAAGAATTTGTTAAGGGAGAAAAAAGGAGTGTCTACAAATGTGTTATGGTATTTTCCTCTCATACCATGGTTTAAACAAATGTATAAAAGTAGCCATATTGCAAAAAAACTTGACATGGCATGCTTATGATAGGAAAATAGAAGAAACTATGCACTGCATTAGCTAACATAAAAGTTCTTGAAGGGTACTCATCAAAATTTCAAAATCTGGTTTCTTTGAAAGATCTTAGAATTAATGGGTTGAAATCTCATGATTGTCATAACATTAATGCAACATATACTCTTTGTGGCAATACGTGGATTATTACCAGATCATGTAGGATATGCAATCACCAAACTTCGTTCATTCTTTAGTGCAATATGTAGTAAGGTTATAGATGTTACACAACTAGATGTGCTACAAAAAAAATTGTTGTGACGTTATGTATTCTTGAAAAAAAATTTCCTCCCACATTCTTCATCATCATGGTTCATCTCACTGTGTACCTTGTTAGAGAGCTACGACTCTGTGAACCAGTTTACCTGCGGTGGATGTAGCCATTTGAATGATATATGAAAGTGTTAAAGGGTTATATAAGAAATCACAATCATCCAGAGGGCTGCATTAGTGAGTGTTATATTGTTGAAGAAGCTATAGAGTTTTGCATCGAATATCTAGGAGTTAAATCAATTGGAGTTCCATTCTTAGATGATGATTTGAAAGATGGTAAGCATTTATCAAGTGGTCATATAGAAAGAATTGATACGAATAGTGGAAGCAAGCACATCGTTACGTATTAGAAAATACTAATGAAGTTCAACCCTATATCAAGTAAGTATTATAATCTCAATCTTTTTTTATCATGCTCATTGTTTTTTATAATGGTTCTTTATTTCATACTCTATTGGAACTTTTGTTTTGTGCTGATATATAGGCAACATATGACTTTCTTGAGGAAGAAGTATCCTAACAAATCAAGGAGACATAAATGGCTACAAGATGAACATAACTGGACATTTATTTATTGGTTACATTATCAGGTAAATGATATTGATGTCTCTATAAGTGTAACAAATACACTTAGGTGGATAGCGTGCGGCCCAACTTATGAGGTAATCAAATATTTTGGTTACGCCATGAGTTAGTTTAGTGGCACATATAATACAGATTGCAAGTGCTAAGGATAACAATCATATTTATTCAGACTTGTCCTTTTATGGAGTGATCCAAGAGATTTGAGAGCTTAATTATCATACGTTTAGAATTTCATTATTTAAATGTGAGTGGGTTGAGAATAGTAATGGGATCAAAGTTGATGATCTTGGATTTACATTAGTTGATCTTGCAAGATTATGTTACAAAAATGAGCCTTTCATTTTTGCTTCGCAAACAAAATAAGTTTTTTTATGTCGAAGATCCAAAAGATTCAAGATGGTCAGTTGTCTTATCTTCCACTCAAAGAGAATATCATAAAAATATTATTAATGATATTTAGGGGATACATTATTAGATTATTATTTGTTTACAAAAGAGATGTCTTCTGTTGAAACATTTGACACAGATGGTGAAAATGAGGTTGCTTATGTTCGACCAAATGGTGAAGAAACTGTGATTGTTGAAGGAATTACATGTAACTATGTCTTGTGGTTAGTATGATATTAGTGTGTTTATAATTTGTTTAACTTTGTATGTTTTATCTTTTACTCAGGGTTAAACTAAATAGTTTGTAATGCAACACATGCGTGGATAACGAAGTAGTAAATATGAGATCAATGAAACATGTATAAATGACAACTTTATTTTGATACTCTTGTACTTTACTTTGTAGTTGATGAGTTAAACCAACTTTTATTTTTTGCAAGGTTCAACAACTAAGTAGATCAATTTGGGAGCAACTAGAACAACTTAAAGAAGTATTCAAAGTCCATTAGTTTCAAGGTTTTTGTAATTAATTACGTTATTTATTTTTTCTGGTGTACAATGTTAGAAATTTTGAGGATAATCATATTGTATGCAATGAAAAGTTATATTGTATGCTGAGGATATTTGTGGTGTTTTTCTGTTTTTATTTATTGTTCAATTTTAATAGGTTGACTTAATTATACTGTAAATAAATTTAAACAAATATATATTATCAACGAAAACGGTTTGTATACACACCGTCGTAAATATATAATAAAAATGGCGGTGTTGAAAATCAAATAAATAATAAATAATAACAACGACGATGGTTTCTATACACACTGTCATTAAAGACAATTCACCAAGGACGACGGTGTGTGCAGTCACCGTCGTCGAAGAACTACAAAATTACGCCGTAGTCTTTGATTTTCAACGACGGGAAATTCCCATCATTAAAAAATAGTTTAATAGTAGTGCAACCATGCACAACATTAATCTTGATTTACTTCATTCATTTTTATGACTTTCTTTTACTTCGTTTTAGATTTATTACATTCACAAAACCAGAACTGGTCCTTCACATATTTTGTGAAGGAATTGAGTTTTTTATGAGCCATGGTTGATTATGATGTTATTGGGTTTTCTTTAGTTGAGTTGTGATTGGTATTAGCTTTTCCATTATGTAGAAGGCAAAGAAGGCAAAGTAATCCACAGCATTTTTCTGTCTCTTGTATCAGCCACGCTTGTGAAAATTGTCCACTTTTTCACGGGGTTCTTTGATTGCCGAGGCACGTACATTGTCGTTGCGCTTTTTACAGTGTTCCTAAACTAATGTAGAATAGTTTTTAATAGGGTTCTTGCTTTCTACCAAATATTATTAATATGAGTTTTTGACTCTTATAGAATATACCATAATAAGATTTTGTATTCTATAAAAAGAAATACATATGGTTCGTTGCACTAATGTAATAGTATTGTATTAAACACTTTTCCCCATGACTTTCTGCGACATTATATAATGCTATCATTTCTATCATAGATATGTACCTGTTTGATGCCTCAAACTTACAATAGTAGGGACATAATACATTGATGAAATAATCAATAATATTAATATTTCATTTCACTTCAAAAGAAATACTTATTATTAGAATAAATGTATACATAAGTATAGTCACTACCTAGCTTAATTATCATAAAAATGTCTCACATCATTTGTCCAACGACTTTAAAGTATGTTAACAAGAAACTCGGAGCGAACTCCTCCTTACTGTGGGCATGACCCAATCATATTATTTAATGTATTGATGCAAATTAATGATAAATTAAGACCTACATATTTTTTACAACTGCGTTCATATTTAATGTTAACGCTATCAGGATGTGATTGGACGTTAGTGATAAGGAATATTCTTTCTGATGAACTAAATATTTTTCACTGCTAAGTATATTTAGATAAGAAAACTTGTGTTTGGGAAATAATTTTGTTTTAGTTATCTACACGTGAGGGATCGAATTTCTCTCCTTTGTCTGGGACTGTATTTTTATTTCCCCCTTCAGCATCAAGAGGCTTACGACGACAGCGTTGAGTGATACTGAAGCCTGAGTTTTACATTGTGGTTGTGGTCAATGTCACATCGTAATTTCCGTATCATAGAAATCGGGTGTGAGACGTTACATAACATGTTGCTTGTGTCACGAGCGTGAATTTGTTTAAAATCCTAACAATTTTTTTAAATTTTTTCTTCCGTCATGAGCCATCACATGCCGTTTACGCCACAGTAACAACTACGATAGACATAATTTTTTTTAAATCCATCATATCAGACTGTCTAAGGGTCTCGGCAATGGCGGACAAAATTATGTAACCACCGTTATTTCGCGTAACAGCCGCTTTTTTATACAATGACTGAAGCTGTGATAGGCAGTTGAGGGAAGGCTAATGTTGGGAATTTGGTTAGTAGAAAGGAAAGGTTGGTTTGTCTAACTAAATATTCCAAATAACCTTTCTTTTTTCTTTTTTCTTTTTGGGATTTAGAAGTAGAATGTTTGGTTGGGTTTTCCCTACACACTCTACATTTTCTGTCTGCAGCAAACTAAAACAGACAAGAAAAAATCTAACGGTCAACTAACCAAAAAAAAAATTAAAGAGACTCTTCATTCAACTATTAAGTCTTTCTTTCTCACCCACATTAAGCTCACCAATGTACATGAATGATCTGAAATTTCTCAATTAATTTCGCAATGCAATATTCAAAAGCACTTCTGAAGCACTGCAATTTCTATGGGTTAGCTTCAATTTTCTCAGGTTAGTCATTTCATAATTTCATTTATCTTCCTTTGTGATCGTTTGTTTTTAACATCCCACGCTCTAACTCTCCAAAATATTACTTCTTTTTTTAAGTTAATTTGTAAATGATTTGTTATTGGTAATATTTTTTATAGTTTTTCTTTAGGAAAATGTTGCTTTGTTGTGATAATCCTAGAACTTTCAAAGCTATCGTAATATATAACTCAGACACTTGAGAGAAATGAAAGCAAATCTTAGATAATTTCTTCTTCTTTTTTATAATATATACCCGCTCTAATTTAATCATTTTTTCTTCATCGTCTTTTCTCAATTTTGTTCTCCTCTTTCTTTTTTAATTTCCACAAGTAAACATTAGCTTTGCTTTCAAGTTTGTTAATTTTATCTAAATTCTACTTAATGAAATGCCAACAGTTGCTAGAATTTGTGAGTTTGAATTAAGATAATGAGATTGTTGTGGGGGAGAGGAAGGGTATTGCAATTTATTTTCATCCTAATTATATTAAGCTACCTCTTGGTAATATAAATAATTTATTCATACTAAATAATGGACTAAAAAATGTTTATTACAGTGATCTAGCTATAAAGTTAAATCTCACATAATTCTTTAATCAAACTCTAAATCTCTAATCTCTAATCTCTAATCTATTAAAAATTGTTTAAGGGAGAAACTTTTGATTTCCCCTTTTATCCTTTAAGACCCACTAAATATAGTATAAGATTAAAAAAAAATTGTAATACTTTATAAAATTTCATATTTTATATGATTATGTTACTAGGAATGTGAAGGTTCATGTATATGATTTTAGAATCATTCTATCATAAACATAGTTTGTCATATCTAATTTTCTTTTCTCAAATAATTTTTGTAAACTTTATTATCTTATCTTACGATATCAATTTGCTAGGATCGTGTGTTTTTTAATTCAAAAATTCTTGTAGTATAAATTTATCATCTCGAGATGATGCGCAACTTAGTCACGTTTTCTTCTATTTGTAATAGTCTTACTATAAATATATCATCTCTAGGCGATGCACGTTCTATTTCAAATTTTCTTTTATTTGCAATAATTTAATTGCAAATATGAGATAATTACAATTATGATTTTTCTTTGTTTTAGATTTATAAAATTTTGAAAGCGAATATATTTATTTCAACCTTAATAATTATTTTAAAATTTATTATATAATTTTTAAATTCCAACGCGTGTTTTTCAACTAATTATTTTAAATTTTCTAATTTGTTTATTATATTGTCTTCAGCAAAAAGAAAAAACGAAGAAGATGATTTGTGAGATAAAACTTTTTATCATTACTTTTAACTTAAAATTAAAATTTAGAGATTATAGGAATTAAAAAAATTAGTTTTTTAAGAATGGGTGGAAAGGTAAACTTATAAAGTAGGTAACGAGAAGAAAGTTAAGGAACTATATGGTCAAACAAATTGCTGCACAATCTACCAATCACATCCATATTTTTTTGAAGGACTGGTAGTTTAAGGTAGAAGGGTTAGATCTAGATGTGAGCTTTTGGACTTTGTGTAAGGCTACTATCAACGGAAAATATTTCCCTTCTGATAGGATCTCTATAGAGTAGCTTCCATTTAAATTGCGGTTGTATGTGAAAAAATAGACTGACGATATTCTTGATATTTGTATTGAGGTGAAAAGATATTTTTTTTATTTTGTTAATTTTAGTTTTTATGTTTTGTCTTTCTCTAATATTAAATCTGAGTTATCTATTTTATGGGTGTGCAAGCATCCCGATAAAATGTGTCACGTCTCGAAAAACTATCCTAAATCGAATGGGACGGGACAAATTTTTTGTTTTAGTCGGGACAGGACATAACACAAAATTTTTGTCCCGTGCGGGACGGGACGGGACACGGGACAAGATTCTTTGTCCTGACTTTGTCTCGTCCCTTCCCGATATATATATACACATTGTAGTAAAAAAATGCAATAAAAAAGACTCGTCCCGACCCCATCCTGTCCAGGGTTTGACCAAATTCCATACTGGAGCATCAATTCACTGATCTTGAAAGCGCCTTTTGTCAAACAGTTGGCATGTACCTAAAGGACACCTCTTTCCACACCCACGGCTGGCAGAATCAAGGCTCTGCATGTTTGTCACATCTCTTTTTTTTGGAACAGCCCCTTTGTGTCTCCCAACCAATTCAAGACAGCAACTAATAAGACAGCCAAATCAACTGAGCAGAAACCCAAGAAACCCCTGTTGGCAGTTTGCCACCAAATTATATAGATCAAATGTTTAATGCAAGCTCTGCGGCAACAAGTACTCGGGCGAGAAAAAGAAAAAATGAGATTGAAATTCCACTTGGCATCTTTGGCTGGAAATAATATCGACAATGTCCGAATTCTACAGAATTGGCCAAAGAGCTTCTTCAACATATTTTTCTTGGTTTGAAAGATCTGATTCAAGATCCTCTTGGGACACGGATTCTTTTGCGCCTTGATTTTGATTTTCTTCTAATTCCAGAGTTTTTTCATTCGATGCTATAAAAACATTTCTTTTTTTCTTTCCAATAATGTTTTTATTTTCACTAAAAGTTTCATTTACATTCCAATTTAAAAGAATTAATTTGATTGGTATGATCCACGGGTTAATCTTATATGCATTATATAGTCTCACAAATTCTGAGAAGAACCAAAGTTCCATATTCGATATGGAACAATTTAGTATTTCTTCATTCATTCTCATCCAATCATTTCAATATTGGACCTTGGACATATAAGAGTTCCGAATCGAATCTCTTTAGAAAGAAGATCTTTTGTTTGTCTGATGGTAGCCTACTCCAGTTCCCATTGCACTGATCGGGGGCGTTCGTAGTGACTGAGGGGGTCGACGACCAAGAAGTGAGTTATTTATCAACCAAATATTCTTCTTACGGCTAGATCCAATCTCCTGGTCCCTGCGGAAGAAAATACTCGAAAAAAATAGAAAATTAAATTGAAACAAAATTTCAGTGAATATGTGTATCTAGGGAGAATTCACTTTGAAGCGACTCTTTCCTAGATACACACGTCGTGATATTTTAGTTATTTCACAATTGAATCAATTTAAAAAAAGACCTAAAGTTAGGGATTTATCAATAGGTAATGTTGCTCCAATACCCAACCAAAGGGCTACTACGGGCTACTACGGTACCAATCAAAAAGACGGTTGTCGCTACTGGACGACGAAATGGATTTTGGAATTTATTGATATTCTCCAAAAAAGGTACTGTTAATAATCCTGCCGGTACTGAAACCATTAAAAGAACACCCAATAACTTATTTGGCACTGTACGAAGTATTTGAAATACGGGAAAGAAATACCATTCTCACATGGGACTAAAAAAAATCATCCCCCCCGATCGGGATGGAACAAAAATGCCCAAAACCCGTCTCGCCCCATCCCGTACACACCCTAATCTATTTTTGAGATGGACACTCAAATGTGAGAATCTTAATCCACTATCAATGTCATATGACATAAACTTGTTTTACCAGACAAAATAATGAATCATTTGGATCCATGCAAATACTAGTGTATAAATAATCAAATTTTGAATGAACAACAAAATATGATGTAATGGTTAAATTAACCTCAGTACGGTTAACCTCATACATTTCTTTAATGATGGGAAGTATGGGTGTTCACGGTTCAGTTCGACCTGCTTTTTAACAAAAAATTGAAGAATTGTGCCAAATCGAACCGAACCGGTCATATCAAAAGAATTGAGCCAAATCGAACCGAACCGGTCATATCAAAAGAATTGAGCCAAACCGAACCGTGAGTTTTGGTTCAGCTCAGTGTTATTAAATTAAGCATAATTTTTAAATGATATTAATGAAACAATAATAATATAAATCAAAGTTTCGGTTTGGTTAGATTTTATATGAAATTATATGTATAAAATAAAAATATAATATAAAATCAAAGTTTTATTTCAGTTCGATTCAAAAATCACTAGAAATTTGAACGAAACCAAATTTTGATTCGGAATAATTTTGAACACATTAGGAAGTACTCAACCTTTAAAAAAATTATCAAAAATAACCTTCCGCATTCAAATGCGTAAAAATATACAATTATAGCACATTTTATGTCGGTCACTATTTTAAGTCTCGCGTGAATTTTGAAATTCTAAAATTCAAAAATCACCCACAGATCTAATGTATGCAAAATATATATGTATTTTATAGTATATTAAAAATACACACACACATATATATATATATACATTACTATTCTACAAAATTTTTACGAGGTTCTAAATATTTATGTTGTGACTAGTATTTATTAAATGTATGGTGTGATTTTAATTAGAATATTTACATAGATTTTGCAATGTTAGATGTTATATTTTTTCATTATTTATTGTACGCACAATTTTTATATTCCTGTAATTAATGTATTTATATGACCATTGTATTGAAATTCTAAGTTATATGAATTCACATACACACAAGCACTGGCGCCACGTTTAATTTATGTACGCTATTATGTGATGCAACATTGGGTGAACTTTACGTCATGATCAAGTACACCACCTAAATTTTAAAATGATTTCTGACACCCCTAAACTTTGATAAAGATCTTATGTTTATTTTGACCTTTAGCTGAGTGTTAAAAATCATAGAACTATCTTATTTTCATATGAAAATCATATATTTTATGGTGAAATGTTTGAGCGATTGCACGATTGTCGTGCATGCTTCTTATCTCATTGAGTATACTTGTAAATGACACAAAGTTAAGGGATCGGTTTGTGTAAGCTAAGTAATTTGAGAGGGAATTTAAGTGAAATATCTCAGCATTCTAATTGAATTAGAGATAAGCTTTCCATTTATACTATAGGGAGAATACAAAACACTACATCAGTTGCTAGCATATCAGTTACTAGCATATCAGTTGCAGTAACTGGATTATACTAGAACTATATCATTTAAAAGAGGTTGTATTACATCAGTGGCTTCTACTGACTTACTAACATAGTTTTAGTTTATTTACTGACTTGGTAACATACTTAACTAAGTGACCACTTGAGCAATCATATTGGTTATCATCCCCCTCAAGCAAAAGGGAGATATGGTCACTTGAAGCCCGAACTTCAAATAAAAAAATCTTGTTATTAACAGTGACTTAGTAAGTAATTTTGTAAGTAGTCAATAGATAGAACAAATCTGACTTTCAATTCCCTTCTTAACACATTATCTTTAATAAATTAGATGTCCAACTCAATGTGTTTAGTACATGCATGTAGGATAGGATTGGATGCAAGTGCTAGAGCACTTACATTGTCACACCACAATACTGGAGGCTAAGTAAGATGAATACATAACTTACTCAACAAGCTTTGAAACCACTTAAATTCGGTAGCTGCATTAGATAAAGAACAACATTCACTCTCAGTACTTGACCTTGATATAACATGTTGTTTCTTTGATGATCAAGAGAGTAAGTTTCGTCCTAAAGAGATCAAGTATGCTCTTGTTGATCTTCTATCTTCTAAGTCTCTAGCTCAATCAACATCATTATAAGCATGTATTGTGAGAGAGGATGATGGTTTCAGACATATCCTTCTAAGATGGTGCCTTTAAGGTATCTCAAGTCTCTTTTACATGTATGTCATTGTGTGACAGTAGAGTGATGGAGATACTGGCCTAGGTTGTTTACTATAAAAGCAATATCAGGTCGAGTAAAGGACAAATATTACAAGACACTTATTGTACATCTATACAAAGTGACATCAAAATAATGTTCACCAGAGCTAACAAGCTTTACTGTAGGACAAGCGGAAGAGTTTAATGGTTTTGCTCCTTTCATCTTAATTTATTTCTTCAGTAAATCATTATTACACTTAGAATTAGTTAAGTGTAATACTGATTGGCATTGTGTGGATATTGGTGTAGGTTGTTGAACAGGATTCATAATAGAGATAGGCTCTTGAGTATAAAAAATATAATCTATTGGTAGGTTTACAACTGAGGATTTTGAAATATAAGGAACATTATGATATTTCTTAAACATGTTTTGATCTTGACTCGTTTTTAAACAATAAGATGGAAGGAAATCTATTTTCATCAAATTTCTCATTTCATATAAATCTTGCCAGATTTATGAAGACACTTAAACCCTTTGTGCTGAGAAGAATATTCTAAAAAGACATACATATCAGAATGAAAATCAACCTTTCTAGTACTAAGGGGTTTGAATATGAAAAACAAGCACAACTAAAAATTTTAAGTTCTTATAATCTGGTAAAGTGTTATGAAGCTTCTGAAAAGGATAGACATATTTCACAATTGAATTTGATAAGGATGCACAACTATTTGGAAAGCATCCAACCAAAATTCAATTGGTATATTTGCTTGAGCAAACCTAACTCTACTACGAGGCTATATTTTCTTTATATTTTCTTATTTTGTTGGTGAATGTGAGGATGTCTAAAAAGAATACCTTTTGTTTGTAAAAAGATTGAAAAAGATCTAAATTCTCCTCCCCAATTAGATTGTAGTACTTTTATTTATCTGTTGAGTTGTTTCTCAACCATGTCTTTTGAGACAGTAAAGACTTGAAAGGCTTCAGATTTTTGTTTGATAGGAAAAATCCAAGAAATTCTAGCGAAATCATCTAAGAAATTCATATAATACCAATAGCCTTCTCTATAGGGTATTGATCATGCAGGACCCCACAAATCTATAAAGACTATTTTCAAAGGTTGAGAGGTGAGATTTTTAGACTATGAGAATGGTATAACATGCTTTTTGCCCCTTTGACGTGCAATGCAAAAGGAAGCGTCAGTTTTAGAAGCTTTGATATTTTCGTCATAAATCATATTGACTAGACTTCCTAGCATAGATATCAAGATGATGATGAATTTTTAAAAGGAAAATAACTTTATCAGTATGAAAACACTTATAAGGAATCTTTTCTTTTGTATTGATAAACGATTGTGACGACAAAAAATAGACTTATTTATATCAACAAAATCAAAAAAGAAAAAATATATATGTGAAGATAACAAATGACAATGTAGATTGAAAAAATTTCTAAAGATAGTAGAACAAACTATACAGAACGTTGTAATGCAGAAGCCTTGAGGAAGAAAAAGAAGGATGAAGCATTGTAATGCAGAAGAAATCACAAATTTTTGTCCTTTTCCAAAACAAACATCAGCATGAAACTCAATAAAGATATTGTTATATCTAGTTAACTTTGATATAACTTACTAAACTTCTCTTAATTTCAGGGACTCTAAGCAAGAAATTAAGCTTTAAAGGATAGGCTTTTTTGGGTAATAAAGCGGAATCAACATGAGTTATAGTAAAGATCCTTACTATTCCCAATAGTAAGCTTCTCATTCCCACTGTAATATTGTGCATGACTCAAATTACTCAACTCATATGTCACATGATTCGTAGTTGCACTGTCAGCATACCAGGACATATCATATCTAGTTTAGTTCATACAATATATAGAACAGGTGAGGCTACACATGTACAAGAAGAAAAGGAAGGATTTGAAAAATATAAAAAACAAGGTAAGATTGCTGAGGTGATCTCTGATTTCCAAAACCCTTCTCATATCTATAATAGCACACTGCATCAGTATGCCTTATTTTCCCACATACTTGACAGATAACTTTGTTGCCTATAGCAATTCTACCTTCTCCTCTTCTTCCATTTATCATACCATGATTGCCCTGAAACGGTGATCCTTTACCTCCATTCAATATCTAGAATTGGATTTGATGTCCTCCATTATTCTTCTATCAAATGTATTAAAAATTGTATTTGGACACATCTCTTGACATCTGCTTCTCTGTCTTCCATTATTCTTCTTTCATTTAATGTCCTACACTTTTTTATATTTACTCAGCTTGCTGCTTCTCTGTCTACTCTCTTCGCACATTGACAAAGCTTACACCTCTTCTAATCTAAGATCACCTGATCTTGAAATCACTCATAATATTACTGAATCAAAATCTAGCCCCAAGCCATTTAAGATATACATGATCATTTCTTGATCATTCACAACTTGTCATGTAGCTGCAAGACTATCACTAATTTTCCTATACATGTCACAAAACTCTGAAATTGTTGAGTTTCCCTTCTTGCTATTCTGTAAGGCATTTCTACGTGACATCATTTTCGTTTTGGATTGATTTGCAAAACTCCTCTCCAATTAGTTTCACACTTTAGAAGATGAAGAATACTGAGTCACTATACCAAGGACTCCTTCTGTCACAGATAACCTAAGCCAATTGAGAACAGTTGGTCTTTCTTGATCTAGACTTTATACATTAGATTCACAACACCACTTTCGAGTGTTTGTGTAGGTTTTGGTGAAATGCCAAAAACAATTTCACCAAGATCATTGCACTATCAGGGCTGAAATAACTTGTGACTTCCACAACAAAAAGTGTTTGAGAAAACACTAGTTGTATTTGCAAGATTTGTATTAGTCATCTAACGTGAGTTTTTGAAGGCTCTGATACTAGCTGAGTACTTTGAGATGGAGTCTAATCAAAATATCTCGGCATTCTAATTGAATGAGAGATGTAAGCTTTCTACTTATACTATAGGGAGTTATAAGGTAATATATCAGTTACTAGTAATAACTATATTTAAGCTATCTCAGTTAAGAGAGGTTGTATTAAATCAGTTGCTTCTACTGACTTACTAAGATAATTATAGTTCCTTTTCTGACTTGCTAACAGATTTAAATAATAGTGACCACTTGAGCTATCATATTGGTTAACAGTTTGCATTTTGCTCATAACTAGAAACGATGAAATCCAATGTTCTTTATCTGTTTATTTTTTTAATACCTGATATCAACATCAATAAACCTTATGATCTTGAGATGAAATGGCTATCGTGGTCAGTAAGGTTATAATAGAAAAAGCCACTCAAATTTTGTTTTAAACATAAGCGCAAAAACTGAAATATTTGATGTTAATTAAATACCACTATATTAGTAACAAGATAGATGTATTCTATTATAATAAAAACAATTAGCGGAATCACTGATTGATTGATGGCAGTTCTACTTGTGCAATGATATATTATAAAAATTTTACGAAATGTTACATATTGATATAGTATATTATGCTTATACGTGTATTTCAGGAACATAAGTTGTTTGTTTGGAAAGAATTTCATTGTGAGCAATTCAAACAAGCTGGCTATTATTCAAGGGGTTCTGTTTGCATGCTTAGCTTTATATAATTATGGTGAGTCTGCTTCTCGAGTGTAAATTCTGCTGACTTGAATTTATATACATGCTCTGAATTAGTTGTTAGGGATTGTAATGTACTTGTGTATCAATATCTAATAAATAAAGCAGCCCTGTTATCATATAATGTAATTATTCTCTCGTCACAACGACTGATTAAACCCCAATTTACTATAGTACTAACGTAAGAAAGAAAAATCAAACTAATAGGCAAAAAAAAACATCAATCTACTACAGATTTTTTTTTTGCTTTCTGCAAACTATTACATAAAGTTAACAAGCTCCAAAGAACAAAAAGACATGCAAAAACTCGATAAAAGAAATCAATACACATCCAAAAATTAAAAGGGATAATTAAGTTCCACCTATTCCAAATTTACTAAAAAATACGAAATTACAACTCCCTGCCCTTATGTATATATCTTATGAGGACCACATTCAGTGCTGATTATATGTGCATGCGAGCATGAATGCATATAGTGTACATGCATGATTAAATCCATCACTCGTACACAGCACTAGACTCAGATATAGTGTATATAAACAATTGCCCTTTATTCTTTAATAATGGATTTACTATATGCCTTTGATATATGTGTGTAACTTTGTATGTATGTACAAATACGTATGTTGCCTTTAGGTAATCAGGGTACATGATACTACTAACATAGCCTTAAAAACTCATACCTAATGAACAAAAAAAAGAAACAATTTCCTTGGATACATACAAATAATCCATACATATCCAAAAAGTTATACCACTTCCACCTGCATCAAACATCTAGATTATAATCAATCACTCAACCTTCATCCTATATATTATATGTTTTATGAATCGTATAGTTTGCTAGAATATTCATTAGTACATTATTCAGGTTATTGTGTGGGGTAATTATACGTACGGTATTGTGATTTGTACCATGTACGAGAAAAAGATAGAGCTCTTGTGTATTATGTGGGTACTATGAGAAGGATGTCATGCATGAGAAAAAATAGAAGATGTAAACTTTCTTCTTTTTCTCTCACCTTACGTCTCTCTGTCAAATATAACTGTGTCATGGAATTTTTCTATGTGTATTACAGATCTTATGCGTAGTTTATTTACACGCTTAGTGATCATTTTTTTCTATTATTCTAGAGAATTAAGAAACTTGATAGGATTACTCTATGATTAAGATACACATACTAGTGTATATATACATACACACACATACATATGATGATAAAAAAAGAAAAATATTAAACTTCGGGAGTTTTATTGAAAAAATATTATTTGGAAAAAAAATCAATTATTGGATACAATTTCTGATTAGAAATGAAAATACAACCTTGTACTTAATTAACACTCTATTTGGGACACCTTGTTTACAAAATCACTACATAACATGTAATAAGAGAATACATTACCACAGATAAATAACATATAATTACATAATATAATTTATATTATATATATAATTTAAGTTCAATACACAAAATACCAAAACATTGAGTAATTATCCAAACCCCACTTTATATGCTGTTCTAGCCCTTGCATATCTGGTATCACATTAGAAAGGGAGATTTTCATTCTCTGTTCATATGTTATATAATCAAACTTCATTTATTTGATCTTTCATCTTCTTGGGTTTGATCTTGATCGATTTGGTTAGAAGTTGAAGATATGAATGATGAGTCCCATCCGGAAGGCCCGTGAGCAAAAGTCGGCATCGGCGTAGTAGAAATCAAGGGATCAAGAGCAATAGTTGCGATCCCATTCAGTTGTTGTTGCACTAATTGGTGTGGACTACCAAATGCATCTTCATCGATGAGTGAATTCAAGAACGAGGAGAACACATCATCGGAGCCGTAGTCAATATCATCCTCCTCTTTACTGTTAAAACCACCATGATTGTTTCTCAAACCCATTACAACTCCTTCGCTTGAAATAGGTAAATTTTCATGGCCAACTAGCATTGACCTTGTTTGGTACTGATCCATATCATTGATGGCTGAAACATAACCATGATTTTGAATGTTGCCATTGGGGCCTATCTCTGTAATTGCAGGAGAAGCTATGGGATTATAATTAGGGTTAGGTTTTGGAGGTGGTTGATTGGTTTGTGAAGAAGAAGCTTTGGCATCATGACCAGATGTATTAATATCATTTAGGTTCAAAGGCTTGTGAGTTCTCGGATCAATGCCTTGGCTGATCAACTTCTTACTCAGGTGAGTGTTCCAGTAGTTCTTTATCTCATTATCTGTACGTCCTGGAATTCTCCCCGCTATCAAAGACCACCTATAAATACACATACACACAAAAAGTTCAAAATATTGTTATAGCAAGTATATATTTCATTCATAATTAATCAAAAGTACTCAAACAAAAGTTAAACAATTGATGAAATCATTCCAAAATGTATGATTATTGCTTACTAAAAATATTTTGAGACAGCTAAAATAATTAAGTAGATTGAAGAAAATGCTCAATTGAGTAATGAGAGAGAAATTAAAATTCAGTTGAAGAAAATCTCCAGGGTACGTAGGAGGACTTTCTCAAATAATTACAAGTGAAAACCCTAATTAACCATTAAGAGAAACAGAAGAAAAAGCAAATAAATAACTAGAAAAAAATAATCAAAAGAACTCCACAAACCCTAACCCTAACCCTAAAAGAACCAGAAAGGGGAGGTGGGGACCTGTTGCCGAGAAGACGATGAAGGCGAAGAATGAGATCTTCTTCATCAGGAGCGATCTGACCTCTTTTGACACAAGGACGAAGATAATTCATCCATCTCAGCCTACAGCTCTTTCCACAACGAAGCAAACCAGCTCTCTTTGGAAGTGTCCTCCATTTTCCTTCTCCTTCTTTGTTTATGTAATTGGATAATATCTCATCTTCTTCTGGCGTCCATGGCCCTCTCTTCAGCCCTACTTTGCTACAGCACGGCGTGGTCTTGCTTTTGCTATTACTGATATTGTTATTATTACTACTGCTTCTTATCTTCGTTGTTGTCTTTGCTGCTCTTGTTGCTATTGATTCTGCTGCGGTTGTTGACGATGATGGGTTTCTCATCTTCTCTCTCTCTTCTTTCTCTCTCTTCTGTGGTGTTTAATTGGGGTCTTCCCTGTCTGATCTCTTTCTCTCCCTATTATTTGTTTTTGTTGCTTTTTTTGTTTTGGTCTAATCAGATTGATATCGGACAGAGTGTGTAGGCTGAAGGAAGGAGATGTCTAGGCCCACTCGCATCTTCAGAGCGTGAATCATGTGCCTATTTTAATGGCTGTACATGATTCTATATTTGCACTTTCCATTTTGAGTTTTTCATTGTTGCCGGCAAGATATAAATGTCAATCAATATCTTTTTATCACGTTGCTAGTCATCGGACGAATGTGGTTTTTGATTCGGAAGCCTTCCACGGAGTTTTAAAACAACTGAATAGGTAATTTTGAACCATATTCCTCGTCGTAAAACATGTTATTTTGGTGAAAACAGTTTGATCATTGGCATGCATGTATATCTCATTGATTTCACTTTTAAAATTTCACACTTTTTTAAAATCGGTGTCAAACGACTGGTCTCATTCGCACTGGTCATTAATTAACACACAACACTATAATCAAAGTATCAATAATTAAAAGAGTAATGTTATTTGATTCAACTGCATCACTAGAATACTCAATCTAGAAAATAAAATATAAAAAATATTTGAAAAAGAAAATACAATAATATAGAATTTCTCAATTAAATCATCAAAGAGAGTACAAAGTTTAAAAAACATCAAGAACGGCACAAAGTCTGAAAAAAACAAATACGGTAATTTATTAATTGACTAACGATTTTGAAATTCATAAATTTTAAAATTCTTGGATTTTAAAATTTGCATCTTCGATGTGTAAATAATATTTACTTATATTTATAGTAGATAATGTATTTGCACTATGCATTTAGAGTCTTTACCCTATTTGAGAGATTTTAAGCAACTTGGCCATTCATTTTATTTAACGTAGGTGAATTAGAAAAGTTTTGTGAGTTTTCTTTGGGGTTCACTCCTGTTGGCTTAGAGATTCTAACATATTTAACAACAAAACACATTGAATTTTAAGGCAATCAAAGAAAGAAATTAAATTAAATTATACTCGATAATATTTTTACACATAAAATGATAGAACAATAAGAAACAATTTTTCACAATTTTTGTTCAATTATTTTTTAGTTAGATAAAACTTTATCCCAATTGGTACGCATGTAAGATATCTATTGGTCTTAGTTTTATGAATTTCATATTCATTAAGACGTTTTCACTTATATACTTTTAAGTGAAAAGATATTATGACTTGCACTTTCTCTTTCCGAAAAAAGATGGATTGGTAAGGGACATGGAATCCTATTCTTTCATGCGAAAAGAAGTATTAACTTGCCATTTCTAATTGTTGTTCTTTCTAATTGTAAGTAAAGTTGTGAGTCGCACTTCTTCTTTTTTAAATGAGATACATTGGTAAATTACTAATTCATATTATGAAAAATACTAATTTACATAATATGTTAAACAATACTTTTATAAAAATACATAACTCGCGCAACGCACGTGATGTACATATAATGTCTTCAAGTTGTCGTCTTGCCAGCATATGTATGTCTATCACTAGTATGTATAAATTATGATGTTGATAAGATGAGTTCAGACATTTTCAACAGAAAAACTCACATTCAAGAGAATGTGACTTCGAAATAAAGTATTCACCAAGGTCTTGGATAAATTGTAACTTTGTCAAACAAGAACTATGATATTTCATGAAAGAACGTGTAATTATTTTGATTATTCTAAAATTAGTGTTATCTTATCACTTGTACAACTTGACGGTATTAACAAGTTATTTGTTTTCTTTTCCTTTATTTGGAAAAGGTCTATTTTGTACTTTTTTTTCTTTAAAAATACTAGATGTACTCTAAGTGTGCTACACATGTTATTTATTTTTGTAAAAGTATTTCATAACGTGGATGAAGAAAATATGAATTAGTAATAGATATACTATAAATGAGTAATTTATGAAGAAAATCTGAATGATTTTTTTATTTCCTCATATATTGATGAAACAAAAATATACTTAATGATGAAGGTGCTAAGGTGGTGTTAACCTAGCTAAGATGTATGAATACGTATATTGATTTTTATGACCAACAATCTAATTTAAAATGATGCTAAGAAAGTGTTAACCTAGTTGAGATGTCTGAATACATATATTAATTTCTATGACCAATAACCTAGTTTAAAAACGTCTCATTAAATGAGCTATTAATAGCTTTTTATGATATATATATAGCTTTCCTAAAAAAACACTAAATGATGGATGTTTTGAGAGACTTTTAAGAGATCGCAAAATCATTCTCCGATGAATAAAAGTAAAACTAATAAAAAAAGATTATGGTTTGTCAAAAGCCTAGTGAGGTCTGATATGAACCTCAAGCTCCAAAGTAACTAGGGCGGCCCGATTCTGTTTTTGTGTGAGTATTATTGCTGATAGTTATGACTGTTTTGCTCTTCTATATATCTATTGTATACCCCTCATACAAAAGTACAATTACCTTGTATATTTATCGACACTTACCAATAACTTTTATCTTGTTTGTGTGCGCGTATCTATATGCATGTTTATTATCTAAATATAATATCATATAAGTGTCGAACCTTTTGTTATTTTATTCTACTTCGATCTACCTAAATATGTCCAGCTAGTACGATCGCTCACCTTTTTTCAAAAAAAAAAAAGTCTAGCCTTTGTGTAGGTTTTTTTTTCTTATGTCGTAAAACATCCATTTTTATATATTTATTATCTTCATGAAGAACTAAATTATTTTAAAGAGGAGTGACAAAAATATTTTTCATTAACAGGGATGAATTCAACCCTATGTTGATTTTTGCTTCAAGACATTAGAGATCAAGTTAAGTATTTGACAATGAGTCTAATGTTAGAGATACTTTTAAAATGAAAAGGTGTTGGGTAATCACCCAATGACACACATGAAACCAAAGAGTACATCTGAAATGATATCTAGTTAAAATAATATAATTATCAAATGGTTGTTTATATTGAAGAGTTACGATGCTAAAATGAGGAGACATATATTGAAGAGTTAGAATGCCAAATGAAAATTCATATAAGGAGGTTTAATAGACTCATCATGAATTTTTTCTCTATATATATTGTATAGTATTATTTAAGATAATTTAAATTAATTAATGAAAATATTTATGAAAAATGAGAATAACAATTATTAAATCATTATATTACTAAAATTAGTTAATTAGAATTATAAATGAGTTAAAGAGATATGTATTCACTATAATTAGAATGAAATTATGCGTGACACACGTATATATAAAAGATGCTAAAGACACATTTTCAGATAGAAGAGTCAATTTTTCATACAAATTTATAGATTGTAGACGAAAGAGTGTATTAGTGAAAAATCCTAATAGCATTAGACAAAATTAGTAATAAAAAATTTCACAATATCGCTCGAGTAAATTTAGTTATATTTAAAATTAATTAGATTTTTGGGTAAATATGTATTTAATCTTTACAACTTAATATATTCGGTTTTAATTTTGATTTTTATGGTTCCAACATTTACAAATTGGTTTTATGCCTTTCATTTTGTTGCAATGTACGTGATCATTTTGCGCAGTTCTATCAACTGCACCTGTAAAAATTGTTTCTGCACCTGTAAAAATAGATATAAAATTTGTTTACATGATAAAAATAAAACATGCCGACAAGGAATAGACAGAGGAATCACGTTGAGACGAAGTATAATATCACCAAGTTGAACATAGGGATCAAATTAAACTGGGTGAAAATATAAACCAAAAGTAATAAAAAACTCATTACTTTCATAACTTTTCTAGATTATTTAATCTACCGGAAAAAATAGAAGTAAATTGTGATCTTAACACGACGTCATTGACAAACTCTCGTATAGGTTTCAGTAATGATTCCTTCAATCTCTTAAAATTTGTAACTATAAAAAAGGTTAACACCCAACTTAATCTTTTGTATGACTGTATCTGTTTAAATCGAATGAACAAATATTAAATAATTCTGAATTATTTAAAGTAACAAAATCTAAAAGTAACAAATGATATAAAATTTTTCATGATGATGATAATACATATCTCTGGCATTTTATGTTGGGACATATTAATCTAGATAGGTTAACAAAATATGGTGTTTTGAGAGAACTAAAAATAGGAACTCTTCCTGTTTGTGAATCTTGTTTAGATTGTAAAATGATCTGAGAACTTTCACCGGAAAGGGTCAAAGAGCCAAGAAACCACTTGAACTAGTACATAATGATATCAGTGGACCGATCAATGTACAAGCTAGAGGTGGGTATGAATATTTCATCACTTTTATTGATGATTACTCAAGATATGGTTATGTTCACCGAATGCAAAGAAAATCTGAAACTTTCGAAAAGTTTAAAGACTTCAAAACTGAAACTGAAAAGCAATTAGGTAAATCATTGAAAACTCGTCGATCCGATTGAGGTGATAAATATTTGGATTTAGAATTCAATTATTATTTCCTGGAGTGCAAAATTCTATCACAACTCATAGCACCTGGAACACCACAATAAAATAGTGTTGTAGAGAGGAGAAATCGAACCTTATTGGATATGGTTAGGTCGATGTTAAGCTTCTCATCACTACCACTTACATTTTGGGGATATGCACTTCACACGGCTACTTATATTTTGAATGTGGTGCCCCCTAAGTCTGTAAGCAAGACACCTTTAGAGTTATGGAATGGCTCTAAACCTAATTTTGGTAATTTTCATATATGAGGGTGTCCAGCTCACATTCTTAGACCCAAGACCGAAAAGTTAGACTCGAGGTCTAAGGTATGCATATTCGTAGGCTATGCTCCAGAGATTAGAGGTGGGTACTTTTATAGTCGCAATGATCAAAATATGTTTGTATCGACAAACGCAACATTCTTTGAGCATGACTATATGTAAAACTACAAACCTCATAGCAAAGTAGTTCTTGAGGAATTAGCAGCTGATGAGATTATTCACCACCACGGTCAGATCTAACACTCTTAATCTTTTTGCTGAGCTGGTTCTCAACTTCAGCCTTAAATATCTTGAACATGTCTAAGGATTCTGATTTATCATGAATAAGAAATGGGTAACCATATCTCGAGTATTCGTCTATGAACGTTATAAAATATTGTTGATCATTCCATGAAGCCTTAAGGAATGACCCAAAGATATCTGTATGAATCAATACTAAGACGTGTATTGCTCTATTAGCACCTATTTTCTTTTGTTGGTCAGTTTTCCCTTGATACACTCAATACATACATTAAGGTCTGAAAAATCAAGGGATCCTAAAACTTGACACAAGCCTCTGAATTCTCGTTCTAGAGATATGACCTAAGCGTTTGTGTTAAATTGTGGCTGAATTTTCTTCATTATTTTTTGTTTTAGTGCTTCGTGATTCCACATGCAAGGCATCACTATAAGATATATTAATATCAAGCAAATATAAGTTATCATAAACATTAAGAAAAAAAATACCAACAAGATTTAAATTTATTGATAAATTTAACTGATTGTCTCCAAATGAATAATAATAACCTGATTTTTCCAACTTAACAACACAAGTATCAAATAAATCCAAATAAAATCGAGTTTTCAATAAAAACTTAAAATTCCCAATAGCATCTACTTCTATTGATTCTCCATCTCCTATATAGATGTATCTTTCAGCATCAGTTGGATTTCGATAGTTTAGGCAACCTTACATAAAAACACTTATGTGAGTAAAGGCACCAGAATCTAACCATCTAGTGTTTCTAGGTACTGAAGTCAAATTTACCTCAGAATAAACCAAAGCAATAGACGTACCTTTCTTTACACGCCAAGCTTGATATTTGGCACAGTCATTCTTTTCATGTCCAGGCTTCCCACAAAAGAAACAACCATCATTGTCCTTACGTTGTTTCTTTTCTGCTGGACCCTTAGCAGCTTATTTATCCTGCTCTTTTTTTTGTCTTTGCCTGTAGAGGTGCTAGCCAAATGAGTACTTTCATTCTCTCTTCCTCTTGCACACAATATGAAATGAGCTCATTGAGAGTCTGTTTATCCTTCTGACAGTTATAACTAATTTGAAATTGATTGTATTATACAGAAAGAGAGATCAATACAAAATGCACGAGCAAGTCATCTGACAGCTCAAGCTTGAGTGCCTTAAGTTTTGAAGTGATGTTAGACATTTTCATGATGTACTCCCTTATGTTCCCTTTGCATTTATTGTTCATGCAAATCAAGCATCGTAAAAGTGTGTTTGTTTCCGCCTTATCATTTTTGGCAAATCTGTTTTCAATTTCAGCAAGGAACTTTTTGGCATTGGTTATCTCCTCAGATACAGCACCCCTGAATGCCTCCGGAATGCCGTGCTTTATGAACATTAGACTCATACGGTTTGAACTATCCCACCTCTCAAAAAATTTCCTAGCATTAGAAGAACTTTCATCCGTAAGAGGGGCAGGTTCGTCCTTCCTTAGTGCAAGGTCCAGATCCATGTAGCCAAGATTAATTAACATATTCTTTTTCCAATCCTTAAAGTTGGTCTCGGTCAAAATAGTAATGTTGTTAAGGTTGGTAGTTTCGTAGTCACATTAACTGTAAACCGAACAAAAGAATTATCCAAATTTACTCATATCAAAAGCTAATCATAGTAATCAATCAATTCAAATAATTAATTAGTCTATTTTTAATATATCTAGCACAACATTAATATCAAGTCTTTGGACAGTAATATTAATTATAAATGGTATTCTTGTTGTAATGATTAAACACTGATAAAAATTCATGTCAAATAATAAACTTATCTTTGGTTCTATTTATTATTTACATAGTTATAATCGTCACGTGTTTGTCATCAAAGATATGTGTTTCGACCAAATATTAACCTTCTTTCGAGCCGGTTAATACTCGCATGAATTGACATACACATAAACATCCAACACATTTATGTATAATCTACACAAGAGATGTCACTTTGGTTACATCTTACTTCAATTAACTCATTCAAAATGTTCAATAATCATAATTAGTCCTTAAGAACTTACCAAAGTAATTGAATTTAATTAAAATAAAAAAAAACACCTTAATTAAATTGAATTCAATTTTTTAAATTATTACCGTAGCGGTGCTACATTACCGTACACGTGAAGAGGGGAATTAAAAATTCCAATGTTCTGTATGGTACCGTAAAACAGAGAAAAAAAATTGTTCCAATGCGGTACCCGAGAAGTAGGAGATTTACTTGGTACCTGTACCGAAAATCAGTGAATAATTACCCTACGCCAGTACGGTACCGTGAAGCACTTGATAACTGCCCATCTCCTTCTTCTCCAAAAATAACGCAGTTTCTTCAATGGCTTTTACGCCATTTTTTTAATTTCCTTAAACCATTGATTTTACAACATAAAATCATCAAAACTCAACATGGATATGCAATTCAAATAACATAATCACACTTGCATATTAATCATTCATCATAAACATCAAAATAAAAAAAACCCTAAATTCATAGAACCCTAATTTTATATTTACTCTAAACCAAATCAACAATGGGAGGCTGTGATACCACTTGTAGGGATTGAAATTAAACATAACAAACATGCTATATAACACAAATAATCAGATGTGCATATTTCTATAAAAAATTTAAATCATAATCTTAGGTACATATGTCATTTTGATTTTTATGAAAAACATATTCGTATAACTCAATTGCGGAAACTTACCTGGTTTTATGGATAATTGAATTGTAAACTGGAGAATCAAATCTTTCAAGTTGACATAAACCCTTGAGTTATTTTTTAGGATTTTCTCTTGAAAAAATAGAGATAACTACTCTAAAAAAATAAGGTTTTCTTACTTGTGTAATTTGGGAACCATAACTCTTATTAATAAATATTGATATTTCTAATTTGACACTTCAATAAACTAAAATATCATTTATGGTCTCTACACATTAATTCCATGATAATATACTCATAAGCCTTAAAACTTTAATTTTTTAATTAAACCACTTTAATTAAGCTTATTCAAGAATAATACATACCCATTTTATTTAACATATGTGATCCCGCATGTTGAATTTTTCTAACATTCCATTCTAAACACGTGCACTTTTTCTTTATTGTTTTTTATTGCTTTAGTCATGCCAACCATGAGGGAGAGACACTCTATATACATCATTGCTAGATTTGAATTGAATTGTATATCTATAATCAATAACATATATAAAAGTGTCAAAATTAGAGATATTTTTAGACTGTTTTGTCCATGTGCTTTTCTTACTAATCCTTAATTACCTTTCTTAAGGTTAATGCTGTGATTTTAATTGACTATTTATCTATATTTTTATATATCTACTATATTGTATTTTTTCTTTTTAGAGTGTATTGTATTAAATTTATTAATTATAATATACAAGAGATGAAACATTTATTTTGAAAAATTAATCTAACTATTATTTTTCTATTTAAAAAAGAAAAAAAAATACACTTGACATAGTAACCTACGAAAAAATAATGGACGTGAATGCTTGTTTTTGTATTTGTTAAAAGACATTCATTACACTTTCCACACTCATGCATTTCTTTTGATTAACTATGTCAATGTATGAGTACATATATCTACATAAAGTAATAAATATGAGGTAGGTTTACAACTTAATTTAATTTCTAAGATTTTAAAACATACTAACTAACGCATTAAGACGCTTACTTTGATAAGATTAGAAAGATTAAAATAAAATAGAATAAAGATAATGGCTAAAAGTCACTATCTTTTATGAACGATCATGAATAGTTGCACGATGTCGTTTGATGTGTTATCTTAACTTCAATTTTTCAAATAATGGGAAACAACTGTTATCTGTTTTCTTAAGATAACGACTAAAAGTATTATTTTATCCTAAACAATAATAGCTTATCAAACAACTATGTTCAATGATTTTACTCTTATGCAACTTACAATTATAATTCATCTATAAAGTTAATTTTTTCAAATGAAATCTCAAACATATTTAACCAATATAAATAACTAGGATATAAAATAAATTAATCATCATCAATATTTCTCTATTTATACTTTCAATTTCAAAACTTCATTACAAAGACGACACACAATTAAACTCTGCTCGCTTCTTATAAAATGAAATCTTTTGCATTTAGTCTATATGTATTTACATTATTTCATAACTTCAACTTTGATTAAGAAAAAACTCAATGTAATTGGTGTTCACATCGTTAGCTAAAGCATGATTTTCAACGATTAACTAGAAAAACATCAAGGCAGTGGCTTATTGATAGATGTTTAAATAGCTATGAAATGTAACATTGTATAATCATCACTTTTTAAAAGTTCTATTGTTTCATTTTTAAAACTATGTATATATGATTTGTTGGAATATAAATCTTCATTGAACAATCATTATGTAAGTTTCTAGAACAATCAAATTTATGTATATATGATCGGTTGCTAAATATTAGTTGTATATATAACTTGAATGTATTTGATATGATAATGTAAATATTCAATAATTTTACGTTATAAATATAAATCATGTTCTTAAAATGTTATTCCACACGTGCAACGTATGTGATTACGACTAGTATAATTATATTTTTTTATCATTCTTCTTCAGTTTTGTGGTTTGCTTATTGGTCATGTAGTTGATAACTTCATTGAACATTTTTTACACATCACGTTGTTAGTTTTTTCTCTTTCCTGTTAAAATTTGAAGATCTAATCTTAATTTACTCTATTTACATTTTAAGTTTCTAAGTGATATTATACAGTTGATTTTTCATAATATATATATTGCACAGGTATTCTGCTGGCCGATAAAGATGTATGTTATAGCTTCTACATTAAATTATCATCTTTACAAGATGATATTGATTATTGAGAATGCTATTGAACTAGTAAAAATATATATATTAAATAATTCATTAAAGAAAATGAATAAAAAGTTGTAGTAGCTTTGTCAATTAAGTTGACTGACTCTAAATATAGGTTAAATATTACTTCAGTTTTGAATTATAATCTAATTTTCATTTTACTGCTTTATCTTTTTTATATAATTATTATAAATGTGTAGAAATGTTATCACATGTCACTCAATAATATAATGATGAGCTTGAAAGATATCGATTTAACATCAGTATGATTTTTAATCAATTAAACTCAAACCTCTAAGTTAGTAAAAGTAATATTTGAGGCATTGGCATGGGCCCCTCAATAGCATAGGGTCCCATTTTTATTAACATATAATTAATTATGTTTTAATCTTAATTGTGAAATATTGATAATTTTTTCTTGTATTATTAGTTTGTTTCTTGTCTTTTATTTTCATATTTTAAAACTTGGAACTTTTACAGATTAAAAAAACTGAAAAAAGTTTTAATTTCTTTTTGTATTGCTTTACCATTTAATAAAAGCATAATACTAATTTACTTTTCTTAATCAATACTAACAAATAAAATGAATGAATTTAAGTACAATTTTTTTCATATGTTATTCTTCATATTTTATGATTGTAATATGAGTTTTGTAAAGGTAATATATTTTTCCAGCTATATAATAATTTTGAAATGTTACAACTCAATTATTGTCATGTTCAATTTTAATATTAGTGTATCTCTTTTATTAAATTATTCTCACATATTTTAATCTTTGTTCTTTGATATACACATATTGTAGCAAAAGAACAGTGAGCAAAACAACTAAAAACTATGATAATATTGAAGAACCAAAATTGTAGAAATATAATTTCGCAATTGAAAAAAAATACTATTTTATATATGTTAGGCTTCATTATGTAATGTCACCCCAAAACACTTTGAGCCGCCCTGTTGACGGCGTAAAGTCATAGAACTGAATTCTGAAAAAAATTATAATGAGTGAGCTACCTACTTTATATTTATAGAATGGATTTTTTATAGTATGCCAAATAGTATGGATCAAGCCTGAGACTTGTTTGATGTAACTGATCCTCTACAATCATGGTTCTTGAGCCAACGTAACTTTTTCACCTTAAAACTTATCTATAGTTTATATAATGAGTCTAAGAGGAAGAAATGTTTTTAAACATATATTGCCTTCAATATTTCATGAAATTCCTTAATTTTACTTCATAAATACTAAGATTGAATATATAATTTTAAACTAAATAATTAAATACACCATTTTTAGACAATATTGTCTAACCTACTTTTAGAAATTCTTAAATTAGCCTTTACGTACATAATAGTTAAATATTCTTAAACTATTTATGTAGCGACAGGAATAATTATTTGTTCCACTTTGTATATTTTTTTCTAATCACCTCTTATATCTTTTGTTTGTTAAACTCTATTCAACTTTTTTCAATAAAATAATTTATGTAAATTTACTAAAATAATGTATCTTAAATATATGAAATTAGGATGCATGGAAAATGTAGAAAAGGTTAAATTATTTTAATAATTAAAAAATTAGTATTAAAATACTAAAATCTGAAGCAAGTATATATATCTAAGAAAAATCTAATATATTTTTATAAATTACACTAACACTTAATAATCTATATCATTCTTTTGCACTATCTAATTATTGTAGGTTTAGAACTTTTTTACATTTTGAGACATTATTTTAATTGAATATTTATTATCTTAGTTCATCACATGCAACACTTGTATCAATAAAATATGGTAAATAGTCAACTTTTCCATAAAAACATCAAGCTGACACAAGGTATTAAAATACATAAAAAAAATCCTGTAAGTCATAAAAAAGTACAAATTTATCACCCTTTAAAATGTCTAGAAATTCAAGCCTGACAAAAAAAAAAGATGAGTGCAAATCAGTGTTAATGTATGTACCAAAATATACATGTTTTACCTGTTATGTATATTTGTTTATACGTTCACTGTGTGCGAATCAAAGTCGATATATACTGGACATATAGTTACATTATATATGATATTTTAGTATAAAATTCACATCATGTAATTAAAACTTTTAAGTTACGTGTTTAAGATATTTATGTTGTGTATTTACTTTATCTACGATATTAGTTAGTATATTTACAATATTTAAATTATTTACATGATCACTTTTTTGAATCCCTAAGTTCTATGAAAACATAATAATATATTTACACTATTTAATCTAAATATATTCATTGTTAACAATTTCCACTTCTTCATCCTTCATATTCAGAAAATCATTTAAAAATAAAAAATGTGAAGCAATTGATTAGTTGCTATTGAAGAGATCTTTTAAGTTGAAGGTGGAATGCACGTGAGAGATGCAGAAATTGAAAAATGAGGTTATTAATTGACTATTTATTTATATTATTAATTAAATTAAAAGTAATACTAAAATATGGCATGGGGTAAACATTCTAAAAAATTCAAGCAAATTACCAAAATAACAGCTGCAGGACTACTATACGATGGTGGGTGATTTTTGAAATTCGTGGATTTTCAAAAATCGCAGGTTTTTAATATACATAATATATATACATGAGTACACCTTTATATACATATATGTATATATACACATGTACATACATACATGTGTGTTTTATATATGCATATGAGCACACACAAAAACACAAATGTGTGTATGTGTGTCACATGTTTTTATTGTATCTATGATATATATATATATATATATATATATATATAATAAATATGTACATATATTTTTGCGTGCCCCACATGTTTTTGATATATTATACGCATATGTTACCAATAAATATGAACATGTATTTGTGTGTGTATTGCATATGACTACATATATGTACTGTATATATCATAGTTATTGTTGATACAAAAAATATGTTAGTATCGACTGTCGAGATGACCACCACGTGTCACTCAGTGATTCATTCAGGGGTCTACAAAAATCACAACGTGAAAACAGTAGGCAGGGCACCAGAGGTGCCCCCCTACTACACTCCGACGATCATGTTAGTGGATTGTTTATAGTATAGTAGCAGTATGGAGAATCGCTTACCATTTAATGAGGATCAACATATATTTATAATGATTTTATGTATTAGTTAATCACTCGGTTCTATGTATCTTCCTCCTAATTCTAATAAGGAATGATGATATTTATGAAAAATATTCTCTAAATCAATATATTTTGATTATCATCTTACCCTCTTTAACAACCTTTGATGTTGCTTTTATAGACATATTGTGTGCCTATCATTTCCTTGTATGACTGATTATCATATTTTTGTTGTGTCATTGAAATGATCTCAGCTATCTCGAGTAGCCGCGATCCTAGGTATGAAAGGATATCGGTCATCCACATTACCACAGTAGTATAAGATAAATGGGATCATGTTCATCACCTTGGTAATGGCCTCGGACGTGGAAGGGGCGTTGGTCATCATGGCGACATCAGTCAAGGAGGAGTCCTCAGTTTGGACTTAATATGGTCCCTCTCCTGGAATGAGAGTATTAGGTCTTGATCGAAAATATTATTGAGTGGGTCTTAGCCCGAATGTTTTTTTTCTCCCACTACAGTTTGCCTCCACTTTTTGAGTCTACAATATAGCGATAGAGTCAGGATGTACGTTCTAGAGGGAGCCATGAGCTTTTACCCAAAACTATATTTGTGCTCGGTTATGGGTCATCGAGGAAGCTGCTTGTTGAGTAATAGATTCTTGGAAAAATTACACTTTTATACTTCAAACTATTATCAATAAACAATTTAAACCCTAAACTATAAAATGTTACAATTTAAACTCTAAATTATCTAAAACTCACAATAAAAACGTTAACCCTAACTCTGTGAGCTGGACGTTAAAATTAGGGTTTTTGCCTAAACTACATCCCTAGAAAAGTAAATTTACTAAACCATATCCCTGGACTAATTTTCGCTGAAGTATACCCCTGACCTGCCCTCTACTTAAAATAGTCACGTCAAGTTACTAGATTGTCCTTTCACGAATTTCAAATAACAGTAAAAAAAAAAAGAGAAAACTAGGCAAATCAATTTTAATTGCATATCACCGCCACTCTCGGGACTCTTCGTCTTCATCTTCTTCTACAATTTTTTTGTTTCTATTTCTTTTTATGAAAAATTAATTTATTTTCTTTTCAAAAATCATCAATGTGCAGTGTTCTTCCATTTTCCATTTTTTTTATTTCCATCTATGCAGGATTTTTTCGATTACCAAACAAGAACGAATAGTTTAAGGAGAAAATTGAGAATTTTGTTGGAGGGATTGAAAAAAAACTACAATGATAAAAAATGGGTATTTAGGTGAAAAATAGATATTTCGTTGGAAGACTTGAAAAAAATTTTGATGAGAAAAATGGGTATTTCATTGTACACGATGACTACACGATCGTCGTGTACACTACACGATGTGCTTTTATCGAGTGTCAACCATATGCTATGACGTTGTGGTCGCCAAGCAGTGGAGTTTGTGCCCAAGTATCTAAGTATTTTATGTAGGTTCATGATGGCATCTTAGAGCATCTTGTGTATGAGCCGAGTTTTCTTCATATTTGTCAATTTACTCTTGGTAAAAAGGTTGTCATCTTTTGATCAATATTGGAATTCTTCATGTAACAATGTACATGACCGTGTGGAGACCAGAAGCTCTGTGGTTCAGATTTGTGCTAGTTGCTCCGAGTAATCATCGAGTTTGAGTCCTTCTGATTTTCATCTGGCGGTCAGGCGTCTGGAGTTGGATCGGTGGTCATCACAACTAAACTTTTACACCTTCATCCAAACGTATCATGAGTACTGGTGTTGTGATTAAATTCCTTCGATCCGGTGTTGGCGGTAAGACAGCCAGCCCGCTAAGATTGCTTCACTATGAGGTTTACTTGACGCTATGACATTATAGGGTCTTTTCAAGGATATGATTTTTTCTGAAATCCTACATTGCGTTCTCATGTTAATTCGTGCTTGACCATGTACCTGATACATCACTTTGGTATATCATGTCTCATGACGGATGATGGAGTTAGTATCACACTCCATGGCGTGCATCTCGATGGTTTCTTCTTTCCATCCAAAGTTACATTTTCAGAAACTAAGTTGTGGCCGGGAATCGAAGGTTTCAATGCTTTGGCTTTTGAATCTTTCTCGTAACTCAATGTTTTTATGTTTTGGTACAACGAGTGTCTTTAAGCTAGCCTTGATGAAAATCGAGCAATTCTTCTCTTAAAGAACAAGGGACTTTTGTGTGCTGACATGTCTGCGGGTGTAAGTCGCTAGTGCTCACGTTTTTTAGTAGTAGGTTTTGGAGCCTTCTTTTCCTTATTTATTCAAATTGCGCTTGAAAAATACTTGAGGGAGAGATCATTTGGAGTCATCTTCAGTAGAGTACCAATATCCTTTGAGGTTTGTAAGATTTTGTCTAATCTCAACACCATAGTCATCAGTGTGACTTAGGGTGCCATTTTCATAGTTGTGATTCTGGGTACTTTAGTTATCTGAGTAACTTCGGGTACCTTAACCATATGTGTGATGCAGGGTAATGTAATCTGAGTAACTTAGGGTATCATAGTCATCTGAATGACTTGGGGGTATAATACTCATTTGTATGACTTCGAGTCTCATAGTCATCTAGGTGACCTTGAGTGTTATTGTCATCTAGGTGACGTCGGGTGTTATAGTCATGTGCGTGACTCCGTATCCCATAGTCATCTAGGTGACATCACTTCTATAGTCATTTGCGTGACTTTCATAGTCATATATGTGACTTCAGATCTCATGGTAATTTGGATGACGACCATAATCATCTGTGTGACTTCAGATCTTATAGTCATCTAAGTGACAGTCGTAGTCATCTGGTGGCTTCGGGTACCATGGAATACTATAGTGGTCCTTCTGCCCTATGCATGGTCTTTCCTCCTAGCCATCTTAGGTGAGTAGGAGGTTTGGGCTTCTGTTGCCTTATCGAGGTCTTTCATCCGAGCATCTCATGTACTCGGGGTGCCATATAATATATCACGGTCATTTTGCCCTATGCAAGGTCTTTTCTCTACCATCTTAGCTGAGTAGGAAGACCTCAGAGGCTGTGGCCTTTATCGAGGTCTCTCATCCAAGCATCTCGTGTACTCAGGTGCCATGAAATATTATTGTGGCCATTTTGCCCTTGCATGGTCGTTTTTCCTAGTCATCTTAGGTGAATAAGAGGCCTCGGTGGCTGTGGCCTTTATCAAGGTCTTTAATCCGAGCATCTCATGCACTTAGTTGCAACGAAATATTATCATGATTATTTTGTACGATCAGATTTTAAAAATTTGAGGAAAAAATAAAGAACCACGAACAGTTCATGGGCGAAAAATAAAAAATATTTCACATAAACTATTTAATCATATTAAATACAAAACCTTTTATGATCATGCATATTTAGATTGACGTATTTAGAAGATTGGAAATAATATTATACATTTCTTATATCAGAGAAGTTCTAACTTGGTGGAATCCTATGTATTGTTTTGCGTTCTTCGTTTTTCGTAGAACCTGAATCAATATTCGCACCAACAACCACTCGTAGGATTCAAAAATATATCTCAATAAGATGTTGTCAGGAATTGAGTGAGGGCTCTCAAAATAATAGAAAAAAATTCTCTTCTTCCTCTAGATTTCGGCAGCAACAGAGAGGGGAGAGAGAAACTGCTTTCTTTACTCTGTGTAATCAGACACTTCGATCAGGGTTGTGTCAACACACTTAGGGAGACAATCCTAATGCCATCCCTTATATAAAGATTACGGAATTTACACATATATTCATATACTGTAAATTGCTGAAATTCTCCTCCTTTAATATAATTGTCAAAATTTACATCTCCATAGAGCCAATACTGTGTCCTAATTCATCAATCCAAATCGATAGATTAAATTGATCTCTATCAATCAATTAATTTATTATTTTCTTTATTAATCTAATAATTAAAAAATAAAAACTAATTAATTTGAACATGAATTTTTGCTCTTCACTACTTTAGTGCCGATACCCATCACATATGGGTTCGGGAAGTATACATTGGTCCAAAACATGTTTTTGATCCAATTAGTGTTGTTTCTTATTCCCGTCCTTATGAACTAATCCTGATACCGAATGTACCCACATGAATAAAGCTATATGATTCAAATACTCAGTGAATTTATCTTTATAAATTCCCGACCTGTTATCCTAATATCGAACGACTCCATTATAGGTCTGATGCCGAATCAACTCTGGATTTAGGCGCGCTATATTTTCTGTTGATGCAAATAAACACTTTTTATTTCATGGTCCACAAAATATTTTGTTATGTTATCCTTCGTGAACATCAGTAATAAGAGCGGGATGTAAAATTATCATTTTGCCCCTTCTAGTTATTATTTCCTTAACTCATTTTTTGACTGTGAATAAAAAAGACATAACAATTAATTTTCTCACACGGTTCACCATGTCTTATTCAATTATTCATTTCATCGAGTAAATGGCTAGGTTTATTTATTCACACACTCATTAAAAAGGCATAAGGTGATATTGTTGCATTTTGTAATCTCGTCACGAATTTTATATCTGTGAATCACGTAACTCCAACATAGTTAAATCACGATTTCAACAGCCAATGTATTATCCGACATTCGAACTCACTCTTTAGGCGTATCAAAGACTGCAAGTAACTAATTCAAGTTTCGTATCATCTCAGGATTAAGGTAATTATGAAAATACTATTAAGGTATAAACAATTAGATTTAGAGCTAGGTAAATTACTTTACTCCGAACTAATTTTTTACTAATCTATTAAACATATTTCAAAACATTTCTAGGTCAACTGCTACAGTCTCCACTCCCATCTCCCAAGACCGGCATCCTTTGTTTCAACCTAACAGTCGTAATTAGACTCGATTGCCCAATCGATCTTAAGACAGCGAGTAGCATTCCTAACTATTTCATAAGAGTTTGTCTGGAAGACCTCTTAGTCTTTACTCTTGTTACGTTGACAATAGTTTCAAGACTCGAGTAAATTATAAACACACTTTAATTAGTAGAAAATCTTTCATTCATTCATTAAGTTCATTAATAGAAAATGTCTGAGAAATAACTAAATACTCATAAATAGTTATTACGTCATACTTTATGGACATAATTTCAACAATCTCCCACTTGGACTAAAGTAGGCGTGTACAATATCATATCTCAATGCCCTCCAGTTGACCATCGATATGTGTGTTACTACAACATCTCAACGCTCAACAATCTCTCTAATATGGTGATATTAACGCTTTATATGTTTGGATCTTTTGTGGCTCCTTGGTTCCTTCGAATTCGCTACAGCCCTACTGTTATTGTAATGAAGTGCCATGGGTTTGTCAGCTTCTAGAATAACTTCCAGAGCCTTCAAGAACTTTCTAAGCATATAACCTCCTTTGTAGCTTCACAGGCTGCCACATACTCAGCTTCCATGGTAGAATAAGCAATGCAAGATTGCTTGATACTTCTCCATATAATTGCTCCACCTTTCAAGATGACCACCAATCATGAAGTGTACCTCCTAGAATCCTTGTCTTCTTAGAAACCAGAATCAGTATGCCTCATCCTATTCAGGTCAGTACCTGAATACACAAGCATGTAGTTCATTGTTCTCCTAAGATACTTAAGGATATGCTTGACGACATTCCAATTCTCGAGTCCGTGATTAGATTGGAAATGACTCACCACGCCCACCACGTAGTAAATATCTGGCCTAGTGTAAAGCATCACATACATGAGACTTTCTACGACTGAGGCATTGAGAATCTTTCTCATGTCTTCCTCTTCTTGAAGAGTCATGGGAGATTGCTCATTGGAGAGGCTGACTCTATACCTGAAAGAAAGATATCGCTTCTTGGAGTCTTGCATACTGAAATGATCAATCACCATATCTATATAAGATGCTTGAGATAGTGCCAATTGTCTATTCTTCCGATCCCGAAAGATCTAAATACCTAGGACAAATGTAGCTTCTCCAAGATCTTTCGTATCAAATTACTTTGCAAGTAAAATCTTGATATCAGACAATTTTCCTACGTCGTTCCCAATGAGTAGACTATCGTCCACCTATAAAATCATAAAAACCACATTCCCTTCGTGTATCATCTTATACACACAAAGTTCATCCACTAACTGCTCAAAACTGAAATTATTGATAGTTTCGTCGAATCTGATATTTCATGATCGGGATGCTTGCTTAAGTCCATAAATGGACTTCAGCAATTCGCAAACCTTGTCCTTTTGACCATTCTCCATGAACTCGTCTGGTTGAGCCATACAAACATGCTTTTCAAGATTGTCATTCAGAAATGTAGTCTTGACATCCACCTGCCAAATTTCATAATCGAGGATAACAACAATGGACAGTAGGATTTAGATGGATTTAAGTATGGCGACCGACGAGAAGGTATCCTCATAATCAATACTTTCCTTTTGGGTATAGCCCTTGGCTACTAACCAAGCTTTGAATGTCTCCATATTTCCATCTGTGCCTCTTTTTTTCTTATAAATCTATTTACACGCTACGTGTTTTACCCCTTCAGGAGGATCTACAAGTTTCCAGACTTCGTTAAAGTACATCTATTGTATCTCAACGTTCATGACTTATTACCATAGATTTGCTTCAGGACCAGCCATGACCTGCGAGTAGAAGACAGGTTCATCATGATCCTTATCTGAGACTGTTGTTAATGCATCTCCATAAGACATTTACCTGTCAGGCTATCTAACAACCCTTCAATTACGTCGAGGATCCATAGGCTCTAGCTCCTACTGTGGTTGTTCCATTATTGAATCACAAACAGTTCCTGATAAGAGAGTCGGTGTCCTCCCACTCAATAATTTTTTCAGCACAAAAGTGTTTATCGACTTCACACTTGTTATGTAGTCCTCTTCAAGAGAATGGAGATTCATGCTCATTAATGTTCTCTTTTAAGTTGGACTATAGAAGATGTATCCCTTCTTTTATATGACGTACCAGGCACTGTCTTTGATGGAACTTAGTTCAGAATGTATGTTGTTATTTCTAAGGCATATCCCCAGAATGAATCTGGGAGGGATGAGTAACTCATAATGGATTTAACCATATCTAATAGAGTTCGATTCTTTCTCTCTGACACACCATTCTGTTCCGGAGTGTCAGGTTCTGTAAGCTGAGAAAGAATACCTTCTTCCTTAAGAAAGTCTTCGAACTCTCCTAGCAAGTACTCTCTACCACGATCATATTGTAGCGTTTTGATTTATTTCTCTAATTGCTTTTCGACCATAGCATTGCACTCTTTGAACTTTTTAAATGTTTCAGACTTTTGGTGCATTAGATAAATATATCCAAAACGTGAGTAGTCACCATTAAAGGTTACAAAGTATTCGTAACCCCTTTTTGCTTGGATATTCAATGGCCCACATACATCACTATGTACGAGTTTGATGTATTGAGTGGCTCTTTCACCATTCACTGAAAATTGTCTCTTGGTCATTTTACTTTCTATACATGGTTCACATGTGGGTAGTGATCCCACACTTAAAGTTTGCAATGGATCATCATTTGCAAGCCCTTTAATCTTGCCCAGGTTTATGTGGCCAAGATGTAAGTGCCACAAATAAGTTAGAGGTTGAGTCAGACTTTCACCTTTTACTATCCCTTTGTAAATTAATATTTACTTTAGTGTCACATATCATTGAAACTATTGTTTTTACATAGAATATTTTATTTATCAAGCGTGCAATAACGATCAAGCATTCATTTCTAAAAATACAAATATCATTATCAATGAAATTTAAAGAAAATCATTATTCAATCAAACTAGCTACTGAAATAAGGTTTTTTCCAAAAACCAGGATATAATAAACATCTCATACAATTGTTAACAAATGACAATTTAATAGTTTCAACTGACACTAGTGCTCCATTCCCCCAACGGAAGCTGAACTCACCCTCATCAAGCCTTCTGCTTTTGAGTTCTGCTTCTTAGCTTTCTTCAGACCTCTCTTGTGTTTCATTTTTACGCCAGAGGTGGAAGACTTGCTTTCATTAAAGTTTGCCTCCTAAGTCTACCTCTTGCCCTTTAGAAACAAGGTATCACTAGCTTTGCGACTTCTTCATAAGTTCTGAAAGTAAGTACCTCAATTTATTCATTGAATAATTAAGTTTGAAATTCTTAAAAGTATCTGGCAGAGACTCGAGAATCATAGCAACTTGAGTCTCACCATCTACCTCAGCTCCCATAATCTTCATCTCATTCAGATAACTATGATTAACATCATATGTTTTATAACAAGAGTTCCAGGTTTCATCCGACAAATCATGAAGCTTTGCATAGTAGCATGCATGGCTTGACGACCCTGATCCCCAAACATTTTGATGATGTTCAACATCATATCAGTGGCGGTTTCCATATTTTGGTGTTATTGTTACAACACATTAGTAACAAAAGTTAAGATGTAACGCATGACGATCTCATCAGAACACAGCCAAGAAGCATAAACATCTTTTTCCTCTTGAGTCCATTCAGTAATATGGTCAAGGGGTAGGAACTTGTGCTTTTCTACCATCAATACTATATCAAGATTATGTTTCCAATCCACATAATTTTCACCAGTAAGTTTGTTCGCATTTAAGATTGTTGAGAGTGGGGATGATGAAATGATTACTGAATATAATAAATAAAACGGTGTAAATAACTACTTAATCATTTAAGAAAGTATGATGCATGATGAAAATACTTAAATATTATGATCAGCAACGATAGCTTGTCTCATGTAAGGATAGCGTCCAAGCTAACTCATATCATATTGAGACTCTTCTCGTTTGGTTAACGCTTCCCACGATGTCAGTACAACACGCTTAACCAATCACCAATGGTTTGGGCACCTTGGCCCCATTGGCTAGCTCCAATGAGAGATTCTAACGTACTTCGGTCTAAGTGTTTAACCAACGCATCGATTTTAAAGGTTACTATGAACTAACAGTCCGTCTAGAAACGGTCATGCCTCACCACTTTCTTTACAAGCCTTAGCTTGTATAATGACTCAAAGTGACACGATCCTCAAGTTTCTCCCACTGAAAAGAGGACCGCTAGAGCGGCTCCAAACTATTCCCCGTGCCACGATCAAGTTTGCGTCGAGGATCTTGGGAATGTTTCAACGTAAACGACCCTCTCACTTAATTTTTGAGAAAATGGATTTTTCTTTGCTTTTTCAAAAAAAAATAACTTTTTATAAATTTGAAAAAAAAACAAGTTTTGTAAATTATAAACTTTTATAAAATTTAAATCACAATTTAAATTATATAACTCTCATAAAATTCCCATTGTATTTAAATTATAACTCATTGTAAATTTAAACTACAATAATGCATGTGCATACTACATGACAATTTGATATTGACATGTCCTTATTTCTATATGATATGTTATATGATGATACCGGATTAATAATAAATCATTCAATCAAAATTAACCTCTCTAGGGGTCATTTCTAATTATAATCCATAAAAAGAATAATAAATAAATTATAATAATTTAAATATTAATCTTCATGGCATTTGTAATCTTCTCCTTCTACTTCAGAAAATCTCATCAATTTGTAGCTCTTTATAAAAGTCCAGTTCCATTTTCAAAATTCAAATTTGAACTTAAAATTTAATTTTCCGATAATTTTTACTTTGATTAATAAATTACCAAGTAAATTAATCAATTGATTTATTTTTAATATAATTTATAAAATAAATTCTAATTAATTAGTGTTGAAAAATTACCGAATTAAATAAAAATAATTTTTAGGGACTGGATTAAGTAAAACCCTAAGGTATCCTAAACCGAAAATTTTTCAAAACCTCAAGCTTTTCTAAACCCTAAAATTACCAAAATCTTAAGGTTTCCTAAACCCTAAAATTTTTAAAACTCAAGGCTTCATAAACCCTAAAGTTTCCAAAAATCTTAAGGTTTTCTAATTCCTATGATGTCCTAAACCATAATTAGGGAACCTACAGTGGCGAGTGGTGACAGAAAATGGCGGCGTGGGGCAGCAGGAGAAGGCGCGGTACGGCGGCAAGCGGCAACAACGATGGCAGTGAATTGCGGCGACGACGACGACTGGCGATGATCAATAACTTTTCTTACGATGAAATAATATATATATATATATATGAAATTCAACGATACGACTTTTGCAAATATTAAATTACATCAAATCTTATGACTCAATTTTGGCGTACATCAATTCTAAAATTGAAAATAAACCCCTAGAGTCAATCGATCGGTATCCATTCATAAAATACATTCAAACATGTTTTGAATCTACCATACAAAAAATATATGTCAATATCACAACATCCATTGATACATACGTCTAATTACTAAATATTGACAATCAAGAACCCAAGGCGCTGATGCCAATTGTTGGATCGAGTTATAAAAATTTGAGGGAAAAATGAACCACGAACAGTGCGTGGGTTTTAAAATTAAAAAAATCACATCAACTATTTAATCATATTAAATATAATACATTTTATGATCATGCATATTTAGATGACGTATTTAGAAGAGGTGAAAATAATATTATACCTTTCTTGTATCGGGGAGGTTCTTACTTCGTGGAATCCTATTGATTGTTTTGCGTTCTTCGTTCTTCGTAGAACTTGAATAAATTTTCACACCAACAACCACTCGTAGGATTCAAAAGTATATCTCAATAGGATATCATCGGGAATTGAGTGCGGGTTCTCAAAATAATAACAAAAAATTTCTCTTATTCCTCTAGATTTCGGCGGCAACAGGGAGGGGAGAGAGAAGCTGCTTTCTTTGCTCCGTGTAATCACACACTGTGATCAGGGTCGTGTCAACACACTTAGGGAGGCAACCCTAACGCCATCCCTTATATAAATATTACAAAATTTACACATATACCCATATACTGTAAATTGTTGAAATTCTCCTCCCTTTTCTGTAATTGTCAAAATTTACATCTTAATAGAGTCAATACTGTGTCCAACTTCATTGATAAATTAAATTGATCTCCATCAGTTAACTAATTAAGTTCTTTTATTTATTAATTATCCATTAATTAGAAAATAACAGTTAATTAATTTGAACATTAATTTTTACTCTTCATTACTTTCGTGACAATACTCATCACATATGAGCTCGAAAAATATACTTTGATTCAGAACACGTTTTTTGGTCCAACTGGTGGTGTTTCTTACTCCTGAGACTGAATGAACCCACATGAATAAAGTTATATGATTCAAATACTCGATAAATTTATCTCCACAAATTCCTGATTTATTTAATCCTGATAGAGTACGACTCAACTATATGTCTGATGCCGAATCAACTCTCGATTCATGTGCGCTACATTTTCTGTTGGTGCAAATAAACATTTTTTCTTTCACGGTCCATCAAATTTTTGCTATCTTACCCTTCGTGAATATCAGTAACAAGAGTGGGATCTAAAATTATCATTTTACCCCGCTAGTTATTATTTTCTTAACTCATTTATTGACTGTGAATAAGAAAGACATAACAGTGAATTATCTCGCATAGTTCGCTGTGTTATTCAATGATCATTTCATCTAGTACTTGGCCAGCTTTATTTATTCACACACCCATCACTAAAGCATAGCGTGATATTGTTGCATTTTGCAATCTCGCTATGAATTCAATATCTGTGAATCACGTAACTCTAACATAGTTGAATTACGATCTCAACAACTGAGGTATTGTATGGAAATTCGAACTCAGTCCTTTAACATATCAAAGACCGTAAGTAACTAAGTCTAGTTTCGTATTTACCTCAGGATTGAGGTAATCATGAAAATATTCTTAAGGTATAAAAAATTAGATTTAGAGCTAGATAAACGACTTTGCTCGAAACTAATTTGTTACTGGTCTATTCAACATGTTCCATAATATGTCTAGGTCACCCGTTAGAGTCTCCACTCCTATGCCCCAAGACCAGCATCATTTGGTTCAACCTAACAGTCGTAATCGGACTCGATTGCCCAGTCAATTCTAAGACTGTGAATAACATTCAGAACTATTTCAGAAGAGTTTGTCTGAAAGACCCTTCAGTCTTTACTCTTCTTACATTGATAATAGTTATAGGACTTGAGTAAATTATAAACAGACTTTAATTAATAGAAGAACTTTCGTTCATTCATTGAATTCAGTGATACAAAATGTTTGAGAAATAACAAATACTCATAAATAGTTATTACACCCTACTTTATGGACATAATTTCAACACATTTTTCCGTATGCAGGGTCGTTTCTCCTAGTCATCTTAGGTGAATAGGAGGCCTCACTGGCCGTGGCCTTTATCGAGGTCTTTCATTCATGCATCTCATATAATTGAGTGCCACCGAATATTATCGTGGTCCTTTTGCCCTATGTAGGGGCTTTTCTTCTCTTCTAGTCATCTTAGGTGAGTAGAAGGCATCGACGACCGTGGCCTTTATCGAGATCTTTCATCCAAGCATCTCGTGCACTCTGGTGTCACAGAGTACTATTGTGGTCCTTTCTTGCCCTTGGAGAATATATGTCCATGGTCTGATGATTCCTGCAATGATGTAAGGGCATTTCCAATTAAGTCCGAACTTACCCATTCCATGCTCTTGGGTATTCTGATATACTTTCCGGAGGACGTGATCTCTTACTGTGAATCTGCGGATGTTAGCATCTTTATTGAAGTGTAGGGATGCTTTCGGAGCATAAGCCTCCAATCTAATTAGTGTTAGTTCCATTTTACCCTATAGAGCATCTAGTGTTTGAGTCAATCATGGCTTCTCCATTATTGTCTTCTTTTGTGAGTTGTGCCCTGATATGTAGCTAATGGGGGGGTCATCTGAATCGACTCAGTCGTCTGAGGTATCCATGCTATTAATACTTGCTGCTGATCAATCTACAACCGATTCTAGAAAGAACCCGACGAAGATAGTTCTCTAAATATCTATATCAATAGTTGATGCTTAGCCGTTCTCTACTTCAAATAGCTGCTCTATGGAGCATTATTTGAATTCGTCCTTCAAATTTAAAACTATGCCATAATATGCCCCCATTCTAGTGTCTACCCTGAAAATCACCGTTTATACGATTAATTACCAATTAAGATGATATACCCCTAAGTCCTTATGTAGCCTCATACATGCTAGGCTCCACAAGTCCTTATCTAGCCTCATACATGCTGGGCTCCACAAGTCCTTATCTAGCCTCATATTAGGCTTCATTGTTCAATGTCCTTAAGGTGAAGCGTATCGCACTTTCAGTTATGGTCTCCTCTGGTGTTTTGGGTGTCAGTCCAGCTCCGCATCCACGTTTTGTATCTGATGTCGAACACGCCTAACTTTAGAGAAGTAATCCATGAGACTGAGCATCTCGTGCCCCACTGTAGCACCGCCACCTGATTAATTTTCAGAAGAAGGAAGTTGTCTCTCGGACATGCTTTATTCAAGTCAGTGAAGTATATACTGGCACTCCACTTTCCATTCTTCTTCTTTACCACCACTATGTTGGCCAACCAATTAGGTTAGCGGACCTCTCATGTCTTGATAATTATGCTTGATACCTTCCTAGAGCACTTGTGTAATCCGTGACCTCTAGGATCTTGATAATTATTCTTGTTTTTTCATGAGAGCATTTACGTAATCTATGATATCTTAGGTCTTGATAATTATGCTTGCTCTCACGTGTGAGAATTTACGTAATCTATGACCTCTTGGGTCTTGATAATTATGTTTGCTTTCTCATGAGAGTATTTACGTAATCCATGACCCCTCAGACGCTTGCTCTCTCGTGGGAGCATTTACGTAATCCGTGATCTCTCAAAATTGGATAATCACGCTTGCTCTCTCATGGGAGCATTTGCATAATCTGTGACCTCTCGAGTCTTAATAATCATGCTTGCTCTCTCGTGAGAGCATTTGCTTAATTCGTGAGTTCTCGGGTCTCGATAATCACGCTTGCTTTCTCGTGGGAGTATTTGCATAATCTGTAACCTCTCGGGTCTCGATAATCACGCTTGCTCTCTCGTGGGAGCATTTTTCTTTTTTTAACTACACTTATACATTCCTAGGGGATTTGGGTCTTGCTTTTTATTTCTAGTTCCCTATCCCCTATAGAGTGGGCCCAAACGATCCATATACCTCATGCTGAGATGTCGTGGTGATATAATTCAGAGATCATGAGACTTTATATTATGTCTTAGGATTACGTCACTTTATAATGGGCACATGCTTGATATTATATTGAATTAAAGTGCTTTTAAAAACATCCTTTAAAAGAATGGTAAGACTGAGCATGAAAAATAAATAACGTAGCTCAAAATTTTAATGAAGATTATCGATGTGACTTTTGATTCTGAAAGAATATAAAAGATTTATGATAACAAAGATCCGAACTATGTGGTCCGCTTCCTAATCTTGAAACTTGCTCTTGTCCGATATTCTAAATAATATTTTTTGGGAATAATTGCATTATTCTCCTCAAAATATAAAAAAAATTAAGATAATACAAAGCCGAGCTATGTTGTCTACGTCCCGATCTTGAAACTTCCCATTGTCCAAGATGTTAAATAATATTTATGAAAATAATTGCACCATAGGTTGAAGAAGATGTCTGCAACTTTAATTGTCATGGCCTCGAAGCATGCAGTGAGAACAATACTTAGGAACTCTCTCGTAGATGATTTTCTGCCATTTTCCTCTTGTTCCTAACCAGATCCGATTTGGCCTAGGCTGCATTATTATCCTGACATTAAGTGCACATCAAATGGTGTAAATTAATCAAGACTAATTTTGTAAATTAATTCCCTTAACGTTGTATTGTTATTGCGTTTTCTCTGCCTTTATGTTCATCCAAAACTTGGCAACATTGACTTGGAGGAGCTGATTGGACCATCTGAAGAAGGGAACAAGAGTTGGGCCTGTGAAAAGCAATGGCTAGGTGCTGGGCTTTCTGACTTGAGCTAATTGAGGTGTTGAGCCTGTACAAAAGGGCTAGTAAAAGCAATGGGCCAGACTGCGGGTCATCCCATGAGTCGCGCCTGGGCGCGGATGCGGATCTCGGGTCGCGCATAGGCGCTCGGCTTGTGTGGACCTCTAGTGAGCTTTCTATCTTGGGCTCTTTTAATGGGACACGAGCTGGAGCTTTCTCTTGGGCTCCTTGTGAGTGCGAGCTGGGGTTTATGGGCAAGCCCTCTTAGGATCCCTTCGTGGAGTGACTAAAAGGCTCGGGTAGGTCCACCCGAATATCGGTAGCGGGTAAGGATGGAGGGTTGCCGCTATCGACGGGTGGCGCGCGCGGTCCGTGGGTTTGCGTTCGGCGGCCGTTGTCAGTCGAGGCTTCAAACCGCCGTAAAATCACCATCTGAACATCACTACGGGTGTTTTGGAGTTTGAAAACGTGTCAATTGTAATCGATATGAGGTTCTACTTTTTGGAAATAGATGAGGCATTTTTTCCATCGTTTTTCATGGCCGCGGTTGTTGTGGATGCTCTTCTCCGGAGAACATCCGATGACCTTATAGGTGCCTTCGCGGGGGACTGGGCATCCACGATGTTGAGTGTGCTCCGTGGCAACTGCGACCCTCGTCGGTTTTCTCGTGGCTGTGCTTGATTTTTCATTTTTTTAAAAACAATGTTGATCTACGCCGACAACCGATCGTAAATCGCAGAAACAGATTCTCACGCCGATCCCAACATTCTCCTTCGTCTTTCCTCGTTCTTTTTCTATACGGATCGTTTCACCATTTTTATGTCGATCGTGGCTATGGATTATTTTTTTATGATCGATTTTGAAAAATGAGAGATCTACAAACGAAATCCAACTATTGATATGAAAAATATGTCAGTATCAATTGTCGAGATGACTATTACATATTGCTTAGCGATTCATCAAATGGTCTGCAAAAATAAAAAACGATAGTGAAAGCAGTAAGCAAGACACCATAAGTGTCCAACCAATTATAGTCTGACGATCAAGTCAGTAAAATATTTATAGCATGATAGCAGTATGAAAATTTACTTATCATTTAATGAGGGTCACAATATATTTATAATGATTTTTTGTATCAGTCAATTGTCACAGTTCAATGTATGTTCCTCCTTATTTTGATTAAAGAATGAAGATATTTATGAAAAATATTCTCAAAATTTAGATATTTTAGCTATTATCTTATCCTCTTTAACAACTCTTGATATAGAAGTGTTGTGTACTTATCATTTCTTTGTATGACTGATTATCATTTTTCGGTTGTGTCGGAAAATTTGACCATCTCCAATAATCGCGATTCTAGTTATGAGAGGACTTCGATAATCCACGTGAACTTAGTAGTGTGAGCATTGGCAGGGCCATGTCCATTGTCTTGGTCATTGCCTTCCATCATCGTGGTCATGACCTCGGAGGTAGAGGAGGCCTTAATCATCATGGAGACCTAGATCATTATAGAGACTTCAGTCAACGAGGAGTCGTCAATTTAGACTTAATGTGGCCCCTTTCCTAGAATGAGATTATTGGACATCGCTTGAAAATATTATTAAGTGGACCTTAGCCCATGTATTTTTCACTCACCTACAGTTATGTTCTGTAATTTTTTTCTCTCATCTTTATCTTCTCTGTGAGCTCACCGTCAATTAGCCATGAAGCTTTCCGTTGATGGTTGCGAGCTCCCAATCTGTCGATGAGTGCTTCAATATTGAATAAAATAGACGCTCCATTCATGACTGCCAAGCTTGTCCATCCATTGTTGTGAAGTTTTCAGAGTGCTGGGAGGGGATTAATAATGTAGGAGGTGCAAATCCGCAAGTATTTAGGGCAACTGGGGGTTGTTATTGCATAAAAGACTATTTTTGATGATTTTAATAAACCTTACACCATTTTGTTTTTTCAATTCTTAAGATGTGTAATTATGATTATGCCCTTAAAATATTGTTTCTAAAAGAGTTTTGCTGGGTTGAGAGGTTGAACATTTTGTTTATGGCAAGGACTAAAATAATAAAGTTTTGTTTATTTAGAAACCACACTGAAAAAAGGAAGATACCATAGTATTTCCCTCCAGAAATAAAGTGATATATACAAGTATATTTAAGTTTCCCTCCAGAAATAAAGTGAAACATCATTAATCATTACCTATAAACTACAGCTAATCATATATTCAAAAACCCATAAAAAGAAAAAAAACATAGTAAAAAGAAATCCTTTTTTTTCCCTTAGCTTTGCCCTAATCATCCTTCCAGGCTTTGGGCCGCTGACTGTGAGCGCCTCCACTTCTTTCTTTATTCCCTTATAATTGGCAACGCCTTTCCCCACACAAACATACACACGCTCGATGCCTATGCGCACTCCTTTTATTATTCCCTTTCCCACACATATAACAAATCCAAAGCGCCACTAGGACCAATTTACAAACACTTAGTGTTCGTTAGAAAGAGAAATTGAGAGAGGAGAGAGAGAGAGAGCCATCGCCGTCAACACTCCAACCTTCTCTCTACTTCCTAGTCGAAACCCTAATTCTCACTTGGCATTCCAATGGCTTCCGACTCCACTCAGCTTCAACAAGCACAGCTAGCTGCGATTCTTGGTCCTGACCCTGCCCCTTTCGAAACCCTAATCTCACACCTTATGTCATCTTCCAACGAGCAGCGGTCCCAAGCCGAGCTTATTTTCAATCTTTGTAAGCAGACCGATCCCGACTCGCTCTCTCTCAAACTTGCTCATCTTCTCCAGTACTCCCCTCGCGAGGAGGGTCGTGCTATGTCTGCCATCCTACTCCGGAAGCAGCTCACTCGCGATGATTCTTATCTGTGGCCCCGTCTCAACCCCTCCACTCAGTCATCCCTTAAATCGATTCTTTTGTCCTGTATTCAACGTGAAGAAGCCAAATCGATTTCCAAGAAATTGTGCGACACGGTTTCCGAGCTCGCTTCGGGGATCTTGCCCGACAACGGGTGGCCTGAATTATTGCCGTTTATGTTTCAATGCGTGTCATCAGATTTACCGAAACTGCAGGAATCGGCGTTTTTGATTTTCGCACAATTATCTCAGTATATCGGGGATACGTTGGTACCACACATCAAGCATTTGCACGGTGTGTTTTTGCAGTGTTTGACATCAACGACGTCAAGCTCTGACGTAAAGATTGCGGCTTTGAATGCTGTGATCAATTTTATTCAGTGCTTGTCGAATTCCGCTGATCGAGATAGGTTCCAGGATTTGTTGCCCGCAATGATGCGGACATTGACGGAAGCATTGAACAATGGGCAGGAGGTCATGGCTCAGGAGGCGCTTGAATTGTTGATCGAATTGGCCGGCACGGAGCCCAGGTTTTTGAGGAGGCAATTGGTAGATGTGGTGGGGGCAATGCTGCAAATTGCAGAAGCGGAATCCTTGGATGAAGGAACTAGGCACTTGGCGATTGAATTCGTAATTACCCTTGCAGAGGCTAGGGAGAGAGCCCCGGGAATGATGAGGAAGTTGCCTCAGTTTATAAGCAGGTTATTTTCCATTTTGATGAAGATGCTTTTGGATATCGAGGATGATCCAGCGTGGCATAGTGCTGAGAGTGAGGACGAGGATGCGGGGGAGACGAGTAACTACAGTGTTGGGCAGGAATGCTTGGACCGGCTTGCGATATCCTTGGGTGGAAATACTATTGTCCCGGTCGCCTCTGAGCAGTTGCCAGCATACTTGGCTGCACCAGAGTGGCAAAAGCATCACGCTGCCTTGATTGCACTTGCTCAAATCGCAGAGGGTTGTGCAAAGGTATAAATAATCATTCATTCGTTGGTTTCAATTTTGTTTCGCTAGTAATTCGTGCGGAATTTTTATTGATTGTTAATTTCATGCGGGATATTTGGAGTTAATTCGTCATAAGTTTTCTGGTCGTGTTTTATCGGCAAAAGAATTGCTTCTTCTCCGGGGTTTCTTTTTCCTTTTCCTTTTCCCTTTGTTTTAATTTCTTTTTGGCTACTTAAGGGAAGTATTCAATCACAAGTGAAGATGCTGTGGTACCATTAATACACGTACTCAAGTCTAATACGATATCTAACAATAATATCATAGTAGTCACCATGATATTATTCTCATGAAAATAATTTAATCGCAAATGAAGCTTTGCTTGAATGTGTTTATTAAATGCAAATGTACCTAACTGATCACCCTTCTGCTAATATGGTGAATTACGTGGCCCCTAATGTTTTCCTATTTTCAGGTTATGGTGAAAAATTTGGAACAAGTCGTTGCGATGGTCTTGAACTCATTTCAAGATCCACATCCTCGCGTGAGGTGGGCTGCTATTAATGCGATTGGACAATTATCTACTGATTTGGGTCCAGATTTGCAAGTTCAATACCATCAACAGGTGCTTCCGGCACTTGCTGCAGCAATGGATGATTTCCAAAATCCTCGAGTACAGGTTAGTTGTAGGTTTGTTGCCATGTGGGTTATTTTAAAGTTATGAGTTCTCCTTGAGGATAGCCAGATGGTGGTATCTCTCTGTGCAGCAAGGCAATATTTTAGTAGCTTCTATGGGTTTTTAAGAAATTTAGTAGGCTAATCAATATTCTTATTTCATACTCTCTAGTTTATTATCTGTTTCTGCTATAAGCTAGACTGAAGGTTCTGGTCTCTTTGGGTAATTTCGGATGAATATTTTAATGGGGAATATATATTCTTTGATCAATATTATAATGGGGAATATCTATGTTAATACTGCAGTTTGATAATGTGATAAGTAATATTGTTACGTCGACCTTTAAGAACAGTAATACTGTGATAGTATATTGGTAATTAATATATCTTTATGGTATATCTGCAGGCACATGCTGCTTCAGCAGTTCTTAACTTCAGTGAGAACTGCACTCCTGATATATTAACACCTTATCTAGATGGAATTGTGAGCAAACTGCTTGTACTTCTTCAGGTATAGTGAGGGAAGTATACTTTTTTTGATAGGACGTGGACAGTTGTACTTCATATTATGTTTTTCATCTATATGCTATACATATACTGATAAAAAACATTGGTGCAGAACGGAAAGCAAATGGTACAAGAGGGGGCCTTGACTGCTTTGGCTTCTGTTGCCGATTCGTCTCAGGTATTCTTGAAAATTTCTTGGCCATCAATTTTGTTTTGTTGAGAGTTAGAGTGATATATATTAATGCACTATCATCCTCAGGAGCACTTCCAAAAATACTATGACGCAGTTATGCCATACCTGAAAGCTATATTGGTGAATGCAACTGATAAATCCAATCGCATGCTTCGTGCGAAATCCATGGAGTGCATTAGTTTGGTTGGAATGGCAGTTGGAAAGGAAAAGTTTAGGGATGATGCTAAGCAGGTCAGTATTTTAATCTCAAGTGGATTTTGCGAGGTTGCCTAAAACACATGCATGCACACAATATTAAATATTATCAAAATTTTAAGTATATTGTAGATACACTTAAGTTAGCAATGTCATTTAGTCAAGAGAAAAGTGCAATGTCATTTAGTCCCTAGAAGAGGGGATTATGTATTATTAAATATTATCAAGTGGATTTTGCAAGGTTGCCTAAAACACATGCGGGCACACAATATTAAATATTATCAAAATTTTAAGTATGTCACTATTGTAAATACGTTTAAGTTAGTAATATCATTTAGTCACGAGAAAAGCGCAATGTCATTTAGTCCCTAGAAGAGGGGATTCGGTATTATTTTTCACTCTTTTTATTCTTTATTCCTCACCCCAGGTCATGGAGGTTCTGATGTCCTTGCAAGGGTCTCAGATGGAGGCAGATGATCCAACTACAAGTTACATGTTGCAGGTATGTTGGCATTTAAATGTGCGGAAAGAATTGATTATTCCTCTTCCACTTGAGTGTTGATTCAAGAATTATTTACAGGCATGGGCCAGACTCTGCAAGTGTTTGGGGCAAGATTTCCTTCCTTACATGAGTGTTGTCATGCCCCCTTTGATTCAGTCTGCACAACTTAAGCCTGACGTAACCATTACATCTGCGGATTCAGACAATGATATTGATGACTATGATGATGAAAGGTTTGTATTTATTGTGGACGTAAACTTGATAATATTTTGTAATCTATTTATAATCTATGTCTATATTCTCTCACTAATCTATAATCTATAATTCTATAATATATTAAAAAGTGCCTTCGGAGTGGAGAAACTTTTGACTACCCATTTTACCTCTTTGGTTTTCTATTTTACGTTTTTTTTTTCTCTTATTGAAATTAATTGAGTTTTTAATTCCAGTTATACTTGCATATTCAAACTTTCTTTCTTAAACTTCATTCTACAGTAATCATGCAAACGAATATACATGTTATCGTCGAATCTTTCATCACATAATTAATAGTTTCGTATAATATTCCAATCAATGTTACGTAATTTAATTATTATGTTTTTCTCATAATAGTGTATTTATTATTTTACAATTTTCAGATAAATAAAAGTACTAATTTTATATTTTTTCATCCATTGAAAAAAATAAACAAATTTCTTGAGATAATATTATTATGTATTATTACGATAATGTACTTTAATTTATTAGCTTTAATTAATAACTTATCAATTAGGTTTTTTCTAATTTTATTCAATTCCGTACATTGCACGGGTATCTATATCTAGTGTAGTATATATAGGTAGTTTTCATTTTGTTATTTTAATTGTTTATCATAGAATAATTGGCCATGATCCTTATAAATAAATGATAATTGGCTGCAATGTCAAGATTTTTTCTATTTGGAATCGCCAAACAAGCTATTAGAAATCTTTTGCTTATGAGAAAATAAGCTATAATTCGTTGTAGTTGGAAGTTCTCAACAGGTTTTTATTTGTTTCGACATCTAGGCATAGGAAGGAAGCCATTTTATAGTTATTATTATAGTTACCTCTATAAATCGTGCGAGTTATGACTGCTGTTTTGTCTAGTTGCTGTATTGATCTGTAACTTCTTTAACTCCAATGTGTTTTACAGTATGGAAACCATAACGCTCGGGGATAAAAGAATTGGTATCAAGACTAGCGTCCTGGAAGAAAAAGCTACAGCTTGTAACATGCTTTGTTGCTATGCTGATGAGTTGAAGGAAGGATTTTTCCCGTGGATTGATCAAGTATGGTGTACACCTTCTAAATATGTGTTGTGGCACTTTAATGATCTCGTACTTGAAAACTTTGTTTTATGTTGTTTAGGTTGCTCCAACCTTAGTTCCTCTTCTTAAGTTCTATTTTCACGAAGAGGTTAGGAAAGCAGCTGTTTCAGGTAAGAAATTGGCTGCACCACCCTTTTTTCTTCACATTGAAAATTGCTAATAGTTTTTTTATGGAATCATAAATTCTGTTTCTAGCCATGCCGGAGTTGCTACGTTCTGCAAAGTTAGCTGTAGAGAAAGGGCAGGCACAGGGGCGTAATGAGACCTATATAAAGCAATTGTCTGACTACATAATTCCTGCTTTGGTGGAAGCATTACATAAGGTCGTTGTTTGTTCTTTAGAATCCCTTGGCCGTTCTTTGATGAGGTAACCTCTGTCCATTATTGTTTTAGATGGTATTGAAGTGAAATTGCAATTTTCTTTTAGGAACCTGATACAGAGATCTGTGCAAGTATTTTGGAGGCATTAAATGAATGTTTACAGGTTGGTCTTTACTCAAAACCTCCAATATTCTGTGTCTTCTGAGTTTATTGCTTTAGATGCATCTATCTATAAGATGCACTTTATTAGTATTAAATCTGATAGACGCTGTTACTACTAGCTTGGGAACATACGTTCAACTTAGTTGAACTAAGATTTTGTCCAAAGAATTGGGGCTAAGTAACACTTTTGTTGTTTCCCTTAAATTATATCTCTCGTGTAAGATCAATCATTCAGTATGTTGTCTTATATACTTTCTTTCAAGATCTCTTCTCATTTTGCAACAATTGTTTTTGGAGGTTGACCATATTGTCAAAGTTGTCATGATCTTTGGGTTTGGATTGACCGAGTATTATGCCGATTAATCTCTCTTTTTCAATTGTTAATCTTCTGGGGCAAATTCTAAAGGCTGTCACTGTTTTATATTGTATATGGTCCTCTTTCAGATATCCGGGCCACTTCTGGATGAAAGCCAGGTCAGATCCATAGTGGAGGAGATAAAACATGTGATCACAGCTAGTTCCAGTAGGAAAAGAGAGAGAACAGATAGAGCTAAAGCTGAAGATTTTGATGCTGAGGAAGGTGAACTGATTAAAGAGGAAAATGAACAAGAGGAAGAAGTTTTTGATCAAGTTAGTTTTTCAAATTCCGCAAGCATTCTGAGGCCAATGTTTTGATTCTCTGCATACTGTTTATTTATTCTTGATCCATAAATATCTTGTTTTCTTGCGGAGAATAATATTTTCTTGTTTAGGTTGGTGAAATATTGGGAACTTTGATAAAAACATTCAAAGCCTCTTTCTTACCGTTCTTTGATGAGCTTTCGTCATATCTCACACCTATGTGGGTAAGTTATGACACTATGCTCCCATGTCTGCTGTTTTCATTTCTAAGCTCTAAGTTATTATTTGTAGCCCATATGAAAGTGTAACAATTGTAAAATAATATTACTATGCTTTCTTACGGAATGGCAGTGTTGGTTTAGTTTGGTGTGTCCTTACATCTCGTTCCATGGAACCATGTTCTATGCCTAGTCTGTTTAAGTTCAGCACCTTTTGTTGCATACGTTTTGCTGCTAAAGAATAGCTATACTACATTGTTTCATAAATAGAGGAAAATGATGTACTATGTGTTCGTGAAGTATTTTCCTGGCTCTTAGCCTCTTACAACCTCTTATATTTCCCTTTCTGTAAGTTCTTTTGTGCAAGAAATAGAGCTTATTGTAAAAAGAAATTGATTGGTGTCTTAGCTACCTGTCTTTTTACATACTGTGATGGTGTAAGTTAAGATATACTGAAGATGCATTTGATCATTGTATTTTCTAGTTGCCCCTGTTTTAATTAGACTCGTATTTATTCTTTGTTTTTCCTTGGTTTGTCATCTACTGGATCTTCTTTGTGTAAATAATTTTGAGGTATTTGAACTAGGGAAAGGATAAGACAGCTGAAGAGCGGAGAACAGCAATTTGCATATTTGATGATGTTGTTGAGCAATGCCGCGAAGCAGCTCTCAAGTAAGCTCTCTCTTTTAGAGTGTTACTGTGTATTTGTAAAATCAATGCTTCACGTTATCCTTCTTTTCTGATTGGTGGGTGTGACAGATACTACGATTTATTTCTTCCCTTTCTTTTGGAGGCTTGCAATGACGAGAATCCTGATGTTCGACAAGTAAATACTCACTAACTTTACGTTCTTAGTGATTATATATAATATCACATTCAATTGAATTCTTTCAGGCAGCGGTTTATGGGCTTGGAGTTTGTGCAGAGTTTGGTGGGTCTGTATTTAAACCATTGATTGGAGGTAGATTCTGCTTTCATGCATCAGATAAGTTTGTTTTTTATTATTTTTTTATTAGTTAATATTCTTCATTGACTTTATGCAGAGGCTCTTTCAAGATTAAATGTTGTGATACGACACCCGAGTGCTTTGCAATCTGAAAATGTGATGCCATATGATAATGCTGTGTCCGCTTTGGGGAAAATATGCCAGTTTCACCGTGAGACTATCGACGCAGCTCAGGTACTTAAATTATCTCATTTGCATTTGTGGACTAGTTAAATGATATTGGTTCTGGTCCTCTGGAGAGTGTACGGGAAGCAGTTCTCTCTCTTTTCTTTTTGTTTTACCCTTTTTTTTCCGCCTATTGTTTCAAACTTCAGCTTTCGCCCTTTTGGCTGCAATAAGCTGGATGTAAAATTCGCTTGCACTTGTAGAATGTTCTCTAATATGATCATAATCATTAATGGCACAATAAGCTGGGTATATATAGTTATGATCCTCTCAGGTTACTTATTATGGTTTCAATATGAATTATTCAACTCAATTTTTTTTATGACGTGAGTATCCAGCTTGTATCTGACTAATCCCTCGAGCCGGAAGTGAACGTTCAGGTAAACCTCTAGTGGCCTTAGATGCGGATTGAACTAGTGACCTACAATTTTTGAGCTACATCGGTTCAGATCTTTTGAGCTGGGAAATAGAGGCTGTGACTGAGTTGTGCTGAATTTCCTGGAGGGTAGCTCAGTCCTACTTCTTGAAAGATGACTGTTGTTCATCGTCAGATAAACTACGAGAGATCCATTTCCCATTTAAAATGAACTCTTGTGTGTGGTTCTGTTGGAATAAATTTGTGTCCATCGATTTTAGAAAAAGAAAAAGAAGGATTTGTGCTTACACCTGTTCCATGTCCTTTTCATTGTTGTTTGGTTATTTTATTTTAAACTTGTTTCATCATTGCCGTTCTACTGTCAGCAAAAGTTGTATCAGTTCCTTGCCGGGTTGGAGTTCTGGGTCATAGAAAAAACTTTATTACCCCCTTTTTAGCATTCTGGCTAGTGACATAACGTGCTTGGCCTTCTTTGTGACTGTAACTTGTGCTGTGATTGGCAGGTGATTCCTGCATGGCTGAACTGCTTGCCAATAAAAGGTGATTTGATTGAGGCCAAAGTTGTTCATGACCAGCTTTGCTCTATGGTGGAGAGGTAAGAACTTTTACTGACTTGCATCTCACCCCATATGTTTATTATGTTTGTGGTGCCCATGCTTCACGGTGCCCTTATTAATTATGGTAACTTGACTCACAGATCGGACGTGGAACTCTTGGGCCCAAACAATCAAAATCTTCCTAAAATAGTTGCAGTATTTGCTGAGGTTAGTTTGTGATTATTAATTATTTGTGAATGCAGAAATCTTATACAGGGACTGTTAGATTTATTTTTTGTTTTAATTGACTGAACTGATTGGATGAAAAAGGTTTTATGTGCGGGGAAGGATCTAGCAACAGAACAAACTGCAAGTCGAATGATCAATCTGCTGAGGCAACTACAGCAGACTTTACCACCATCTACACTGGCCTCAACTTGGTCATCCTTGCAGCCTCAGCAACAGCTTGCATTACAATCTATTCTGTCCTCCTAGTCTCTCCCAAGTTTACAGTGCATTTTGGCACTCTGTTTTTGAACGCGTGCTGCTGTTCTGTTCCTGTGTATCAAAAGTATAATATTTATTGATTACCACCCATTCTTTTCCATAAGATGGTTTTCCATCACCAATCAGTTTTGCAAACTTTCTTTTGAGCATTCCTTTCTTATTTTGGATTATGAGTGTTGTTTTTTCAATCATTGAGATTGAAATTGAATCCATATTTTGTAGAGTGTGTACCATACAAGTCTTGGTTTATATATACCTCATGTTTAAAGTCCAAAACAACAGGACTGCAAATTGTGGTAGGTTGCTGAGTCCTTTTTTTTGGAATTTTATTTTCCATCACTTGGAGCGTGAGATTGGAAGATTGTCAAGGCAAATCTTGTAGCAGTTTTGACTCATTTCAATTGTTTTATTTTTTTTTGTACTCAAATTCATGGTGAGATATATATATATATATATTTACTAAAGTTATTGGGGTTGATTCTTTCAATACGGTATTTGTCATTGCATTTACTCGTTCCCTTGTTTCCGCTTGGCTCTGTGTAACATTTTGGTGATTTTTTAAAAATTATTTTGAAAAATTAATTTGAGTCAATCTTCTACTCTTCTTTTCTCGGAATAGGAATCTAAAAATCATTCTGACTTGATAATTGAATGTTTTAAGGTGTTAGTTATGGTTGACTTCCAATAAAGCTATTATCAAATGGGTTTTAGTTTGACTTCCAATAAAGCTATTATCAATTGGGTTTTAGTTTGACTAATAGAACGACTTTGGGGGAACGTCTCATTTTCAGAAAAAAGTTAAAAAATAGTATAAGAAAAAATAAAATAAATAATTTCACGTTAAAACCAATGAAATTTGGATATAATTTTCACAAAATTTATATGATAGTGAAATTTGGATGTTTTAAAAAATTTTACATGATAGTGAACTTTGGATTGGATGTAATTTTCACAAAATTTATATGATATATATTATATATATAAAATATATTTCACATATTATATAGATATATATTATATATAAAAAATATATTTCACATATTATATAGATATATATTATATATATAAAATATATTTCACATATTATATATATATATTTAATGTACACTGCATATGTGGGTATTGTCTATACAATTGAACTTTGGAAGCAAAGTTGGGTAAAATTGTTTGTTTTTTTAAAACATGCAGTAATTACTTTTTATGTTTTTTTTATAATTGCCATTTTTAATAATTTTTTTAAACATGGATCATCATTTAGTAAATTACTATCAAGTTGTATTCGTAACCAATTCAAATACGAATTGGATCAGCTTTGATGTTTTATATTATTCGTGTCAATCGGGGTTCAATTTAAGTTTTTAATTTTGGAATAACTTTCAGTCATTTTTTAATATAATTCAATAGAAAATCCAGTGTTCATCTCAGCATACACGTCTGGACTGGAGACTTGTGTGGTGGAGTGGAAAATTGGGAATATAATAATTTTGGACTATTAGGAAAGCATAAATATATAAGTGGGTAAATGGCATGTATCAAGCATCATCTTGGATACGACAATATTGTGATGCACCATTTCATATTGGATCCTTCTTCAACTTTTATTAAGCACTTCTCTACAGAATCTTATTAATGAGATTTTTTCTTAGATGGAAATCTGAGATTCCCATGAATCCATTCTTCTGCACTCATCATATTCCTTTGTTTAGTATATGAAAAGAAATATTGTGTAGAGATATATTGGGTTAATACGTGGGATTGACTTGTTGAATAGAGAGACAATGTCCTGAAAAATTACTAATCAAAAAGTATAATAGAATGTCTTGAAATCCGCCTCCGTCCCTTCTACCCAAAAAAAGTTGCTGCAAATTTGAAACCAAACCTAACTTACTTATGTATCTTGTCCATCGTTGACGCAATAGTGGGATTCCCTATCTCTGATAAATTGTCCATGAAAAACTTTTTTGTTATCAATCATTTCATCTTCGTTATTTTTAGTTCAATATTAATTAGATTTTATTTTTAAATGTTTTAATTTTCTTCAATTTTTTTTAAAAATTTAAATATATAATTTCACCACGAGATAACGTAAACGTTAACAAAGACTGTTGACATGTTAGTCATAAAAAATAGATTTTTTTTCAGATAAGTAAATTACCTATATAACCTTAACATGGTTATAAAATTACACTGAAAAACATCTTGCTGAAACTATCGATCTTCTCATATTTTGCTGGAATAAAAATAGAAAAGAAAAGAAGGGTAAGTCTCAACGGCAAACCCAAAGTAAGCTCACTATCTATGATAATTACCCCTTTACCCTTGATAGTAATAAAAGTTGAATTTACATGATGACAGTAGCAAACTTACACTAAAATCGGGTGTTATGTTGCTGACTGCTGAGGGAGGTTGCCTTGGCTTTAACCCATTCTATAGTCCTGTTTGGCTTCCCAGAATAAAATGAAGACGGTGCTCTTTCATCAGCTATTTGGCTATTTGCTTGCGATAAAGAATAAGAGTACTTGACTTTGTGAAAAAGGAAAGACCGATTGTTAAAAAAAGAGAAAAGAAAGAACAATTCGCTAAGGTTGAACATCATAAACAACCAATATTCCAAGTGTACTTTCATTGACAAAGATACCTAAGTTTCAGTTAAACGTTTTATTTTTAGATTTGTATTAAATACCTCATAATTATTGAATTACTTTTAATAAATCCTTTGATTCCGACAATTTAGAATAATCATCCTAATTAAATTGATGACAGTGAGGGGCGAGACTACCTTCATCTAAAGAGGGGCAATTAGCCCTCTTAATTTTATGAAATTTTCAATTTTTACCCTACACACATCTACACAAAATTGAAAGAAATGAATATTTGTCCACCTAAACAATTTAGATAATTAGTTTTTACTTCATTTAACTCTTCAATTCATTTAAAAAACTCTCATTTTACTTAAAGTCTTAGACGATAAATGAGTTGACTAGACCTATTACTTACCTTACACGACATAATTTTGCCCTCTTATACGTCAAAATTCTTTCCCCAAAAAGAAAAACCTTACACGACAAAATTCTTTCTCAAAAATGGTATTTTTTGTTTTATCTTTGCCCCTGTTGAAAAAAAAGACTGTCCTCGCCTCTGATGACAGTTGAATTGGTTGTAAAATATGATTGCTACATTAGGATTGCTATATTTGCTATATGTTAAATTTTGTTATAAATAACAAAAAGTTATTTAAATACAATTTTAGTTATATTATGAAAAAATATGTTTATGTGTATTTTTAACATTAATTTTCACTATATTTGATTATTATTTAATTAAATTAATAATGTTAAGACTAAAACTTTTTTTTGATAAGCAAGCAAATTCATTAAAAAAAGGACATACAAAATACAAGAGGCATACTTCAGGGTCACAAACAAAACATGCCAAATAACTTAAGGGGGATCATCCAATAGGTAAGTAGAGAGGTTCATGCCAAATAACTTAAGGGGGATCATCCAACAGGTAAGTAGAGAGGTTCGACTGAGAAACGATGAATCTATTAATGACTAAATCATGAGTGAATTTCTTATTTCAAAGCCTGTCTCCCTAATGTTATTGACAACAATAAACTGAACTGTAATAATGTTAATTTCAATTAAATTAATAGAATTTATTATATAGTTTCACATAGTATTGTGTTATTCTCACAATTATATAATACGTATTTATTATCTCTAATTACAAATGAGTCTGAAAATATTTTTTTTGACTAACAAAATTGCTATTGCATTGTAAATCAAGATTGTTCTCATTTTTTAGTGCAATTCAATTACCTCAACAAGTTGTAAATTAGTATTGCATGTAAACTATGATTGCGTCCTAATTTAAGGATTACTCTAAATAAATATGATAATTTAACTATAAAATGATTACAATTGGATTTCAACGGAGGACAACACAAAACAAATGGGTCTAACAGTAATTCTTTTGCAGACTTTTTTAATGCAAACACAGTGGAGATTGTGGATAACAATAATGAAGGGTTTAGTTTCAACTCATCTAAGTGTTGCACAAGCCGTTTGCAAGGGGCTTCTCGCTGGTGAGGCTCTATTAAAGTAGAGAGTAATTAAGTTCCCTCCAGCTCTAGAATGATGTCGATAAAAAAATGACACCCGTTGAATTCGTATTCGAGACCTTTGACAAATGTTTTTATTTAAACTTTAAAGTGCACATATTTTTAGCGTTTAAAAACACTTGAACAAGAAATGTGTATTAAATGTTTCCTAAAAGACACATAATACAAATAAACACACACTCGAATGCTTCAAAGAATATGAAATAATTTAAACTATAAAATTGTAATTTTAATGTTTAATAGTATTGAAACGATCTCGTTTATAGAAACCCCTTTTTCTTTGCTTTGAAACATAGGAAGGATAAACAAAATAGCATTTTCATAATCAGTGAAACGGGTGTCAGAATCGTAATTCAATGAAAAAGAGAGGTCATAAAGCTAAGAGATATATTAACTTTGATACTTCATTTATATACCCTCCTCACCCATTTTTCTCATTTGCTCTGAGAGACTCTTTGAACCCTGAAATCTCTCCTCTCTCTCCCATTTGAGTTCACGTTCTCTTACTTTGTATCCAAACAAATGGGAGACGAGAAGAAGCCTAAGTCTGTTGGTGTTTGGCCTACCGTTAAGCCCTTCGTTAATGGAGGAGCCTCTGGTATGCTCGCCACCTGTGTCATTCAACCCATCGATATGATCAAGGTATGGCTGCTCAGATTGAGTTTTTTTTTGGGTTTTTTTTTTCACTTGTTTTGTATTTATTGTTTCTGTTGTTAACCTTTGGTGAATCTCTTTGAATTTTTCGGAGCTGAAGATGGTTTTCCTGACGCTCTTAGCCAGATCTGTGATCTTGTGGAATTACTAGATCTTCGTGCATTTTGTTTTATGATATTCTGATGTCGTAAATGAGACTTATGCTTTTTCGTATTTTTTGTGCATTGTGTTTCTTGTTTGGTTTAGGTGAGAATTCAATTGGGTCAGGGATCGGCGGCTCAGGTGACCAGAAACATGCTTAAGGAGGAAGGATTTGGCGCTTTTTACAAGGTTTGGTCCATCACATGGTTAAATTCTCCATTTCTTTTAATACGGGATGTTGATCTTGTGGTGGATTGACACGTGATTCACATATAGGATTCAATCTTTTTGGTTCTGATATCTGGATTAGATGTGGGCTTTTCAAACTCGAAATGGGTTACCATAAAAATAAAATCAATTACTGAAATGACTTTTTTATAGTAATTACGAACTATCTGGATTCGCACTATCATGAGATGCTGATTGTCTCTGTTATATCTAATTCGTCTTCATGTAAGGTTCACTTTAATACCTTGACTGATTTAAACTTCTGTAATTAGGAAGTCTAGCATGATTGAAAGATAATGTGAAGGGTTAAATCTGGATTCTGTTGAGGGCTTCTTGTATAGTTCCTTTCTTAGGCATCGACAAAAAAAAAAGAATTGGTTCCTTTCTTGGGCTCTGCAGATTCTATAGCACAAGTAGAACTGCTTGCCTAGTAAAAAAATCACTGCAGAAGATCGTTAGGCTTGCAGGCTTTGAAGGTTTTCCAAAGTCCATATAATCTCACATTTTATTGCTTATTGTTAGTTTTTGTTTCTTGATTCCAATAAAATTGTCAAATAAGATTTTATTTGTCTAAACTGCATTCCTTTGACCAGGGTCTATCAGCTGGACTACTCAGACAAGCTACATATACTACTGCACGTCTTGGATCATTTAAGTGAGTGTTTCGGGGCTTAATAAAATTCAAAACTGATTAAGTAGGCTGCACTTTTAATTTTCTGAAAGTCTGATTTCTATTTTGGCTGACATTTTAATCTTGTCGTTGATGGCATTTTTGAGTTGGCTTGTCTTTTGATTCTACAATATTTCTTGTATCTTCTACAGTTGGTTACCTTTGATTAACTCATTCTTCTCCTTTCTACCCTAGGATTTTGACCAGCAAAGCAATTGAAGCCAATGATGGAAAGCCCCTTCCTCTGTATCAAAAAGCTCTATGTGGACTAACAGCTGGTGCTATTGGAGCTTCTGTTGGTAGTCCAGCAGATTTGGCACTTATCCGCATGCAAGCTGACGCTACTCTTCCAGCTGCTCAGCGCAGACACTACAAGAATGCCTTTCATGCTCTCCACCGTATTGTTTCAGAAGAGGGAGTCTTAGCACTTTGGAAAGGTGCAGGCCCTACTGTTGTAAGAGCAATGGCTCTGAACATGGGGATGCTTGCATCGTATGATCAAAGTGTTGAGTTCTTCAAGGATAACCTTGGATTTGGTGAAGGTGCAACAATTTTAGGTAAGAATATGATTCTTTATTAATCCTATAAAGAGATATTTAAATATTCCTTTATGAGTTTGGTACTAGCTTGGCAGTAGAACATTCTCTACTTAGAATATGATTTCCGTTCACGTCTCCATGTTCTTGGCTGAGATTTGAGGACAGGAAATTAGAACTCACTCTCTAACCATGAGGACAGGAAATTAGAACTCATTCTCTAGCCATGTGAATAAAATTCCCAACACTGTTGCAGGAGGATTTTTAAAATAACAAACTGTTTAATCCTGATCTGGTATATGATATCAGTAAATATATAAGTCTGCTCCACCTGTAGAAAACATTTTTAATACTCACCTTGAATATGATGAATGATGACTGTAAGTTTGCTCGTTGACTTCTAAAATAACAAAACTGTTGGCCCTCTGATATAGTGATATTTTGCTTGCAAGGGGAAGCATGGATGGTAATATTCATAACAATAATGGATTTTTTGGCTCATTGACTTGCTGCCTTGTGCATTTTTTATTGTTTTGCACAGATAATAGTTTTGGCATGAATTGATATCTTTTCTCATTCATCACAGGTGCGAGCAGTGTTTCTGGATTCTTTGCTGCAGCCTGCAGTTTACCTTTTGATTATGTAAAGACCCAAATTCAGAAAATGCAACCTGATGCTGAAGGGAAGCTTCCTTACACTGGCTCTTTGGATTGTGCAATGAAAACTCTCAAGGCTGGAGGACCATTAAAATTTTACACAGGATTTCCTGTCTATTGTGTTAGAATTGCTCCCCATGTCATGGTAAACTCTCTCTCTCTCTCCACTCTCTCTCCTCTCTCTCCTCTCTCCACTCTCTCTCGCTCTCGCCACTCTCTCTCACTCTGTCTCTCTCTCCTCTCTCTCTCTCTCCTCTCCTCTCTCTCCTCTCTCTCTCTCTCTACTCCACTCTCTCTCTGTGTGAGTTCATATATATATATGCGTGCGTATGTACGTGTGTATGCATGTATATACCTATATATATGTGTATGCATGTATATACCTATATATATGTGTATAACATATACACACAAGATAACCTATGTATATAGTTCAAAAGGGAGCTAATTTCATTGTCTGCTTGTTTGTTAATGCAGATGACATGGATATTCCTCAATCAAATTCAGAAGGTGGAAAAATCCATTGGACTGTGAAGTTTTCTTGGCCTGGAGATTTCTTCTGGGTTAAGGAACAAACTCAAAAAATAATGATTTACTATGAATCGATTTTTTTCTCTGATTTGGCAATTTTCACACCCTTGGACTCGAGATATAGTATTTTTTTGCTGTGCAATTGAAGTAGGAAGGGACAATTAAATTGTACGAGTAATTCATAGGGTGTGAAGGAAGGACTGGTATAGGATAGTTTAAATCTTCCCTTTTAAAGTTGAAAATTGTCTTATTGAGTTGGGAATTTGAATAAATTTTGTTAGCAAGTGGTTGCTAGACCAAGACTTTTTTGCTTGGCCTTTAATGCGCTTGACGTTTAGGTTTTCATATCAGTAGACTTGATGGAATTGATTTTGATATTTTGTTTCATTTCCCTATTGGTTTTTACCTTTATGCTTGTCAATATTGGGGTTTGAGGGAAACCTTACCGTATTCAGGAGTCTTTCAAAGTTTGGAATAATGGATTTGGAATTTGTAGATATATCTGTACTTGAAAAATTTCTAGCATAGGTGTGTGCGCCCATTACTATCAGGCACACCTATGCTTGCCCGATGAGGGAAGGGTTCATTTATGGGGAGTCATTGTTCATTCTAGCTTGTTTATTTCATGTGAATCCATTTAATTGTCTAGTGTCAAGGAATTTCCTTGGCTGGACGTTTTGTATTATTGGATACTGAAGATTTTGGAATGAAAATGAAAATATATTAATTACCCTTCGTTTACAATAAATAGAGCAAGTACAAAATTTATAGGCATTCAGTAGAAAAATGAATCCCCTAAAACTAGGAACTAACCAAATCAAATAAAGGAGAGAAAATCTACCTTTATTTTAGGAACTAAATCCTACGGATTTTTAAATTTAAATTCAAAATATCTTACATTTAAAGGGAAATATTTTACACTTCTCATCAAGTTGGGTTGTAAGTATCAAACATACCCAACTTGCATTCTTCAAAATTTAGTTCTAAGCAAGGGCCTTTGTGAGGATGTCAGTAATATGAAATCTTGTAAACATACCCAACTTGCATTCTTCAAAATTTAGTTCTACGCAAGGGCCTTTGTGAGGATGCCTGTAATCTGAAACCTTGTCAGAGTGTAAACTGTCAGCACAATTTCGTTCTCAATCTTCTCAGAGATAAAATGTCTTCTATTTCAATATGCTTGGTCTTGTCGTAGTGAACATGATTTTTAGTAATGCTAATTGTAGCATGGTTATCGCACACTAACTTAATTGATCTCTTCAAAGTCATTTCTAGTTCATTTAGTAACCTTCTTAACCTCATACCTTCACAAATCCTGAGGGCAAGTGCCCTAAACTTTGCTTGAGCACTACTTCTTGAGACAACCGACTACTTTTTGTTTCTCCAGGTCATAAGGTTGCCCCAAACATAGATATTGTACCTTGCAGATGATATTCTGTATGAAATGTCACCTGCCCAATCAGTATATGTAAAAACTTCAACTTTCATTTTATCACTATTATTGTATAGTAGGCTTCTTCCAAGAATCATTTTCATGTACTTTAAAAGTCGGTTTATGGCCTCCATATACACTTCTGTTGGACTATTTATAAATTTACTCACAATACTTACAGAGAAGCCTATATCAGGTTGAGTATGGGAGAGATAAATGAGTATTCCTACTGGCCTTCGATATCTCTCTTTATCAATTGAGGTACCTTCCTTATTTGCACCAATGTGTTTGCTTGAATACATTGGTGTAACAGTAGGTTGACAACCAAGCATACCTGTTTCTTTTAATAGATCCAAGATATACTTCCATGGAGAAACAAATATACATTTTCTAGATCTTGCTATCTCCATTCCCAGAAAATACTTTAGGTGCCCTATGTCCTCGATTCGAATTCCTGAGCCAATAACTTCTTGAATCTCACAATCTCATCTTCATAATCACCTGTTAAGATGATACCATCTATATATACAATCAATACTGCTATCTTCTTCCTAGGAAAGAACTTCACAAACAAGGTGTGGTCTACTTGACATTGAACGTATCCACTGTTGACTACTAATTTAGTAAATATCACATACCATGCTTGTGGGGATTGTTAAGCCCATATAGTGATTTTCGAAGCCTGCACAATTTGTTATAGTTTGAGGAATTTTCAAGACCCGGGGGTATCTCCATATACACCTCTTCTTTTATATCGTCATTTAGAAAAACATTTTTCATGTCTAGCTGATATAGTGGCTAATCATGGTTTACTACAAGAGTGAATGTTTCTTAATTATCAATTTCGTAGGAAAAAGTGAATTCCTTTGTAACCAGGTGAGCTTTGAGTCTTTCAATGATACCATTTTCCTTATGTTTGATTTGGAACACCCATTTACAACTGATTACACCTTTTTCAGAAGGAAGATCAATGACAATCCATGTGCCATTTTAAATTAGAACACCAACCTCCTCATTGACTGCCTTTTTCCACTTCGAATCCGTTAGAGCTTCCTATATTGTATTAGGAACCTCTGTACTATCAAGACATGATACAAATGCCTTGTAGGATGGTGATAGTTTATTATATGACACAAAATTGTCAATGAGATGTGTTGCACAAGTCCAAACACCCTTTTTGAGTGCAATAGGCAGATCAAGATCATCAGGGGTAGATGTGCTATCAATATTATCATGATCATATTCATTCATACCTGAGTGAAAATTGAGCAGGTTCTAAATATGGTTCAGATTCTTGACAAAAGTGGAAGGTGTTGAATACTTGATCTATTTTTCTGGTTTCCTTATTTTAGTATAGACAATGAGTTTTTTATCAGTGCTTCTGCTAAAACTGGTTCGAATAAGACATCTTTTATTGGACTTTGAGTGGATATAACATTATGAATGATGTTTTGTGAGTCTGGGATAGTTTATGGTTGTAGAAATGAAGATTAAGGTGGAATGGATGGACAAAGATCAGATTGTAGATGAGATTCTAGACCGGATGTATTTTCCCAGAATTGAAACTCCCTCATATTCTCCCCCTGAATTTCAGAGTTAGGGTAATATGATTGATGTTAGAAAAATGTAATATCCATTGAGTTATATACCGTCTTTGTGTTAGGAGAATAACACTTATATCCCTTTTGATGTGGAAAGTATCCAAGAGGGATACATTTTATAGAATTTCGATTGAATTTAGTGTGATGATGTTGATGGATATGAACTAATGCAATGCAACCAAAGATTTTAGGATCAAGAGAAGAGATGATTCTTGTGTGAGGATAGGACTTAAGAAGTGTTTGTCATGGAGTTTGAAACTTGAAGACTGTAGAAGACATCCTATTAATGAGATAAATAGTTGTGGTGAATTGCTTCTCCCAAGAAATATTCGGGAACATTTATAGAAAACATGAGTGGCCTAGCTATTTCAGCAAGTCTCCATTTTTCCTTTCTGCTACCCCGTTTTGTTTAGGGGTGTCAACACATGAACTCATATGAATGATACCTTGACTCAAGAGATGATCACCAAGAATGAATAGAAAGTATTTCTTGGCATTATCATATTTAAAAATTTGGATTTTTGTTGGAATTGAGCTTTTATCATTTGATTGAAATTCTGAAAGATTTGGCAAACTTCAGATTTCTCTTTTATAAGAAAAATCCATGTTAACCTAGTATGATCATCGATAAAGGAAACACAACATTTTTTACCCCTAATATTTTTTTTACTTTTGAGCCCCCCTCCCCACATCACTATGAATCACAAAAAACAAATGAAATGATTTATATAACATACTAGGATAGCTACTCCGAGTATGTTTGGAGAGTTCACATATTTCACAACTAAACGATGATGAAATTTTATTGATAAAAATAATTTCACCAAATACATAAAATTTGAACGTCCTAGACGATAGTGCCATAACATTATTTCACTATCCTTATTGACGCAAAGAGTTTAGACTTGACTGACTAACAAAAGAAAAATAAATAGAATTATTAGCTTGCCTTATCAGATAATTCTCGCTTTCAAGAAGATAGAGTCTCGAACACAAATCAACACTGCCAATCTTCCTCCCCGAATCCAGTTCCTAAAATTCACACAAGTTTGAGAACAATTTAGCCATACAATTATGACCAATCATAAATTGCCTAATTGAAAAGTGATTGCAATCAAGATTAGGAACATGTAAAATTGAGTCTAGGACCAGACCCTTGGTAATCCGTATAGAACCCATGCTTTCAACCTTAAAGAGAGACTAATCATCTATTCTAACCATTTGATTATTAATACACATGCTTTATAAATGAAATAATGTTTTATCCCAGTCATATGATCTGACGCTCATGAGTCCAATATCCAAGGTTTAAAAAACCTTTTATTGACAGCAAGAGTTATTGAACTTTTGACCTTTATGTGCTAACAACCCTGTACTGGAAGAAGGACTTGATTGATGTAGAAAAGTCTGATTAAAGATTTTCTGAAGAACTTCCAACTGCTCCTTAGAAAATGGACTCGATTCAGTTTGTTTTGGGATCTCTTCTACGATGACTGCAACAATATCTCGTTTCTGAAGGACTTCCAACTGCTCGTTAGAAAATGGACTTGATTCAGTTTGTATTGGGATCACTTCTACGATGGCTACAACAATCTCTATGTCTTTCAATAGTATATCCATGGCTTTCTCCAGGTTTCCAGTCTTCTGATTTTCTATGAAGTTTTTAGTAGGTGTCTAAGACATGTCCAAGTTCCACTGGTTTTCCATGAAGTTTCTAGTAGGTGTCTTGGACATGTCCAGGCTTGCGAAAATGATCATATAATGGTCTCCCTTTTCTTTATTGATTGTCATGGGTGATATTGGAGGAACTCCTTGCAGCCAACGCTGATCTTTTAACAATAGGTATAGGATTTCGCTGTCCCATCGTGACATTTTTCCTGCATTTTTCTCTAAGGACCTCAAAAAATCCTCTCTAATGCTTAAAAAAGATTTTGCTAATCATTCTTCCTTTGGATTCATCTAGGTTTTTATTAAGGACAAACAAGACTTGAAAGTCCTTTTATGCTATCAACAATCTTTTTGTGCAACGCTGAATCATTTGAACACTTTCATAAATGAAACCTCGAACATATTCAACTACGACCAGTAATGTGTGAGAGTGTTACAGTAGTTAGTTAATAAGCGAGGACATCACCATATGATTTTCAGCCTTCCATGTCTTGTATTTTGAATCTTCATTTCTTAAAATAGTAATATCACCCATGAGATATTAGTCTTTCCTTTTCCACATATGAACATCATAATGAACTAAGAATATAGACAAAAGTTCTACCGATTAAACTTATGGGTGGTGATGAGAAATGGGGCATCAGATCCACCATGATTGGTAACTGCCAGAGTTATTGTGAGGCTAGATGTGACTTCAAAACCAAGACTTCCATTGGCCATATCATATTTGGTCATCGGAAGGATGATGAGAAGATATTAATAGAGGAAAAAATGCGATAAAGATGATAGTCGGAGATAAGCTATTATACCATGAAGATTTTGGAATGAAAATATATTAATCACCCTTCATTTACGATAGAGAAAACTTATAAAATATATAGACATTTAGTTTAAAACTTAAACCCTTAAAACTATGAACTTAACCACAACAAATAAAGGAGAGAAAATCTCCTTTATTTTAGGAACCAAATCGATATTCTGAATTTAAATTTAGAATATCATACATTTAAATGAAAATATTCTATAGATACTAGTTGTGAGTTAGACAATGCTTAAACAGACTAACTTTAAATAACCACCATTTGACACATGTTATCTTTTTAACTAACCCAGATTATTATTAAAAAAGAATAAGACAGTTAAGGTGGCCTACGCCTACCTTTTACGATAACTTTCTTTGCCTCAATCAAGTGAGAAATATTACTAGAAAAGAAGAGATTATCTAAACTAATCCTATCTTGACCAAGACTATGGGAAGCTATATCATCAACGACAGAATTACAATTCCTTCAAATCCAAACAAGATTGAAACGTAGAGCCTGATTAAGTTTACAATTAATTCTAGTAACAAGATTATGTAGTCTCCAATCTGAATAGGTTTTGGACTTGATCCAGGAAACTACCAGGCTTGAGTCACATTCAAGAATTCCAGCAGCCCGCTTGGATGACAAAGCCTAATCTACCCTATAAATTAGTGCTAGAAGTTCTCCCTGTGAAGGAGATTATGCATCCAACTGAAGCCCTTCAACTACTACCACATCACCCCTGGAAACCCTAACAATGAAATCGATTGAGCACTCCTTTGAATGAGGCAAAAAACAGAAATCTTGACCCGACCAGAACTCGAAGGTGACCGAGAAGATTGCAAATTAGTTTCGTCCAAGTTAGAACCTAAAGCAGCTGAATAAAAACCATGTATTTCTTTTGAATTTACTTCGATAAACTCAATACAAGAAATTTCTAAGAACTTCGAAGTGTCAATGGGATTGCTTGGCTTTTTCTCAAACACAAAATAGTTTCTTCCTTTCCGAATTCCCCAACATGGAAAGAGAAATAGGAAAACAATATCTCAAGAACTATCATGATGATCTTTGAGCTCTGATACTCTATTTTGAACCCAAGTACTGAACCACTCATCACCGTGATCGTTAGGGCAGAGGTTAAACCACGAGCTTCTCCAACAAAGGCTGCTCCACTTACAGCCAAGAATGGTATACTAATATATATATATATAACTTATTAATTTTTCTATTATGCAGCAACAAATGAACATAATATACTAATATATATATATAACTTATGAATCTATTGGATGATATGGCTTTTGTATATACACTTACTTTTAGTTGGTAGGTAGTTCTTGTATAGCTCTCTAAATAAAGAGTTTGACTTTTGTTGAAAAATTAGAGTGTTGTCTTCCAGAACTTAGCATGAACTAATGAGTGGGAAGTGAATCCGTTATCTACGACCTGTAATTTTAAGTTAAGTAATGGTAACAATCTTTAATAGAAAAGTTTCCACTTTTACTAGGCGATACTATAACATCTATGTTCCTAAGATTGCTAATAGGAATAGATAAAATATTTCTAAAGATCCAAGGGGGAAATAAATAGTGAATTAAACCTTTGTTCTAGCCAAAAGAATTAGAGCATAGTAAATCACAAACTAAGTTAACAGAAGGCACTTTAAAATCAGATAAGTCACAAAACCCAGGAATCCAATATCATTCCAAATATTAACACTCGACTCATTTCCAGTTCTCCAATAAGAATGCTTCCTAATAATGTCTTTGCCTTGCCAAATATTCTTCCAAGCTCAAGAGCTAGACTTACCGGCCTTAGTATCCATAAAATCACAAATATTAAAATCTAAATTTTTAAGAAGTCTTAACACAAAGATTATCAAGATTTTTCAAAATATTGCAAGCTTCCTTAGCAATAAGAGACGAATAAAAACCCTCCAAGTCTTTAAAATCACATCCTCGACACTATTTGCTTTAAGCCAGTTTTTTTACCGAAACCCAACTAATATTAAACTTATCACTCCTTTAGACTACAAGAATCTCATGATAACTGCTTGAAATTTATAACAAATTCTTTAGAGGTCGTTTGGTTTTCGCAATATAAAATAACCATCGTAATTTAATCACTGGTAATTTGATTGCATGCAATTCACTAACTTGCAAAATATGTTATGCCCATTAACTTATGATGGAAAAAATAGCAGGGAAAGACAGGTCGTGGGTGGAGTTGCAAAAATTGCCAAAAATTTTTTATTCTGCAAAAACGGCCGAATATGACCATGATAAATTGTTTATTTACTCAAATTACCCAGTTGTAAATAAATTGTTTATTTACTCAAATTACCCAGTTGTAAATAAATTGTTTACTATATTTCGGCCATTTTTGTGAAAAAATATCTAGACATTTTTGCAACTTGAGCTAAGAAAAGTGTCATTTTTACAGTTTTCCCTTTATGATATAATGAGTGATAATTAATGATTGCTGTGTTTGATATATGTTAACTTTTATCGTAAATTTGTGTAAATAACATGAAGTTACTTACATGTCATTTTAGTTATATATTATCTAAAAAAATATTTTGCGTCCAATTTTTAAATTAATTTTAATTAATATTTAAATAAATTAATAATGCTAGACAAAATTTAAAAAGTATTTTTAATCAAATTGATAAATACAAGATATACTAAAAAAATATTTTCATGTGAAATTCTAACATTAATTTTAACTATTTTATTAATATTTAAATAAATTAATATTGCTAGACTAAACTTTCATAAATTTAGTTTAATTAAATTAATAAAATAAATTTTTATTAATATTTTAATTAAAAATCAAAAAATAAATTAATAAAATGAATAATTAATATTTAAATAAATTAATAATGCTAGAATAAATGTAAAAAAAATAAACTAATAAAATGAATAATTAATATTTAAATAAATTAATAATGCTAGAATAAGTTTAAAAAAATAGATGTAATTAAATCAATATAATAAGAAAAATATTGTCACATGAAATTTTAACATTAAGTTTAATTATTTTTTATTAAAATTTAAATAAATTAATAATACTAAACTAAACATTAATAAAGTTAATTTTAATTAAATTAATAAAATGAGAGAGAAAGTCTGACAAAGAATATTTCAATGAGGGTAGGAAAGTAATTTTATTTGATATTAGAATTGAAATTACATTGTAAATTATGATTATTTTTATTTTATTCTATAATTCAATTGCTTCAAATGATCGTAATTTAAATTGTATGCAAATTAAGATTACAGCCTTATTTAAGGATTACTCCAAATAAACATGATATTACAATTATAAAATTATTACAATAAGATTATAAATGAGGATAAAGTGAGATAAACGAGATCTTACAGAATTTAAAAATACTCATTATATAGGTAGAAAGGGATTGGGCCACAGTTTTTAATAATATTTTCTTTCGATCTAAAGATAACAAGTTTGTTTTTCACAAAGATGTCTTATTATCCATATTTTCTAATAACATAGCATAAAGAGCAGATTTAGATTTACCCAGTCAGTAGGTAATATCAAATAAGAGTCCTTATGAATAGTCAAGGGAATATTTTTTTTTTTTTTGAAATAACATCCTTCTTTCAGTAGCCACATTCCCATTAAATCATAAGCTACTCTTATCCAAATTAATCTTCTGACAAAAAATATTACAATAATTCTTAGTATAATTAAACAAATTAGTACAATAAATAATATTGCCTCCTAAAAAGTATGATACCGATACAATTTTAAAGAAAGAAAAAGTATTTTTCTGACAACTTTTGCACCATATTTATATTAGAACAATTATTGTATCCTAGTATTAAATATTTTTCATACCCGTGACATCTTTTGAAACTAAAAGGAGGGGAATTTTCAATTAGGGCACAAGGAGAGAACCCAAAACGAATTCAAGTTATTCAATTGCTTAAAAAATATTGGAGAGTAGTGTGTTGGAAGTAGAAATATTTTTATGAAGTGACATAACACTGATTTAATTACAAAAAATATTTCATACACATTTTTATATAAAATACTCGAATAAATGTTCAGCATATTTTAATTGTATTTGAAAGTATTTCATAAACAATTAAGTATTTTTTTAGAGATCAAAATATGTTAGGAACAGCATTTGTCAAATAATAAATTTTATGCCTCGTTGTCTAACCCTCTCCAGGAAGTGCTGGTTCAACCTTTGCCTTGTTCTTGATTATTGTCCCTCTCCTACATCCCACTGTTACGCCTCTCTCTTATGTGCCTCATCATCCATCCTTCTCTCTTTTGTTTCTCTTCGTCGATTATTCCTCTTTACCTCATCTCTGTCTCTCTTCTCTTTCTATTCGTTGTGATCTTTTTTCTTTTTTTTATTCAATTATTTTTAATGCGACTAATTATGCACTATTTTATTCTCTGGATTTCAGTTTTCTAGATAGACAGTATTCTTTTTCTGTCTTCTCATTTCCATAGTCAAGTGTTTATCTCTATCTCATTGCTTTTTTCATTCAATTATCATTTGGAAGGAAGCTTGTTCATGAATTATACCTTTCTTGCAACTGGTAGTGGCCCTTCAATAAAATGACTGGTTGTGATTTTTCTTTGCAAAAATCTTGATTAGTGGCCCTTCAATAAAATGGAGGGTTTTGACAACCTGCTGGATCTAGAAGATTTGCTACAAGAGGAAGCAAATATTCAAGAAACATGGTAAGTAGGAAAACTAACTATGGATAAAGGAATTAATACTATTGCCATGTCAAATGTACTTGGGAAAAGTTGGAGCATTGTAGAGAGTATGGAAGTGAAGGTACTGGATAAGAATGTGTTCTTGTTCAAAACAAAGAGCCAGAATGATGTTGAGAAGATTGAAGCTAAGAGCCCATGGAGCCTTAATGGCAGCACACTGATTCTTAAAAGGTATGAGGCTAATTCTCAAGTTGCGGAATTGATCTTTGACCAATGTCTTATATGGCTACAAATTTCGGGGGTTATCATAGAGTAACTGTCTGATATAGGCTCAAGACTTTCCTCCGGATTAGGTGAAAGCTTTAAACTTCTTTAAAAAAAAACTCACTCGATCAATCAGCGGCATCTCTGATCAGTGTAACTATTTTAATTCATTGGTACTGTAATACGTTCTCTCATGCAAATATCTATTTTACATACTTATAACCATCATTATATATATATAACTTATCTGTGTATTCTACTTTTTAAAAAATAGTTTGTCGACGTGTTGATATCATATATTATCAGTGTCATATATCAGTGCTTCTTAGGAGGGAGTATAACTTATCTGTGTATTCTACTTTTTAAAAAAATAGTGTGTCGACATGTTGATATCGTATCGTATCCGTGTCGTATATCGATATCAGTGCTTCTTAAGAGGGAGTATTATTTTTTGTACCAATCTATTTAATCGTATTAAGAAATACTGTAATGATTTTGGTCAAAAAATTAATTTCACCCCCTAAAATTAGTTTTAATCTCGTATGGATTTATTCCCTCTATCAGATTCTAATACTTTTGGTAAAACAAACTAAGAATATCTAGGGTCAGTTGTTGATAAAGCACCTCGTTTAAATACAATATTTCTAATTTATTCTAGTGAGAGACAAATTAGATTGACGCAATTGATTAAACTTCCACATCCATATCCTAGAAGTCGTAGAGTCACATTGATTTTGATTTCTCTTGAGCTAGGAAATTTAATGCATTCATCAATTCTTGTGGTTTTGTGGATGTGCATTACTTAGAGTGGTAGACATGGTGAGAATTTCATCCAAGAAAGATTGAATAGGGTGCTCATCAATGACTCTTTTTTTTGGATTTGTTGTTCCCTCATTGAGGTATAATATTTTAAATTGTAAATAATGAAAAGGTAAGGGGTGAAATGAAAAAATAAGGGATGAAAATAGAGAAGAAAGAAAATAGGGTTTTAAATATATTAATCTAAAATAATATGAAATCAGATTCTTCATCGGTAAAATAATTAATCTTTAAACTTCTTAAAAAGAAAACTCACTCGATCAATCAGTGACATCTCTTATCAGTGTAACTATTTTAATTCATTGGTACTGTAATACGTTCTCTCATGCAAATATCTATTTTACATATTTATAACCATCATTAGATATATGTATAACTTATCTGTGTATTTTACTTTTTTAAAAATAGTTTGTCGACGTGTTGATATCATATTATATCCGTGTTGTATATCGATATCAGTGCTTCTTAGCAGGGAGTAAAACTTATTTGCGTATTCTACTTTAAAAAAAATAGTGTGTCGACGTGTTGATATCGTATCGTAGTCGTATATCGATATCAGTGCTTTTTAAGAGACAGTATTATTTTTTGTACCAATCTATTTAATTCCAATACTTTTGGTAAAACAAACCAAGAATATCTAGGGTCAAGTGTTGATTAAGCACCTAGTTTAAATACAACATTCCTAACTTCTTCTAGTGAAGTTGGATTGACGCAATTGATTAAACACTCACTTTCATATCCTAAAGGTCGTAGAGTTACAGTGATTCATCCCCTTAAAATTTGTAATGTAATTTTAACAAAAAAAAATTCCTCTAGTGAGACATTAGTAGTTAACAAAATGTTATCTTCCCTCTTAGTAACCTTATCCACATGATTAAGAACTCAATTCACATCATCAGAAATAGCTTCTTCACGAAAATTATCAGCAAAGAGAAAACGAATAGTTTCAACAACCTTGTTTTCTTCTTGCTGCCACATCCCTTTATTGTCCAACCTAACAATATCATTCAACATTCTCCGTTTAAGTACAGACTTGCTAAAATAATTAGTATTTCTATCTCCAGCTTTTAGTCAATTTAATCTAACCCTCGGACCCCAATATAATCCCTCTTGTTTCCAAATCCTATAAATTCTAGCAGAAATAGATGACTTTTTGATTTTACCATTTTCCACCTCATCATTCAAAAGAGAACTTGAATTCATTTTTTGGCTCTCTCCTTGTGCCCTAATTGAAAATTCCCCTCCTTTTAGTTTCAAAAGATGTCACGGGTATGAAAAACATGGTATACAATAATTGTTCTAATATAAATATGATGCAAAAAGTTGTGTGAAAACACTTTCTCCAAACCAGTTAAAATTGAGCCATAAAACAAACAGTGAAGCGTTATATTTAAATAATAATATTTTCTTTTTGAAAACTGCTTACTTATTTATCAATGTGGAAAGAACATATGCTATATATTGCTGTCACGAACTTCAACCACCGTCGAGCATTAGCTGAAGCAGGCTTGAGGCTAATACTTGGTGGTAGTAGAAGGGAGTGCTATCAGGTCATACTGACTGCTGTTATACAAACATAAAAGAAGAGAACTAAAACAGCGGTTATTAAAATTAGCAAAGAACAATAACGTCCTTTTGTGTTTGTTCCATTTCCCTCCAACCATTCTTGAGACTTTACATATCTAAAAGTCCAACTATTAAAAGCTCCTGAATCCAATAATCATCCGACGGCCGAAATTAAATAATATACCGATAGTATAACAAAATTGGCACAGAAGTAATCTTCCAACTTCCCTCCAGACTGGCACAACACATGCATACTACACCTTCACCCTGAAAAGGAAATAAATAAAATCAAGTGAGATGGAAAGATGGTTTAGTAAAATTTATCGTAAAACTATGGAAAGACACCACTAGACACCAGCAATTGAAACAGAACAGCCATCAAGTATTGTTTAACAACTCCGAAGAAATTGCCCATCTACGAAAAATGTAAAGTACCTCAAAGCTTACTCAATACCACTTACGTAAAATATCATTTAGAAGAAGCATGTAAATGAATTTAGTAATCTGTCGATTACAGAGTTTATAAATTAAAATCAAAATCTGCTTGTACTACATCACGCAGCTTGATAAATGTCATGTAAATGAATTTAGTAATCTGTGGCTATGATGACACAGAAAATATCAACTTACACTCCTAACAATTAGTCAATTATCACACAAGTAATAGATCCATACTTACCTCTCAATATAGGAGTCATCTTCAGTATTAATAACTAATGCATCCCCAACTACAACGTGAGGAGGCACCTGAGAATATAAATACAGATATATCATTTAGGCAAGTTTAGATTGCTCAAGACCTGTACCATACAAATAGTACAATACTTCACCTTCCCCTAATGATTGACATATCAAATGTCCCCTTGAACAGGGAACCATCCTATTTACCCACTAGTTTTCCCCAATTCCTGGCCACCTCTTCCTATCCAAGGTAAACCTCTATATAATATTTTTAATAAGCGTATATTTCTTGTGATTCCAACCAAATAAATTTGGTCCACCTCCACCTTTCCATTGCATGCAATTGCATACATCACACACACCCTTGGCCTTTATACAAACAGATGCATAGACAGAGCGATAGGCTCACAAGCTCCAACCAAGCCACCTTAAGCTGGCGCCCGAGACCGTTGAATAAACAAGTAAGGACCTAGTAACTCCAAAAAATAAGGATAATTATAATGTACTTAGGCAATTTCATGTTATCTCTTTCGCTTCTGTTCTGAAGAGGATATCAGATTACAGTACCAATAAATCATTTGATATGTCAATCATAAGGGAGGCATGTAATTTAGAGATGATCCCAAAATGGTAACTTAACAAAAAACTTATCTTACTTTAACTATAACGCCATTGTCAAGCACTGCCCTTTTTTCCCTGCATCAAAGAAAAGTTTTAGGATGTGTATGTCTAGAAATGGTCAGCTAGGATAATAGTGAAATGTGAATTAATAAAAAATATAATATATATGAGCACGATGAAGGATGTAAGCAACCACTTGAAAATAAATTCAATATAAATGCTTCAAGAAATTACTACCCAATTTAAATGATTCATCCCTGAATACATAAAGAAGTTTCATAGTAATAAGTATAAGTTGCACTGTTGATCCAAACCAGAGTCATATTAGTATGATAAATTGACACCTGTTTCCAACTGATTCTTTTACAAAGTAAAAGAATCTAACTTGATAAGAGAGACAAGTTAATGAATAAGCCAATATAAACATAAAGCTTCCATCAATTGCATGGGGCGATCATGCCATCATATTATTACTGTGTGCACCTTTACTCAACAAGAATTGCAAAGATGTAGCAGTCAAATAATTTGCAATGGACCAGATAAAGTTTTCAAAAACAATATTTTCAAGTGTAGAGTTTTCGCACTAGCAGTTCCCTGGTGTGGCTACAAGGAAATTATAATGCCTTTGAAGAGAAGCAAGACATTATTATTAACTTATGGAGATACTCTTTTGGCGTTTATCCAGGATCACTTCAGCAAATACTGTTCGAGACGTTCCGTATTTTTATATTAGTTCAAATTGAAAGCTACTAGGTGAGATACCATTTAGTTTCCTTATCTTCCTAGAAATTTTGTAGCGTAGACTCTAGAAAAAAACTTAGTGTCTTCTACAATACACTAGTTGCTATGTGTTTTTTCCCCATAACGTGCTTTGCGCATGATAATCTACAACTAAAAGTATTAAAAAAAACTAAAATATCAATTCAATAAACAAACGCTACCAATGTATGGAAAATTAACCGACAGAAGTAAAGCTGAGCATTATAATTGATCAATTTCGTTATGTCTTTTGGTGTTGTTCCTAACTTTTAATTGGAGAGTAAGTGTTATTAACTATTAAATATCATATATTAATGTCATTAACAAATTGTATTCAATTATTTGAATTTAGTTTAAGGATAATTAAAGATTTATAAATAAAAATAATGACCGAATCGGAAAGATTATTAGTCTCCTTAGTCTCCTTCAAAATAGTAGAAGGGAAAATTTAGAAATACATTTAAATATACTATACTTTTTTATAGGAAACAGAAAAATATATTAATTAAAAGTTAGGTACGACGAATAGTTAGGAGGACAAGCCATCCTAGCCGAAACCAAACGACAAATTCATTCTATACAAAGAGCCAACTAGTCAGAATTGATAAAAAATAAAAGAGTATCCTTAAACCATTTAGATCTAGACACCCACAAAGAAACTCAAAAATGTATTTTATCCCACAAAAGATCAATATTCGCTGAAACATCTATACTATTCATCATTGTAAAATGAATTGCTGAAATAAAAGGGTGTGAATGAAATGGTGATCTCATACTTTGATAAACTTGGGAAACTAATTATTATTCTTCAATGTTATAAGGGTAAATATGAAATTAGATCTAAATCAATAATACAAAAATGTAAAAAATGTATGGTGACAATGATAGCATATGAATGAAATTGTGATATCTGTTAAATTGCAGTTATCTCAAAAGCTTAAGCTTGTGGGTTAAAGTAAATTTATATTTTTGAATTTATTTTTTGACACTCCCCTTCACGTGAAGGCCTGAAAGTTTTTAATGGGCCTAATACGTGGACAATTAATTTCAAATGGAGAAGATATTATTGATGCGAGGGTCTAAACTCAGGACCTCCAATTCTGATACCAACGTTAAATCACCAATTTTGCCAAAAATTGAAGCTTCTGGGTTAAGGCAAATTTATATATTTGAATTAATTTACTAACAATATCATAGTTAATTTTTTGACACTCCCCTTCACGTGAAGGCCTGAAATTTTTTAATGGGCCTAATACGTGGACAATTAATTTCAAATGGAGAAGAATATTACTAATGCGAGGGTCTAAACTCAGGACCTCCATTTCTGATACCATGTTAAATCACCAATTATGCCAAAAATTGAAGCTTCTGGGTTAAGGCAAATTTATATATTTGAATTAATTTACTAACAATATCATAGTTGAATAAAATTGGAAAACATATAATTAGATCTATATTGGTTGGACAAAAACGTCTAAAACTGCCCCCCCTCCCCCAATCCCACACACACATATATTACACAGACACATACATGTAGAATAGATTATGGTTTTCAAATATAATCCATTATCCAAAGGAAGGAAAACATAGCTTAACCATATACTATAAGAATATTCTTTCAATCCCAAATTATATCCTTCCATGAATTATACCCAATGCCAGACAGTCCATACAGAACGAGTGTTGGCATATACAATAACAACTCCTGATATAAATATGCACCTCAGCGTTATTAGTGTGGGGCAATCTGTGAGTTGACTTGTGATGGACTGCAAACCAATGGGCATTTGGTTCAGAGTTTTCAAATTAGAGGAGAGTTTGTGTGCTTGAAATACTCTTTCGGGAATATTGTAATTTACATTCACATGATATCATAATGGTGATAATGGGAGAAGCAGATGATTGTTGACACACACATACACGTGTAAACTAAACAAATAACGTAACATACTTGGGTGTGGCTGCAATTCCCTTCATAGGTGGTTGTGCTTCCTTCACAGTACATGTCACACGTTTTGGAACCGATGCAGATAAAGGGATTTCATTATAAAGCTGTACAGTAACTTTCATTTCATCTATTCCAAAGGCAATCATATGTTAGCTTGAACACAAGGTAACCACAGAGATAAAAAGATTATTAAATGGTGGGAAATCATGGAACAAGAAATCAATTGCAATTGCTGCACACAACTTGACCAGGAAAATAAATAAGCAAATAGAAATGCAAAGCACAGACAAGCGTTAGCATAAAGACAAGATAAGATATATACTCCTGGTCATGGAGGGAAAGACAACTATAACCTGCCTCCCGAAGTGACGATACACGTCAACAAAAGCATGCACAATAACCATCTTGCATCATTTCTCATTTGCTCATCATCAGTTAAGCAATAAATGATTATCTTAATATGATTGTCATTTTTGGGAGATATGGGCTCTGTGTCTTACCATGTAAACGTAAAACCCAAAAAGAAAGCATGAGCTACTAGTAAAAAAAGAAAAGAAGTGAAGGAATCATGCTCAAGTACCAGTTGAAAAGGGCTAAAGTCTCATTTAAAGTAGCAATAAATAGCGAAGAAGACAAAATAATGCACACTGCTAGGAATTAGAAGAAAAGAATTTGAGAGGAGAAAGAGAGGTGTGTGACGAACCAGATGCAATGAAGAAAAGAGTGATTCAAACTAAATGATGAAAAGTCCATTCTGTAGAAGTGTAAATAGTAATCCTTTGGGGGTGTTCATAAGTTCGTGGCCTGCCACACTTTGGCGACTTGTTTGAAGCTCAAAGCCAAGGCTTTCAAAGGCATTTCTAGGTATGATGGATTTTACGGGATAGAATTATATTTTTGGTCTCTTCCAACTGTAATGACATTAAAATTTAATACACCATCATTTCTTGGTCTCTTCTGAGTATGCCTTATCCTCTTTTCTACTTTTTTCTCAAAATAATCAAGTTTCTTACTTTCTTCCATTAAAAAGGAACCATATGAGGTCATTGTGTATTAGGCTATTTGCCAGTGCAGCATCAAAGTCTGAAGTTGAATGGATGGTGGTGAATAGTACCATGCACAGATAGTTCTAATGGTGGAATTGATAGCTAGTGAATGACAATGACATTGGAAATAGAATCAGCCAGTGAGTATCCTAGATAGCTCAAACAATGCCAATGAAAAAAGATGATCACTTCATAAACTTATATCAGCGATTGATATATGGATTATCTTTCTAAACTCGAAGGAACGAATTCTACCAGTCAGTTATTTATTAATCACATCTAGGCAGGCGTAAAAAAAAAAGAGAATATGAATCTCTTCATATCACCTTGTAGATACGAAGCAGCCTTGCCAAATAAGTCCTGGGACACTTCCAGCTGCTCAAATGTGTCAGGGCTGAAAGGACAAAGGAGAGCACATAAGTCAGTTTTCCTGAAACTTCTAGTTTATCTGCAATTTTGATATAACCAACCGATTAGATGATGGACAGGAAAGTTTTAGAACTCACTCCATTAGTAGTATTTTACCATCACGATCTGTACACATAAATATGAAACTTTTCTCCTGAACGAATACCCCTGCAATAATTTATCTAAGTTTCTAGCACAGAAAATGAAGATAAGTAATATCAGATGGCAAGAACTGGTTTCAGACTACCGCAAGTACTCAACTCTAGGCTGAAAGGATGCCATCACATCTTAACTTGTTGCCTGTTTTGTTTGATTATTAAAGAATGTAGAAGAGTAGAGAATGAAACACAACAGGTTAGATATGGTTCAAACAGATCACTCAAATTAATATTGGTGGAAGTGAACAGGGTTCCATGAAGCTTGCATGTGCCCGTCTCCAAGACTATAAGGAAAACTTCATTTTTTGGGTGTCCTACGGAGTCCAAGCCAATGTGAGAGGAAACTTGCATGTGCCCGTCTCCAAGACTATAAGGAAAACTTCATTTCGAACAGAGCAAAGACAGTCATCAGAAGGTTGAAGAACAACTAACTATTAATAGGAAGTTCTGGCTGAAACAATTTAGTGATTGACACTTGTCTAGTTTACAGCAAGAAATTTCAGAGTTACATGCCACAGTAGGATCCATATTGCTTCCATGGAGCAGATTTTCAACAACATAAAACCTATGGAATAATTATGTTTGAACTCTTAACTAATCCTACCTCATACTGGATGGCTTTGTGAGTTGTGTGGGCTTTAAGCCTTTCAAACACTCCTTTCATTCTCTTTCTTTTTTTCTTGGATGACAGAGAACAACTAATACCCTTCGAGAAATCGAACACCTCTTAAAAAGCCATTTTGTTTAGTTTCTCTTAATGCTTCACAAGATGGTATCTTGTACCCAAGGACGTTGGAAAAACACAAGCAGCGCGTCACCAGACAGTAAATCGTTAAGCCCAAGGGGTTGGCCTAGTGGTAAGGGCAAATGCTGGAATGTGTGGATTAAGCGCACGTCCCAGGTTCGATTCCCACTAGCTTCAATTTCTTGGGGCCACTGGGAGGTCTCCCGGTTGAATTGTCAGGGCCAATGGGAATAGTCGGGCTTAGCCCAGATACCCACGGTTATAAAAAAAAATCAGTGCGTTCTTCAATTGAAAAGTACATCCTCACTCAACCCAAAAAAAAGTAAAGAGAAATAATCTCAACAAAAATGACGGAATATAACATTATCAACCATATCTCTATCTCATGAACAAAAAAATGCAGTCCATTGCGAAATTTTAGGTAGGAAATACAATGTTAAGATGCATACTGTCAACCGATTCATCTGTACCCAATCTCTGGGTTACTTTGCTTCCATTCTCAACGTCACGTAGTTCGACCTGAAATATAAGCATAGATTACTGACCACAACTATGAGCGCAGATTATTTAAAAGGAAATGAAGGCTAGAAACAGGTCAGATATAAATTAGAGATTTCTAGAATGATACAACCAATTTTCAAGATCGGTAACTATAATGATACAACCAAAAAATATAAAGGTCAGTGAATCTCGTGAAGATAAAAAATCTCTTACATTATAGCCTAGTAAGATCTAATGACCTATGTAGAAATGTATCCATTTCAAGAATACATTGCACTGATATAATCCAATGACGGGAATAAGTCAACCAACGTCCCATAAATGCAACATTGAAAGCAAGTTAAGTTGGAGAGAACTCAATCAGTATTGCCTTCAAAATGATTTTTTTACAAGATCAACCGAATCAGAATGGATGAATCATTCAAATGATTCATAATTTGCACTCTTAGCCTATATTATATACTATTTAGTTTTTATTTAAATTCATTCCTTGCCACCCAGTAGAAGAACAACATCAAATCATTACTCCAACTTGCTTTTGAAATAGTTTATCATAACAACATTGTAGTTAAAAGTTACTGTATCTTATCTAGAACATGACATGGTAAGTAAGTAGTTTCAGTGATATAAGTAAGAAGCGGATTCTCAGTGGAACTGACCAAGTTTCCAGCTATTTAATCATGTCACCAAATATGTAACATGCATATGCATCATGTAAGTATCGTATTCACACTTTTGAAGTCTATGTTGGATAATATTGTTTGTCTTTACTCCACTTCTCTAGTATTTAAGGGTATTTTAGTATTTTTAGCTTTCTTGTTTATGTGTATAAATACCCCATGTACTCTCTCTTTAATCAATCTATTTGAGAATAACTCTTATAGTTTTTCAAGTTGGTATCAAAGCCTAAAAATCCCTAACCATAACCCTAGTCTGCCACCTATCTCTACCACAACCACCAGATAGTTCCGATCACCACCAGACAGCACCGCCGCCTCCACCCTCCGCCGGCCGCCGCCTCCGCTTGCCGGAGCTCGTTTTTTCACTCTTTCCGGCTCCGTTTTTTTGAAGTGGTTGGGTTTTCCTAGGCTGTGTGCTGACCAGACCTAGGAATTTCCATGTTTTTCAGGTTGTTGTGGCTTAGACCACAGTCTGGTCACTCGTTTGCTGACTTTTTCATGATATAGAAGGTTGTGTTCAATCTTTCTTCATCTTTCCATCGGATTTTCTTGGCAATTTATGTTGCTTTCTTGGAATTGTGATGTCTGAATCTTCAGATGCTGCCGTTAATGCTGTTGCTAAGCCAGATTTGGCTTATCCCGTGTCCGGTGGAAGAGTTACTAGCATCCTTTTGAATGGACGAAATTTCGCTGCATGGTCTCGATCGTTGAGGTTATTTCTTGATGGACGGGGTATGAGTCTTTGGCTTCAAGGACGTGTTCCTCACCCTAAAAATGATGATGCAAAGGAAAACCCAGTGGGATATTGATAATTGTTTGATATTGGGATGGATGTTTGGATCTTTGAAGTCTTCGGTCTTTAATATGTTTATGTATCATGAAACGGTTGTTGATTTGTGGAGTGCTTTGACTACAATGTATGCTCATTCGAGGAATGAGGCCCGATATTTTGAGTTGTATCAGGAGGTTGGTAGTGCCAATCAGGAGAGACTTGGATTGAATGTCGCTCAATATTTTGGATATTTACGTGTTCGGTGGGATGAGATGGCTCAATATGAACCAATCAGTGAATTTGGGACAATGGCTGATGTAGCAGTAAAAAGGTTAGATAGTCAACACACGTATGCATTTCTGATGGAGCTCAAGCATGAATTTGAGGCACTTCCTACCCAAATCCTTAATTCCTTTCCTGTGCCATCCTTTTGCCATGGTTGATAGAGATGAGCGTCGACATCTTATCTCAGTCCCGACTCCCATTCTTGTCGCTACTAGTAATAATGATTAGATGGACCTTGTTGCTCGTGGTTGCTCGTGGTTTCTCTGGTTCTCGTCCTCCACCTAGGAGAAAAGTTTGCCATCTTGTAGGAACAACGATCATATCAAGTATACTTGTTGGAAGCTTCATCCGGAGTTGCATGCTCAGTTCCAGAAGAAGATTAATATACCCACTAGATCAGCAGCGGTAGCTAGTACTTCTGTTGTCCCCAGTAGTTCGGCCGAGTCATCTCTCCTCTCTCAAGTAGCAGCTTTACAGGTTCAGGTGTCTCGTCTTATGTCTCAACAGACTCCTACTATTGCTACTGCTCTGCCTCTAATCCTACTGCCTCCATTGCCTCATGTACTCCCACTACTCTCCATATTAGTACCGAGTAACCTACATGGATCTTGGATTCTGGGGGAAATGATCATATGACTGGTGAGTTATCAGTTTTTTCTACGCCATTGGAACCTGTTAATGGTTTGGCATAGTTGGCTGATGGTTCTTGGACTGTTGTGAGCAGTAGGTGGACTGTACAACTGTCTCCTTGAATTACTTTTACCTCTGTTTTTCATTTGCCAAAAATTGCTATGAACCTTTTATCTGTTAGTCGCCTAGCCAAAGCGCCAGATTGAGCTATCATTTTCTTGGCTGACCGCTGTTTTTACAGGACCATAGTACGAAGAGGATTTTTGACAGAGGGTATGAGCGGGATGGACTATACTACTTTGGCGATCCACCTCCCATTCGTGTTGCCTCTTCTTTTAGAGACTTACATCTATGGCATGCTCGTTTGAGACATGTCAATTTTCAATATCTGTGTTTGTTATTTCCTTCGTTGATTAGTGCATGTAAACACTTTCAGTTTAAATGTGAAATTTGTGAGCTTTCAAAACATTATCATAAGCCTTATATTTCTCGCATGAATCGATCTGCTACTATGTTTGATTTAATTCATTCAAATGTTGGGGTCCCTCTCCTGTTACTGCTATGTCTGGACACCGATATTATATCACATTTATTGATGACTTTTCTAGATGTACATGGGTTTATTTACTTACCAAAAAATCAGATGTCTCACACGTGCTTAAACAATTTCTTACTATGATTAAAATCCAATATCAGTTCGTTCTGATAATGGGGGGAGTATATTTCGAATGATCTTGTCTCTCATCTTTCCAGTCTTGGGATTTTTCAGCAGCTTACATGTCCATATACTCTTGAACAAAATGGGATAGCTGAGCACGAAAATCGCCACCTTATGGGCATTTCTCGATGCCTTCTTAAGGGAAGGTCAGTTCCTCAAATTTTTTGGGACATGTCTGTTCTCACCGCAACATTTCTCATTAATAGAGTTCCTAGTCGAATCTTGAGAGGGCAAGCTCCTTTAGGTATTCTTCATCCCGAAAACCCCATTTTCTCTATTATTCCTCGTGTCTTTGGCTGTGTTTACTTTGTTCAAAACAGGAGTCCTACTCAAACAAAGTTAGACGACAGGTCTACCCATTGCGCATTTATGGGCTACTCATCTCAATCCAAAGGGTATCGATGTTACGATCCCTCATCTAGACGGTTTATTTCCTCTTTGGATGTTACTTTTTGGGAGAATAACCCATTCTTTTCTGGTTCCATTAATATTAGGATTTGGCCTCCCAGCTCTTGAGGATCTTCCTCGTCCTATCCCTATTATTGACCCCTTAATAGTGATGCTCCCGTTGTTTCTCCCACTTCTTTGCCACCTATTGCAGGTCCTCCTACCAAGGTGTATAGTCGTCGCTCTCATCTCCCTGTGTTGGACTCCTCTACGAACGAACGTACTGGATGTCGGTGGGTATTCAATTTGAAATATAATGCAGATGGAACTGTTAATCGGTACAAGGCACCTCTAGTCGCCAAAGGGTTTTACTCAGATTCCTGGCAAGGATTTCAATGCAACTTTTGCTCCTGTTGCAAAGTTTACTATCGTTCGTCTTATTATCTCCTTGGCTGCTTCTCACTCTTGGCTCTTGCATCAGATGGATGTCAAGAATACCTTCTTGAATGGTGATTTGGATGAGGTTATTTATATGGATCCGCCTCCGGGTTTTCGGGCTGACAGGGAGTATTCAGGAAAAGTTTGTCGTCTGCGAAAATCCTTGTATGGGTTGAAACAGTCTCCGCGGGCTTGGTTTGCTCGGTTTAGTGAAGTTGTGCTTGAGTTGGGGTTCCGTAGATGTCACTCTGATCATACATGTTTTATTAGACGAAATTCATTGGGGCAATGTGTCATCCTCTCTGTGTATGTGGATGATATCATCTTGACTGGTAATGACAATATCGGCATTACTAAGGTCAAGAAAGATCTTAGTTCATCTTTTGATATCAAGGACTTGTGGGGGCTGAAGTATTTTTTAGGTATTAAGGTTGCTCGTTCCAAGGTAGGTATCTCTCTCTCCTAGCGAAAGTATGTTCTTGACCTTCTTGGTGATACTGGGATGTTGGGATGTAGACTTGCAACTGCACCTATGAATCCGAATGTCAAACTTTCAGTTGAATCAGGTGAACTCTTAACGGATCCGAGTATGTATCAAAGATTGGTTGGGAGACTTATTTATCTAACCAACACACGTCCTGATATAACTTTTTTTGTTAGCATTGTGAGCCAGTTTATGCATGCTCTCCGTACATCACATTTGGATGCAGTTTACCACATTTTGAGGTACTTGAAGTCTTGTCCGGGCCTCAGTCTTTTTTATTCCTCCAAAAATACACCTGATGTGTCCTGCTTTACTGATGTTGACTATGCTGGGTCAAAGACAGATATGAGATCTACATCTAGTATTTGTACTTTCTATGATACTCATCTTCTTTCCTGGAAAAACAAGAAGCAGTCTGTGATTTCTCGGTCCTATGCTGAGGCCGAATACAGGATAATGGCTCAAGGGACGTGAGATTCTTTGGCTCCATTCTATTCTAGGGGAACTCAGTTTCTTGCGCTGTTTACCTTCCACATTATACTGTGACAATAAGTCAGCCTTAATGTTAGCATCAGACTCTGTTCTTCATGAAAAAACAAAACACATATAGGTTGATAATCACTTCATTCGAGAGAAAGTTCGATCAGGAACTATCTCTACAACGTTCGTCCTTCATCTGAGCAAGCTATTGATGCCCTTACAAAGCTCGTCGGTCCTACTCTTCGCAAGCTAGGCATGATGGATATCCATGCGCCGGCTTGAGGGAGAGTGTTGGATAATATTGTTCGTCTTTACTTTACTTCTCTAGCATTTAAGGGTATTTTAGTATTTTTAGCTTGCTTGTTTATGCGTATAAATACCCCATGTACTCTCTCTTTCATCAATCTATTTGAGAATAACTCTTTTAATTTTTCAAGTTTCTAGTCTTTAATTGAGGCTCAAATCTGGACATTGGAATGTAGAAGATCTGTTGTGGTAGATGATCTATTTTCATACGGGTCGAACAAGACAACTTAGATGGCGGAGGGTGTCTTGAACAAGCCGAGGAGTTATCTCCCATGGGCTCTGGGTTACTTTGTGCACAAATATCATGTGCACAACTTTCCTCATTGTTTGTGTGGGTTACATCCTTTGGTTCTTGTAATGGACTGCATGTTTTTATATGACAATTGCCATCTAGATCGTTTTTAGTAACATCTATTTCCTTAAATGAAATTCATCTTTTGTCAAAAAGAAAAAGGAAAAATAAATAAATTCTAAGTTTAGTAAAGATGGAGTATAATATGCACCAATGGACAGATATATTGGTGTATTTGGTATACATAGACTCATTAAGCTGCATTCCAGTGGGTCTTTCCCAATATGTTGGTTATCGGAAAGACTTAATAAACAGCTACATTTGTTTTTCTAAAATTGGGCTAAGATTATTAGAGAAAATTAGCCACCAGAATTGGAATTTGAAGTTTAAGAAAGTAACCTTAATTGTAGCTTTTCCTCTTCCTTCATGCGAATGTTCTACTTTTGTGACCTAAACCACATCAAATAACCAAACATTGCATGATTATTCGCCTCTTCCAGACATTATTGATTGACTACAGGTAAAATGACCAGCAAGTACCTGATATATACGATCTGAAACAATTAAATTCAAAGCAAACTGATCATTGTCAATAAGTCTAAATTATTAAGCGAGGAAATCATATTTCAAGTTTGATTCTGCAGTTAAAATTGACCTTTTCTTTCAATGATGTTCCCCACTTTCACCTGCCACATTAGTTAGAATGTAAGGCACCTAAAAGAGCAACTAAACAAAGATGCCAGGTGAATTTAATGCTGTGCAAGAAATTAAAATCTTCCATGAAAATGCCAATTATATAATCATCGCTGCCACAAATTTCAAAGAAAAATAAAGGAGAATTACATCGGAGCCATTGACTTTGAATCCGCGATGTTGAATGGCAGACCAGAGAGCACCAAACAGGGGAGGAAACAGACCCGCACTCGAGTCGCGGCTGTTACAATCCGGTGAAGAAAGTAAATCCGATAAAGAAGAAGCTCCGAGAGTGGTTAGCAATCTGATAGATGAAGAGCTTGTAGAAGGAGCAAAAAAGATAGCCCGAGAGAGGGTCTTGCTCAACTGTAACGCTCGCATCATGTACCAAAGCTGCTTTCGAAAACAGATTGCGCAAAAGAAAGAAAAAACTTGAATCAATTAATAAAAGTGTCGCAGTTATATGTTTTCTCTTTGCAATCAACAGAAAATTTTTTCTAGCAATCGGCGTTTGATGAACGATTGTAAGTTCGGTGGCGGACTTCGGCTAAGTGCTCAGCCTAATACAGTCTCCAGCTTGAGCTCTGTGTGCGACTTACAGGGTAATTGCTTGTTAAATGTCAAATTGGTAATTTGCCACTGCATTTGTATCTGGATTTTTTATTAAAGTAGACCCTTAAAAAACCAATTTACAAAACTACACCCATCCTACTAATCTTTGCTGATCTATACCCCTGACACACCTTCAATTCAAAATTTATTAGTGAAGTTACCAAAATGTCATTTCACGAATTCCAAATGACGGATAAAAGGAAAAAAATCAGTCATCATTACACTGCTTTTGGAAATATCCGTCCCCTCACACCTCTTCGTGCACCCTCATATTTCCTCGTGTAGTCTCCATTGTTTCATTTTCTCTCTCTCGAAAGCAAAGCACTACCCCATCTCTCTCTCGAAATCGTAACTTCTCTCTCTCTCTCTGAAAATCATTCTAACTCTGTCTAACCAGCCTTCGTCTCCCCAGCAAGATATCAACGACAATGTATGTTTCTTTCTCGAGTTTCTAGGATCAAAAGTTTTCTCTGGGTTTCTCTGTTTTATTCTCTACATCACGTGCACCCCGTCGTGTAGTGTATGAGACGACTACACATTCGTCTTCAAAGACACCATGTAGTCATCGTGTAGTGTACATGACGACTACATGGTGTCTTTGAAGGATAAGCATGTAGTCGTCCTCTACACTACACGACTGGGTACACGACATCATGTTGTGTACAAGACGACTACACGGCTGTAGTGTAACACATCGTGTACTCAGTGTGTAGTGTACATGATAGTTACACGATGATCGTGTAACCATCGTGTGTACTACACGATCATTGTGTACACTTTAATTCTCTGATCTTATGCCTACCTTGAATTTTCTACAAGTTATGGCTTCATCAACAATGAAACTACGATTGTCCATGATATTAACAGGATTCCTAGAGCATGGGTAAATGTAAAGTGCACCCACGTCGTGGAGGAAATCAAGAAGAAGCTAACATCGAGTCAGCTATCCCTATTCAGGGATAACAGTAACTTTGTGCCACCAACTGCTTTCTAGGGAGGTCCAATCTATGAACGACATTCCATCTGAGGAGGAGATGTGATTTTTTGTCAATGAGAAACCATTGTGCTTCTCTAAGAAGGAGTTCTCATTGTTGACTGGAGTGAAGTTTAGTGAAGCAAATGAGAACCCGAACAGACTCTGTGATTTGTAGTTTAACAAAGCTTTTGGAATAACCTTGGCTGCTTTGAAGGAAACGTTTGTAAACATGGAATCTGAGGAATATTATGATGTTGTTAATGTGACTCTTCTTTATTTGCTAGAGCATTTCTATTTGGGAATGAGAACCAGACCCAAAATGAGAAATATGGATGGTTTTGGTTGACAACCTCGAAGTGTTCAACCAATATCCGTGGGGGGATGTTTCTTTTTCCAAAATAACAAAATCTTTATTGTCTGTAAAAAATACTAAGGCTGTTTTTGGTGATCTTGAGGAGAAGGATAAAAAAACAAAGAAATTTGTGTTTCCAGGATATTAACTCAATGGATGTCCTTATGTCTTCCAGGTAAATTTTATTTAGTTCAATGTAGTATTTACAAAATGATGTTTTTATTTATGTGTTGAATACTGAATTACTCTCTATTGTTTAAATATGCATGGATATTTGAATCTATCCCCTTTGTGGGTAGATTGTGTGGTAACGAGCTTGCGTTCAAGTCACTAAGGATTTTCAAGTGGTGCCCAACAATAGTGGTAATGGTTGAGAATCTACAAAAACATGTTTTTTCGAATGAGAATGTAAGTTGTGAATTATATACTTCATGATGTTTTTTCTTCTTCTCCATTGACTAATATATATCACTTGTATTTTTAGTTGGTAATTCATTCCTTGATTCGTACGGATGGGGAAGAAGAAACAAGCTACTGGAGATCAGTAGCCAAAGAGGAAGACATGAAGGAGAATGTATGTTCAAGATCATCATGTACCCTTCTTGTACACTGACTTCATGTACCCATCATGTAGTCTACATGATGGTTACGCAGGTTTCGTGTACCCATCGTATATCCTACATGATGGTTGCACGGGTATCGTGTACTCATTGTGTACCAATTCTTTAACTGGTTTATCTATTTTATATTACATATTTTTTCAGTTGATGACTCATTTATCCTTAGAAGAAGAAGAGGAAGATTATAAGAAGAAGAAGAAGAATAGGAAGAGGTATGAGGAGGAGGCCAAAAAAGCTCGAGGAGAAGAATATTGATCCACAGGTATAGAAATGTTTGATTGCAATGGACCAATAGATTATGTCAATGGACAAGAAGATTATGTGCATGTAATCATACATTTCTTTTATAATTTTTTAGATCAAGATTTTGATGGAGCATCAGGTAACATCCTGGATGGATGATAACTCATTTTGTGCTCAAACTCCCAGAGAATACATGATGAATGTCAAGGAGGAAGAGGAAGCATAAGAAAAGAATAAGAGAGTGGAAGAGATGGAGGAAGAGGAAAATGAAAATGAGGAAGAGGAAAAGGAAAAGCAAAAGGAGGAAGAGAAAAAAGAGGACAAAGAAGATAAAAAAGATGGAGAGGGAAATGAAAGACCGACATCATTTGATTCAACCTAACAGTCGTAATCATACTCGATTGCCCAGTCGATTCTTAGACTGTGAATAACATTCTGAACTATTTCAGAAGAGTTTGTCTGGAAGACCCCTCTGTCTTTACTCTTCTTAAGTTGACAGTATTTCCAGGACTTAAGTAAATTATAAATACACTTCAATTAAAGAAAATTTTTCATTGATTCATAAAATTCAGTAATACATAAATGTCAGAAAAATAACTAAATACTCATAAATAGTTCTTTATGGACATAATTTCCAACAAATTCACATTAAAAAATATGCAATATAACTACTTACATTTGACTCAAGCCAGGCTGTAGGAGTGACCAATTTCTGGAACCAGTTAAAATTATAGACGTAGAATCTTATGTCTACTTTCTACTACATGCACAACGTTATAACAGTTCAACATTATTTTTTCATAATGTTGTAGATTACACGAAGGTGATTCACATGCTTACAAGATGGTTACAAGATGATCGTGTACTCATATAGTAGACTACACGATGGTTACACGAGAACAGTGTACACATCGCGTAGATTACACGAGGACAGTGTAACCATCTTGTAGACTACACGATGGTTACACGAAAGACAGTGTACCCATCGTGTAGGCTACACGGTGGTTACATGATAGTGTATCTATCATGTAGACTACACGATGATTACACTAGGACAATGTACCCATCATGTAGACTACATGATGGTTACACGAAGATCAACTTGCCTTGTACTTGGTGAGTGGTACCAGACCTCAAACCTCATCGAATCCTCTAAAGATATGTCGTTAAATGATTGGAAAAGTTTGAAGTCAGTACCATCAATGACTTTGGCCTCCATTTTCTGAGTTCTCTTCCTCTTTTTTCCTTCCTTTTGTATCACCCAAGTAGGTGACTCCATGAGCCGAGATCTCTTAGGTGACTCTAACCATGGTACGTGGCATTAAGATCGACTCCCTCTGCCTTGGACCGCGCCTCTTCTCTAACTGATAGGTGTGTGGATAAATAAACATGGCCAGGTACTCGATGAAATGAATTATTGAATAAGACATGGTGAATTGTGCGAGACAATTCACAGTTATGTCTTTTTTATTCATAATCAATAAATGGATTAAGGAAATAATAACTAGATGGGTAAAATGATAATTTTATATTTTGATCTTGTTACTGATATTCTTGAATGACAACATAGCAAAATATTCTGTGAACCATGAAATAAAAAGTATTTATTTGCACGAACAAAAAATATAGCGCGCGAGAATCGAGAGTTGATTCAGCATCGAACCTGTAGTGGAGTCGTACGATGTCACGATTAAATAAGTCAAGAATTTATGAAGATAAATTTACCGAGTATTTGAATCCTATAGCTTTATTGTTGTGGGTCATTCGGCCTTAGAAGTAGCTCGTAAGGACAAATATGAGAAACAATATTACTTGGACCAAAAATGTGGTTTGGACTAAGGTACACTTCCCGAACCCATATGTGATGGGTGTCATCACTAAAGTAGTGAAGAGCAATATTAAGGTTCAAATTAATTAATTAGTAATTTTTTAATAATTAGATAATTAGTAAATAAAAATATTAATTAGTTAATTGATAAGGGTTCAATTTAATTTTTTAATTTAGACTGATGATTTGAACATAGTGTTTGGCTCTAGGGAAGATGTAAAAAATCACATGTAAATCTATCATCGTAAGAAAAATCATTGTTCGTCGCTGCCGCATGCCGCAACGTCGCGCCGTTGCCTGCTGCCCCACGCTGCTGCTTGACGTCGCCGCTCGCCATCGTATGTTTCCTAATTATGGTTTAGTAAACTATAGGAATTAGGAAACTTTAAGGTTTGGAAACTTTTGGGTATGGGAAAATCTTAGGGTTTTGCCCAATCCAGTCCCTAAAAATTATTTTTATTTAATTCAAAAAAATTTTAAAACTAATTAATTGAAATTTATTTTATAAATTATTTTTAAAAATAAATCATTTGTATAATTTACTTGGTAATTTACTTATCAAAGTAAAAATTGTTGAAAAAATAAATTTTAAGTTGAAATCTGAATTTAGAAAATAGGACTGGACTTTTGTAAAGAGTTATAAATTGGTGGGACTTTCTGAAGGAGTTGAGGGAGAAGATTACAGACGTCATGAAAATTAGTATTTAAATTATTAGAATTAATTTATTATTCTCTTTTATGGGTTGTAATTAGAAATGAGCCATAGAGAAGTTAATTTTGAATAAATGATATATTATTAATCTCGTATCATCATATAACATGTCATATAAAAATATAGATTTGCCAATATCAAAATGTCATGTAGGATGTACATGCATCATTATAGTTTAAATTTATAATGGATAATAATTTAAATAGTGCGAATTTTATAAAAGTTATAAATTTTAAATTATGATTTAAATTTTATAAAATTTTATAATTTTCGAAACTTGTTTTTTCAAATTTATAAAAAGTTATATTTTTTTAAAAAGCAAAGAAAAATCCATTTTTTCAAAAACTAAGTGGGATGGTCGTTTACGCTGAAACGTTCCCAAGGTCCCCAACGCAAACTTTGTCGTGGCACAATGAATGGTTTAGAGCCACCCTAGCGGTCCTCTATTCCGTGGGAGAAACTTGAGAACAGTGTCGCTTTGAATCATTAAGTTGCTTGAGAAACTAAAGTTTATAAAGGAAGTGGTGAGGCATGACCGTCCCTAGATGGACTGTTAGTTCATAGCAGCCTTTAAAACTGATGCGTTGGTTAAACACTTAGACTGAAGCACATTAGAATCTCTCATAGGAGCTAGTCAATTGGGCTAAGGTGACCAAAATCATTGGTGATTGGTTAAGCTAGATGTAGTGACATCTTGAGAAGCGTTGACCAAACGAGAAAAGTCTCGATGCAATAGGAGGTAGCCCGGGCGTTGTCCTTAGATGAGACGAGCTATCGTCGTTGATCGTAACATCATTGAAGAAATATTTTTAATCAGATTTTGAATATTTAAGTATTTTCATCATGCATCATACTTTCATAATTAATTAAGTAGTTATTTACACCGCTTTATTTATTCTATTAAGTAATCATGTCATTATCCTCAATCTCAACAATCTTGAATGCGAACAAACTTACTGGTGAAAATTTCGTGGATTGGAAACATAATCTTGATATCGTAGTGACGGTAAAAAAAGTAAAAGTTCATGCTCACCACCCCTTATCCCCTTGAGCCTATTAGAATAAACATAAATATCTTATGTAATCTTTATTACATTGCAGCATCTCGATGCATTCTTAGAGTTGATTTAGAGGGATTTAAGGGATAACAACCCTTACCTGAAAGTCTATGTTTGTGATTTGCATATACAAGTAAGTTTGTTTTGACATACAATGTAGGGTCATCGTGTACACTTCGTGCAGTGTACACGATGACTGTAGAGTCATCTTATACACTTCGTGAAGTATACTTGATGACTTTAGTGTCGTCGTTTACACTTCGTGAAGTGTACAAGATGACTTCAATGTCATCATGTACACTTCGGAAGGTCTTGTTTTACAATGTTTTCTGTGACTTTACAGAGAAACTTGTTTTCCTGAATTGATGATTTTGAGAAAGATCCAAAGGGTTATAACTTCGACATTATGGATCCTCTCCGTTTTCATGTCCTTGGTTTGCAGGAGAACTTTGGTAGGGACTGGGGATTATCTGATAAGGTATGTCTTGTAAAAAAACTACTAAACATATTCATTTTTATTCATATAAGGCTAATATTGATTATTGTACATCAATTTTTGTAGGTTGTGCTTCCAATGAATATGAGTAATAGTCATTGGACAACGTTGGAGATTGATTTGACTAACCAAATCATTCGTATTTACAACTCCCAAAGCACAACAAGTCAACGAGCCATATATCCAAATTATGAAGCCTATCACGAAAATACTCCCTCGCGTCTTCTGCATTCCATGAACTTTTATGAATCGAGGCATGTTGTTTTTGTAAAAGGTATATGGAAATATGAGGTCGTGAAGGTTTCCCAACAAGAGAATGGATAAGTTAAATATACATATTTTTTAAAGTTTAATATACACATATGATGTCATACATATTATTTAACTATGTGTTAAATTTTCATGTATTTTATAACTTTGATTGTAGGGTATTCTTCCTGAAGTATGTCGAAGCCATCACATATGGGAAGAAACTTACAGAAATAACTCAAAAGAAAATGCCAGAATATCATAAACGAATTGCAATAGAGTTATTTTTCCGTGGACATGTTCGAGAATAATTTTATTCTTTACATGGTTGATATATTTTTGAATACTTGATTGTGGGGTATTCTTGATTGTTAGGTATACCTTACATGGTTGTTGATATATTTTTTATTACTTAATTGTGGGGCATTCTTGATTGTGGGGTATACTTTACATGGTTGTGGGGTGTTCTTGAATAATTGTTTTTCTATACTTATATTTTTAATATTTTACATGGTTATTGAATTCTTTACAAACATGGTTGTTTATACTATATGTTCTTAAATACTTGTTTTTTATACTTTACATGGTTGTTGAAGCCTACACGATGACTTCAGTGTCGTCATGTAGTCATCTGAAGTTTACAAGATGACTTTAGGGTCATCGTGTAGTTTTCTTGAAGTCTACACAATGACTTCAAAAAAATTACAAAAGTTAGTATATATACTTTAAGTGGTAGTGGATTGGCGATCACGTTGAGAGAGAGGAATTGGATTTCTGCACGTTTGTCAGTTGTGGCTAAGTTTCCCATAACGTATGCACTTCCTTCTTATTACATCCTCACCTCTAGATGGAATTCTTTGTGTCCTAGGTCTGCCACTTTGTCGCCACATTATAAGTGGCGATACCACTTTTTTTGAACTTCCTGTCTGATGCGTAATCTACTTGATCTCCAAGAGCATGTATTATTTCTGCTTACACGTAGTTAGAGCCTCATTTTTATAGTACATCGAACAAATACATGTATGCAAAAATATTGTGTAGCTAACATGCAGCTAACACATGCTTGCATGGAATTTGATCAAGATCAAATTCTTGGCATGTACACATCTTGAGATGAAAGTTTACCACTGCTTCCCTAACCACACCCGCGACACGAAACTCGTAGATGTCTAAAAGAAACAATGATAGTATTCGTGATGCAACATGCTTCTTCTTAAGATCATCCGCAATCCAATCTGTCATTTGCGAGTTGACTTGATAAGTAGTCGTCCGTGGTCCATAGAATCGCTGTTGTAAAATGTCACAGATATGTTCTATAAAGACATGTTGTAGGAAGCTTTCTAGCATCTTTCAAAATCTCATTCAAACATTTCATGATATTTGTGGTCATTATATTGTATCGTCTTCCATCAAAATGGGAACGTGCCATCTCTCAGTTCCCCCCTCTGGCACGTATTCTAAGATTATCGAAAATGCAGATGTAATATGAGTAATCAACCGATCATATTCTGATATATGATATGCCTTTACTACTTTCATAAACAAAGCAATCGCATCATCTTTTTTATAAACTGATTTGATATTTTTCTCATATGGAATATGCAAGCTCCATGAAGTGCATTGGGGAACACAACCTGTACACCGTTTAGTATACTTGTATGCCTACCAGAAATGAACACCAAGTTTTCTGGATCACCGATTACATCATGAAGTTTACAGAAGAACCATTCCTATGATTCATTATTTTCTGAATCAGTAATTCCAAATGCAATGGGACATACTTGATTGTTATCATCCTTTGTTGTTGAAATAAATAATATCCCCTTGTATTTGGTTTTTAAGGATGTTCCATCAACAACAATACAAGCCGTATACAGCTGAGAAATCCATGAACAGAGGGTCCAAGAGTCATGAAAAAAATATTTAAAATGATCTTGCTCGTCAGTCTCTATATGTGTTGTGGTCTCTGGAAAATATTTAATATTATTGTATTAAAATCGACAGAGTTTATAGTCTACGATATGGGTAGACGAGGTTTGTGCACCAATCATGTACACTATAAGATGTTTACACATACATTGTGTAGACTATAGGATAGATACACGATGACCATGTACCTGTGTTGAAGACTACACGATGGCCATGTGCTTATCTTGTAGACTACACAATGGGTACACGATGTCCGTGTACCCACCATGTAGACCTAGATGTCCGTGTACCCACCATGTAGACCTAATGATGCCAAAATAAAAAATAAATACCTGAATTTTTTTATTCTAACATATGACAATATGCTGAAAGTAACCTATAGTTTTCTTCAGGCCACCCTTGAACTAATCCCAAAGAATATTCCTTAGTCCTCAATGCCTTATGGTAATTTATGTTGACACCAAAATCAAGTCGAATATCTTCCATTATGTCTTTTGGCCTATATATACATCCAACACCTGTGTGTTTGGACCTTATACAATGATCAATCAACTAAAATGAAGCTTGATGATGTTCATGTCTCAATACTTCAAATGTGCATGTATGCGTATTGATGAATTTTGTAACTTTAAAGTAGGACTGTTCTGCACTTCCATGGCCCGTAACATCCACTGACATATTTTCTCAACATATACATCAACAGTGTTGACTTGAAGACCCGAAACTCATAATTTTTCCTGATGGCCATCAACGAGTAACCTTAACCAGCTCGCCTTTATCACTGTACAACTCATTCATACTTATTGTGTCTGATACTTGTTGATTCAAATAAGCCCATTGCTCATTGGACCTAGGACGTTGCTCATTCAAATTAGGTCGTGATGGCATTAGACGAGTGGTCTCAGGTTCGGGTCCAATATTCAAGTCTGGTATTGTTGTATGGTCATCTCCACGGATGGCTTCATCAAGGTCATCTCCATGGATGGCTTCATTAGGGTCATCTCCACGGATGGCTTCAACATACACTCAATGATCAAAATTTTCATCATCATCAGCGTCATCATCCTCGTAAAAATCATTATCATCTCTACTAAGATAATGATAGTCTCTATTAAATTGATCAACACTCTCAAAGCGAGGAATGCTTTCGTGCAGAGGTTGTTGTGATGTTGTAGTTTCAAGAACCTGACACTAATAAAAACTTGTAGTTTCAGGAACCTGAGGTTGCTGTGACATTGTGGTTTCAGGTACCCAACTCTGAGATGGAAAATATTTAGGCTTGGCACTTACAAATATCGGGGTTCGAAGTGTTTCTGATCAATTCTCCTTAATAAGGAATTGTAAATCTCTATCATTTAAAATTTCAACAGGCGGGAATGAGACATGAGTTCTATAAAAAATTTGATGGAAAGATTATACTTTGAGGGGTCTATTTGAAGTTCTTCATGCAATATACTCGATAGTTCGTGTTAAGTACAGTTAGTTGATATCTTCAATAATTTGGTCTTCTTTCCACTAAAAGACCATGTTGTACCAATATTCTCCCAATCTCCATCATGAATTACAAAAATTCAAACCTGATACATATATGTATATACGTCAATGAAGGAAGTCAGTAGAAGAAGTATATAATATAAAATAGAATACTACAGGATGATCATGTAGTCATCGTGTAGTGTATACGATGACTGTAAGATGATCGTATAGTGACCGTGTAGTGTACACGATGACTACACGGTGGTCGTGTAGTCATCGTGTAATGTATACGTGAACTACACGACCATCATGTGACGTATCTTTTTCAACAACATATTGCATGTTGTTGTAGTAACAAAAAAACCCAAAAAATATATTTTCAGAAAAAAAACCCAAAAACTTATTTTAAAACTCATAAACGAAAAATCCCTGAAACTTCAAACTTGATAGAAAACATCTTATACATGTACCTGCAAGCTTTCCTTGATGATGATGAAGATAATTCAAGCTTTCCTTGATGAATAAGAAGATTATGAAAGCTTTTCTTGCAGTAGGAAGAAGGAACCGATGAAGAAATGATGAAGAAGAATGTGAGAAATGAATAATGGAGGCTATGAGCAAGGAGGTTGAGTGTTGAGTGAAGAAGAAATTAACATTTTATTTGACATCTTGTAAGAGGGGCATTGGGGGAAGAAAGAGAGAAAATTTAAGGGGAAAGTGAGCTAGGGGTATAGATCAGTGAAAATTAGTAGAGTGGTATAGTTTTGTAAATTGCTTTTTCTAGGGGTCTACTTTAGGCAAAATCCTGATATATATACTAATCATAAAAGAAGCCATGAAAATTTTTTAATTCCTCCTTTTATGCTTCAAGCCCTTTTAAAATATAGTATGAATTATGGCTGTAAGCTAAACCACCCAAACAAATCAAACTGAACCAAATCGCAGCGGTGCAGTCGTTTTTAAGCCTACTCAACTCACTCTCTCCCTCAATTTCCCTAACCTTCGTCGCTCCCCCTTTCTGAGACACATAACAAAAACCTAGGTCTTAAATCTTCAAATCTGACTAAAGAACTCGACTCAATCTCACTAGCGCTTAACTTAATCCTTTATCGCTCTCTCTCTCTCTCTCTCTCTCTCTCTCTCTCTCCGGTAAACAAAATATGTATAACCAAAAAGATACTTACATATATACAAGGGGCATACCCTATGAGAGTACAAAAACTTTAGGGAGCTTTATAGTTTCAGCTCAATTTAACAAATTTTTATGAGATCTAAACCTACTATTGTTTAGCTTGTGAGCTGTCAAAATACTCTAAAGGCTTTATCAACAACCTAGAGAGTTTACAAAAGTAATAACCTTAGCAAGATACAAACTTAGAAAACAAGACAAGTAAACAAAATCTCCCCACAAAAATGAATCAACGACAAAGGTCAACTCAAGGAATCCGTAACCAAGATTAAATAGTTCTTCATATCAAAATATGCGGGTTAAACTCCCATTACTTCACCAAATCTCTACTTGACATATCATTCTTGAAGCCTGTGGTATTCCATAATCTAAATTTCACCTCTTGGGAAATGACTTTAATGAGCACAAGCTTGTCTGCACACTTCCAAAAAAAAAAATGAGTATTTCATTCTTTCCAGATGTGGTACACAAAGGTGGTAAAAGCCAACTTAAGCATAACTCCTCTTAGTGTTATGCCCTTGGAACACACCTAAATCTAGGAAATAAGCTGGATACAATTAATGGCCCTACAGGTCAGACCAAACCTGGACATTTGGGCTGCCCACACTAATTTAATATAGGCACATTCAATAAATAAGTGATTGCTAGTCTCAGAGTGCCCAATGTAGACTACACAGTCAGACGTGCCACTTGAACTATTCCATTGTGCAACTCTATCTCTAGTAGATATCTTGTTCTTAATAGCAAACCAAGAGATAAAACTGCACCTTAGGATGTGAAGTTTGAACCAGATGAACTTGAACCATCTTGCAGCTTCTTTCTGAGTTGCCAAAGTAGTATAAGTTTCTACAACTGAGATTTTTCACTAGGACCCACATTCCAAGACCATAGATCATGCCTATGGGGTTGGGTGGGGAATAGGGAAAGCTTCCGATTTCTTGTAGTTCACCTGACCTAATTGGGGGCCATGCACACTGGCCATTCACAATAATATTGCGCACCTTAATGTCTAAAGACCATCTAGTGCCAGAAAATCAGTCTTTGACCATATCTGTCAGTCAATTGGTTCATTTAAGCTCCATCACCTTTACTGACAAAGCAAAAAGGTAAGAATTCACTTTTGAGCTTCAGAATTTTTCTCCACACCCAAGATGGATTTGAAGGAATATGGGTTAAGAAGAATGAGTTTTTCCTGATTCGATAAACCTTGCACCAGTCTTTCTAAAGTGATTTCTATGAGGGTAGGATTAAGAACCAGATATGTTTACAGATTGCTATTTAATTAGACAGGATCAAGTCCCTTAGGCCAAGCCCCCTTGAGCCTTCCCATAAGAAATGTCATCCCATACTACCTTAGCACCAGTGAACTTAGTGTCATTACCATTCCAAAGGAGTTTCAGGCTAAGCTTTACACTGTTTTGATAACCTTCTTTGGAAAGACAAATATGCCACTCCAAAATTGAAACATGGCTAGGAGCACAACCTTTATCAGTTGTAATCTACCTGCATAAGACAAGTATTTTGAATCCCAAGACCTTATTCTGGCAGTGATCCTATCCACTAATGCATCACACTCATTTTTGTTTAGTTTTGTTGTGATTAAGGTACCTCAATGGTAGCTCAACCTCGGGGGATCCAAGCTCAACTAAAATGGCTTCGACTTGCCTTTGGGGGCACACCTGAGAGGAAAATTTGACTTTTAAGGGCGTTAGGGTAAAGTCCAGATAGATTATTGAATAGTTCCAGCTCACTTTGAGTGTTAGTGCACAGTTGGGATCCCCATTACAAAACAATAGCAGGTCATCAGCAATGCATGTGCTGGCTATCCTCAAGTCTTTACACCTCCAGTGAAATCTAAATTCTAAGTTTGAGGTTGCAATTTGAGGTTGCCAGTGAGAACTTCCATGATAATGACAGACAAGTATGGGGAGAAAGGGTCATCATTCCTAATGCCCTTGGCTCCCCTAAAATAACCTTGAAGCTCCCCATTAATATTTACTAAGTATATGGGAGAGGACACCCACTCCATAACCCAAGTAGTAAATGTATCTCGAAATCCAAGACATTGAAGTGATTTTCCTATGAGGACCCAATAGATGTCTAAAATGCTCCATTTTTACCATGACTGTGACTTTGTCCCTAACCCTAAAACCATACCCTCTCAACCCCACCCTTCACCTCATGCTCTTAATGCTAGGGACCTTGAGCATAATCCCTTGGACCAACCTCACCCCACCACTAAGACCATGAAGTTATCCTTCATACTAGCACCACCTTCTCTACTTCCTCTCCCCATCATTGTCCTCACTCCTCCTTCCCCCTTAAGAATGAGTGGACATTGGTCATTTCTAAGAAAGCCAGAAGGAGAAATTTGTTAGCCCAGGATTAAAACTGGCCCTCATCACTGAATTGGAGGAGCCTAATCCTATTGAGACAATTGCCTAACCCACAAAGGAGGATATTACTCAACCAACAATGGAAGTTATAGATCCAAGTGACTTAAATTTTTTTATTCCTTCACATTCCTCCAGTGTGAAGAAGAAGAAGAAAAAGAGCAAAGTTAACCTAACACCCCACCCGGTGAAGCTGGGTGCCAAAGCTGTAAACCTAAGTGGGGACTCCACTCCCCCATCCACTAATGTTTAACTTAGCTACCTGGTGTTGGGAGTTATGCCCTCAAAACATGTGTATTGACATTTTGATATGAAATTTAATGAGGATTACATTTTTATTATAATTATGCTTTTAAATTACTAATGAATAATTTATATAAATAATTGAAAATTTCATATTCATTAATGAGACTATGATCTTGTATTGGTATGAGAGGATTAAGATCATAGATAATGAATAAGATTGTCAATAACGTATTAAAATATGTAATCTTTAATGAATGGTTAATACTACGGTCCACTAAGCATTATGAATGTGTGTGATCTAGATCCAGATCATTGATATGTATAGATATCTTAGTGAAGTTACTTTATATAATGAGATTATATATGAATGGACCGATGTGAATTAGTATCTTTATCAACGTGTCGTTTATCATAAATATTTAATACACATCAATTCGATGATCATATGTAGATCGGTCTGAATCCTGAGTAGTCATGAACTCTTATGCATGTCTACTGAATCTTTAGATTCACTCGTTAAGGTTTGTTTTTAAAACAAGCTAGTGACTTTTGTTTTGGAGATTTAGTGATGTGGATGGCTGGGAACATGATCTTGCAAGATTTGGAATCCAAACTTTCCTAACGGATCGTATACTGGTTCACTTAAGTGTTAATTTTGGAATTGAATGGTTATTGAGCTCAAATTTATAATAAGATTATAAATTAACCATTAACTAGTGGATTAATAGTACTTAAGGATCAAGAGGTATTTAGAGGGGTAAAATGGTAATTTTGACTAGCTCTAACTTACGAACCAAAAATTGGAGGATAGAACTACATGAAAGGATCAAGAGCTAGTACGGCTCACTGAGCATTATGAATGCGTGTGAACTAGATCCAGATCATTGATATGTATAGATATCTTAGTGAAGCTACTTTATATAATGAGATTATATATGACTGGACCGATGTGAATTAATATATTCATCAACGTGTCATTTATCATAAAAAAATTTAATACACAACAATTCGATGATCATATGTAGATCAGTCTGAATCCTGAGTAATAATGAACTCTTATGCATGTCTATTGAATCTTTTGATTCACTCTTTAAGGTTTGTTTGTAAAATAAAATAATGACTTTTGTTTTGAAGATTCAGTGAAGTACATGGCTGGGAACATGATCTTGCAAAATTTAGAATCCAAGCTTTCCTAACGGATCATATATTGGTTCTCTTAAGTGTTAATTTTGGATCTGAATAGTTATTGAGCTCAAATTTATAATAAGATTATAAATTAGATATTCACTAGTGGATTAATGGTACTTAAGGATCAAGGAGTATTTAGAAGGGTAAAATGGTAATTTTGATTAGCTCTAATTTATGAACCAAAAATTGGAGGACAGAACTACATGAAATGATATTGCCATGTGCTAATCACTGATTGGGTATCAAAGATTGAGATGGATTACTATAGTGCCACATGACACTACCATAGTTGGGGAGAAACACTGTACTGCCACATGACACTACAGTGGTGTGGTGAGGAACTGTGCTACCTCACGGTACATTGCAGTGTCGTGTGGCACTGAAATTATGCACAGTTGCAGCGGGTCCTACTGTAATTGACAATTTTACAATTAAATATTATTTCAGTTTATCTCTAAAAAAATTGATATGCCATTATCTAAAAAATATACATATATTATTCAGTTGGTGGATTAGTTCAGCAATTCATTAAAAAATCGAATTGAGAATACGGTGTTAGAGTGATTTTTCTCTGTGATTAATAATTAACCAAAACTCTGTAAGAATAATCATCATGTTCTTTTAGAGAATCATCTTACTAAAATCCTTCTCAGTAAATCACTACATCTCATGTGTTGTGTACATCTAGAGACAGAAAATGTGTATTGTAATATTCTACGTACTCACACACGTCCTAGTGCGTTGAGGATTGACTTGAAAGATCTTGGTGTGAATCACAGGGTCTACTGATCGTTGGAACGTTTTGTAAGGACGCTTGATATAGACTACAAGATGTATATGATTCTTAACATTTTATGTTGTAGATTAAATGTATAAATATTTAATGGATCTTGACTGATTGAAAAAGAGTTTTCAATAAATAATTTTTATTTGATTATCGTGGCCTTACGCAAGTTTTGTTTTATTAAAAATTCGATCTTTATTAAAAGTTTAATTTTTAAATGGCCTCGAGCCACATGCTTCCGCCACGCACTTGCCGTGACAACCAACAAGTGGTATCAGAGAGGTCTTTATATATTTAGATGTTAAATTTTGTGTGGGTTTTCTTGCATTATTCATATAATATGAGATATGTATGAATGCATGAATGATAATGTTTTTTGAATGTATGAAAAATAATGGATCGTTAATTATATGGTGCTTATTGTGTTAGGCTTTGTTCTTTTAATTTTTCCTTAGATCTTGTGTAAGCTATTTTGGGGCGTAGGAACTTTTGTAATTTTATTTTGAATATTGATTGTAATTATTCCGATGACGAGAATATGAAGAACGTACTAGACGAATGATGGAGGAAAAAAAGTGAAATATGAATTCATTTAGAATTCTGGCGTAGGGCATAGGAAATTGAATTTTCGGCGTTGTCGCTGTTAATTAATGCTGACTGGCAATGTCGCTGGAATTTATTATTCCGGCGACGCCGCCGGAAAATTGACCGCGGCCTGCGGCGGATCCGGGGGTGTTGGTGGTTGGTGGAAACTGTTGCCACATTTAGGAAAGTTTCACACAAACCAAGATGCTAACTAACCCTATCACTGTAGAGTTTTATGATAACCCTAAATCTATCAACTATCCTTTTAAATTCTGAAAATAATGTAATTTTAAAATTAATTTTTAATTTTTAATTTTATGAAAATTAAAAATTAATGGGTTTGACGCAAGTTTGACCAGATCAAATAAAGTGTTTATTTAACTAAGTCATAATCAACTATTTTTAAAAGCATACTTATAGAAATTAATTTTAATTAAAAAAATATTTTTCCTAATTAAATAGGATTTTGTTTAAAGATTGAAGATTATAGAGATGGACATCAAAATGAGAATACAATATATTGAGAAATGTGTATTCTAAAAATCTGCTTTGTAATATTATTTGTTTATTTCAAAAGTTATAATTTAGAAATACTCAATGGTCACTCGGTCCATTATTATTTTATTTAATTATTTAGTTATTATATTTGATAACATGTTCATGCATTAGTCGATCACATGCCATACATGAAAATCCCACATAATTTTATATGATCATGCATCTCATATTTAGAAACATGATTTATTAGTATTGTCTTAATATGTTTATATGCATTGTTAATCAATTGCATGAACAATGTTAGGTTTTAATTAGTTAAAACTTGGTAATCACATCACACTAAGGGCTATAGTATCTTTTAGGATAACCGATTTTAGTAAAAATATTAAAGTTTGATGAATATAATTAATTAGTTAATCTAAGTTCACCTAATTATGACTTAGGCGCTTCAGAAGGTTAAAATGAACTTAGACCAATGATATTGGTATAACTAATTATTAAATATTCATAGGGTTATTATTTGAACCAGTGATTAATTTAGAATTAATTGATTAGTTAAAATGAAAACACATAATCCTAAAATAATGAGTAGAAGAATGTTGACATATCAATGTAACATATGATTTCCATCGTTAGTACAACACCGTGAGGTGCAGTAAGGGCCTCAAAATGGCTTTGTGTTCATCCCTTTAAGGAAGGTTTTAAGCTGTACCAATACCAAGGTTGGACTTCTTAAGAAGATGGGAGGAAGTGATATAGTTTAGTTTTGACCAACCCTAAGGCGACATATTCTAAATGAAGTCATGGAATCTGAAATGATGGGTTACACTCACAAAATCACAATCAAGCTTTCATGTGGATAGGATGAGAATGTCTCATAGACAGTCGTAGATTAATTTAGCTGACCCTAAGGCAACACATTAATCGTTGGGTTGTTTTATCGTGATTAGTAATTATTAATTTTTTTTGCTTATTATGTTGCATTCATGCATCACGTTTACTTTTCGAATTCTAGATATTTATCAATTATATTGAATCTTGTATGTTTTAAATTCCAGTTATCATTATTATATCTACCATGGGCAACCGTGTTACTGCTTTACTCGCTCTTGAAAAATTGAATGGTGATAATTTCGTACGATGGAAATCAGCCTGTTGTTAGTGCACCTAAGAATGTTAGGAACAAATACGATGCTTGGATCATATCAAACAACATAGCGTGTAATAACTATTTATTTAGTTATGTCTCAGACATTAGTATTATTAAACTCTTATGAATAAATTGAAATTTTTATTTTAAATTAAAGTGTGTTTATAAATTACTCAAGTCTTGAAACTTTCATTAATGAACGAAGAGTGAAGACAGATGCGTCTCCTGACAAACTCTTATGAGAAAGTTCAGAATGATATTCGCAGTCTTAGGATCGACTGGGCAATCGATTCCGATTACGACTGTTAGGAAGCCAGTCTTGGGGCATGGAAGTGAAGACTCAACGGTTAATCCAGACATGTTATGAACATGTGGAATAGACCGATAATAAATTAGTTTAGAGCCCAAAACCATTTACCAAGTTCTAAATCTAATTGTTACACCTTAAGGGTATTTTCATAATTATCTTAATTCAGATGTGAATACGTAGGTTGACTTAGTTAGTCACAATATTTGATATGTCAAATGAGTGAGTTCGAATTGGCGGGCACTATCTCGACTGTTAGGATTGTAATTCAATTAAGTTGGAGTTACGTAATTCACAGATATGAAAATTCGTGGTTCAATTGCGAAAGTAACAATATCACTTTATATTTTATTGATAGGTGTGTGAATAACTTAACCTGGCTAGGTATTCAATGAATTGAGTCATTGATTAAGATTTGTGAATTGTACGAGATAATTCACTATTATGTCTTTCTCACAATCAATAAATGAGTTAAGAAAATAAAAATAAGAGGGTAAAATGGTAATTTTATATTTCACTCTTGTTACTGATATTCACGATGAATATTATGTTAAATATTTTGCTGACCGTGAAAATAAAAGGGTTTATTTACACCAACACAAAGCGTAGCACGCATGAATCGAGAGTTGATTCGACATCAAGCCTATAGTGGGTCGTACGATATTAGGATTGAATAGGTCGAGAATTTATGGACATAAATTTGGCGGGTATTTAAATCCATTGCTTTGTTCACGTGGATCTATTCGATCTCAGATATAACTCATGAGAATAGGAACAGAGAAACGAATTAAATTAGATCAAAATGTGTTTTGGTGCGAAGACATATTTCCTACACCTATATGTGAAGAGATAACTTAATTAGTTAAGTATAAGGCCTTAATTTGAAAAGCAATTACAAAAACAAATCAAAACACTACGATCCGATCGTGGTGGAGAGTACTTACTATGAGAGTTTGTAGACTTTCTTAAGGAAGAATGTATTATTTCTCAGCTTACAACACATGGTTAGCCACAACCAAATGGTTTGTCAGATAGAAAGAATCGAACTTTGATGGATATAGTTAGATCCATGATGAGTTACTCATCCCTCCTAGATTCCTTCTAGGGATATGCCTTAGAAACAACGACATATATTTTGAACCAAGTTCTGTCGAAGACGGTGCCTAGTACACCATATGAAAGATGATATGGACGAAAGTCATATATTAACCATTTTAAAATATGGGGGGTGGCCAACACCTGTTCTAAAATCGAAGATAGGCAAATTGGCCAGTCGTTTAGAATTATGCATGTTCGTAGGATATCTTAAAGGAACAAAGGGGTCATCTTCTACAGTACGACTGACCAGAAAACATTCATTAGCACGAATGCTCATTTTATTGAAGAAGATTGCATTAAAAGTGTACAGCCGAAAAGCACAATTGTGCTAGAGGAATTATTGAATGATTGGACACTGACTCCTCAATAAAAAATGTTTCTGATTCAATAATGGAAGAACCACAACAAGATCTAGAGCCTATGGAGCCTCGACGTAGTGGAAAACTTGTGAGACAACCTGAGATGTATATGTCCTATGAAGAAGCTTTGACAGCTGTCTGAGATAAGGACCTTGGTGAACCTGTCTCCTACTCAGAGGCCATGGCAAGTCTTGAAGCAAACTTATGGTAAGAAGTCATGAACGTTGAGATACATCCGATGTACTCGAACGGAGTCTGGAAGCTTGTAGATCCTCTTGAAGGGGTAAAACCCATAGGATGCAAATGGAGAGGTTCAGATGGAAACATAGAGACATTCAAACCTAGGCTAGTAGCCAAGGACTACACCTAAAATGAATGTATAGACTACGAGGATACCTTCTCATCAGTGGCCATGCTTAAATCTATCTGAGTCCTTTTGTATTTGTTGCTGCCCTTGATTGTGAAATCTAGCAAATAGACATCAAGACTGCTTTTCTGAATGGCAATCTTGATGAGCGCATTTGTATGGCTCAACCAGATGAGTTCATGGAGAAAGGTCGAGAGGGTAAAGTTTGTGAACTGCAGAAGTCCATTTATGGACTTAAGCAAGCGTCATGATCATGGAATATTAGATTTGACGAAACTATTAAAACTATGATTTTTTTGAACAGTTAGTGCATAAGTCGTGTGTGTATAAGCTGATACATGAAGGGAATGTGGGTTTTCTAGTCTTGTACGTAGATGATATTCTACTCATTGAGAATGATGTAGGAAAATTATCTGATGCAAGATTTGGTTTGCAAAGCAATTTGATATAAATGATCCTGGAGAAGCTGCATTTGTCTTATATATTCATATCTTTCGAGATACGAAGAACAAACAATTGGCCCTGTCTCAAGCATCTTATATTGATAAAGTGTTGGATAGTTTCAGTATGCAAAATCCAAGAAAGGATTTCTTCCTATTATACATGGAGTTAGCCTCTCCAAGGAGCAGTCAACCAAGACTCCTCAAGAAGAGGAAAACATGAGAAAGATTCCTTATGCCTCAGCAGTAGGAAGTCTCATGTATCCAATGTTTTGCACTAGATCAGACATCCGCTATGTCGTGGGCGTGATCATTCATTTCCAATCTAATCCTGAAATCGAGCATTAGAATGCCGTCAAGAATATCCTTAAGTATATGAGGAGAACAATGAACTACATGCTTGTGTATGGAGGTACTGACCTGAATATGACGGGGTATACTGATTCTGATTTCTAAGCAGACAATGATTCTAGGAGGTTCACTTCATGATCGGTGTTCATCCTGAACAGTTGAGCAGTTGTAGGGAGAAGTATCAAGCAATCTTGCATTGTTGATGTTACCTTTGAAGCTAAATATGTGGTAGCCTGTGAAACTGCAAAGGAGTTTGTATGGCTTAGAAAGTTCTTGAAGACTCTAGAAGTTATTCCAGACGCTGACAAGCCCCTGACACTTTATTGTGATAACAGTGGGCTGTGGTGAATTCTAAGAAACTTAGAAGCCATAAGATATCTAAACACATAGAACGTAAATATCACCTGATTAGAGAAATTTTTCAGCGTGGAGACGTTGTGGTTACACATATTTCGACGGTCAATAACCTGGCAGATCCATTCATGAAGACTTTAAGCTATAAAGTTTTTTATGGTCATCTGGAGGGCTTGGGGATAAGAGATTGTACACGTCTACTTTAGTCCAAGTAGGAGATTGTTGGAATATGTCCATAAAGTAGCGTGTAATAACTATTTATTTATATTTAGTTATTTCTCAGACATTAGTATTATTGAATTCTTATGAATAAATTGAAAGTTTTATTTTAAATTAAAGTGTGTTTATAAATTACTTAAGTCTTGGAACTTTGGTCAACGAACGAAGAGTAAAGACAGAGACGTCCCTAGACAAACTCTTTTGAGAAAGTTCATAACGATATTCACAGTCTTAGGATCGACTGGACAATCGAATCCTATTACGGCTGTTCAGTTGAACAAAGGATGCCAGTCTTGGGGCATGAAAGTAGAGACACAATCGATTAACCTAGACATGTTATAAACATGTTGAATAGACCGGTAACAAATTATTTTAGAGTCTAAAACCGTTTACCAAACTCTAAATCTAATTGTTACACCTTAAAGGTATTTTCATAATTACCTTAATCCTGAGGTGAATATGTAGTTTGACTTAGTTAGTTACAATCTTTGATGTGTCAAATGAGTGAATTCGAATTGGCAGGCAATACCTTAGCTGTTGGGATTGTAATTCAATTAAGTTGGAGTTATGTGATTCACAGATATGAAAATTCGTGACTCATTTACGAAAGTAACAATATCATTTTATGCTTTATTGACGGGTGTGTGAATAAATTAATCTAGCCAGGTATTCAATGCATTGAGTCATTGATTAAGACTTGTGAATTGTACGAGACAATTCACTATTATGTCTTTCTTATTCACAATCAATAAATGAGTTAAAGAAATAATACAAGAAGGCTAAAATGATAATTTTATATTTCACTCTTGTTACTGATATTTATGATGGATATTATGTTAAATTATTCTGTGAACCGTGAAAATAAAAGGGTCTATTGGCACCAACAGAAAAAGTTATGTGCATGAATCGAAAGTTGATTCAGCATCGAACCTATAGTGGAGTAGTACGATGTCAGGATTAAATTGGTCATGAATTTATGGAGATAAATTCACCAGGTATTTGAATCCTTAGCTTTGTTCATGTCGGTATATTCGATCTAAAAAATAGCTCATGAGAACAAGAATAGAGAAACAAAGTAAATTAGATCAAAATGTATTTTGGTGCCAAGTCATATTTCCTACACCTATATGTGATGAGTGATGTCACTTAATTATTTAAGTGTGATTATATGTATTGAAATTAATTAGTTTGTTATTTTCTTAATTAATGGATAATTAGTGAATAAAAAATAAATAAATTAATTAATTGATAATAATAAATTAGATTGATGAATCTAGATATAACTCTAACTATAGGGAATATTATAATTTTCGGCAATTATGAAAATTTGGAATGAATTTTAGAAATTTAAAAAAATATGGGTATATTTATAAATATCAAAAATGACATTCTATCAATATCTAATAGTAATATGATTGCAGATACATCTTGGATAAGATACAATTGCTTTTTAACAAAGCAAAAAGAGAAAAACATTTTTCCCACCCTCCCTGTTGTCGCTGAAAAGTATATTGAAGGAGAAAATTTTCGATTTTTCTTCATCAATCATTTTGAGTGCCTACACTCAAATTCTTACACAAAATTCTCGTGAGATATATTTATGAAATTAACGGGTGTTTGTTGGTGGATGAAATTCATAAATCGTTCTTGGAGTTCAAGTCCATGATTCGGATCCCGAAGCTTGAAGAACACGAAGAACGCTCGAAGGAATTCCGTCAGTTTAAAAATTCTTCGATACAAAGTATAGGTGAAAAAATTATTTCTAACCTTATCTTCTCGTTTAATGTCGTTTATGCATAATCGCACGTTGTTTGGTTTTAAGTTATTTAATTTAATTAAATAAGTTAATTAGAATTTTTTTGATATTCCGCCCACGAACTATTCGTGGTTCAAACTTATTTTTAATTAATTTTAAAACCAACCGGTCCCAACACGGATAACCAAGCATGAAAGTATGAAGATTGCCTATGATATTATGGAATCTCTATCAGTGATGTTTAGGCAGCAGTCTGATTAAAGTCGTCATGAAGCCATTATGAGCTATATGACGACTAAAATGAGAATGGATACTTCTGTGTGAGAACATGATCAATATAACGCATGAGGTAGAAGTACATGGGGTGACCATTGATACTTGATTCAAGAGCCACTAACCATGCATGTTCTTCTTTGGAGATGCTTGATTTGTCAAGGGAGTTAGCTGATGGCGATGTCTTTTTGAGAGTTGACAGTGATGCGTTCATGTCAGCTAAAGTATTAGAGACAGTCCATTTACTTTTTGGATATAATTATTTAGTTTTGAACAATATTTATTATATTCGTGAGTTTTCGAGAAATTTGATTTCTCTTTCATTTTTGCAAGAACAGTTATTCGAAGTTTTAAAAGAGTTATTATTTCTAAGAATTGATTCGATATTTGCCATTCTAAAGTTATAAATGAACTGTATATGCTTAAACCAACTGAACGTGCGTTAAATAATTCTGAATTACTTAAAACAGCAAAACCTAAAAGTAACAAATGACAAAACGTTTCTCATGATGATGATAACACATATTTTTGGCATTTTAGGTTATGACATATTAGTCTAGATAGGTTAAACAGGTTAATAAAACATGGAGTTTTGAGAGAATTAAAAATTAGAACTCTTCATATTTGTGAATCTTATCTAGAGGGTAAAATGACCAAGAGATTTTTCTCTGGAAAAGGGTCAAAGAGCCAAGGAACCACTAGAGCTAGTGCATAGTGATGTCTGTGTACCGATCAATGTACAAGTTAGATGAGAGTATGAGTATTTCGTTATTTTTATTGACGAGTACTCAAGATATGGTTATACTTACCTAATGGAAAGAAAGTCTGAATTTTTTGGAAATTTTAAAGACTTCAAACTGAGGTTGAAAAGCAATTAGATAATTCATTAAAAACCCTTCGATCAGATCGATGTGGTGAATACTTAGATTTAAAATTCAAGGATTACTTGTTGGAGTATGGAATCCTATCCTAACTTACAGCACCTGGAATGCCACAGAAAAATGGTGTTTCAGAAAGGAGAAACTATTCCTTATTGGATATGGTTAGGTCGATGTTAAACTACTCATCATTACCACTTATATTTTAGGGATATGCATTACACACTGCTACATACATTTTGAATGTAGTGCCTCTTAAGTCTGTAAGCAAGACATCTTTAGAGTTATGAAATGGCTCAAAGCCCAGTTTGCGTCATTTCCGTATATTGGGGTGTCCAACTCACGTTCTTAGATCCAAGACTGGAAAGTTAGACTCAAAGTCTGAAGTATGCATATTCATTGGCTATGCACCAGAGACTAGAGGTGGGTACTTTTATAGTCACAATGATCAAAAGGTGTTTGTATCAACAAATGACACCTACCTTGAACACAGATATATGAAAAACTGTAAACCTCGAAGCAAAGTAGTTCTTGAAGAATTAGCGACTGATGAGATCAGACCACCTTCAATTTCTACTGATAAACAACAAACCACAGAAATCACAGTTCCTGCAATGGAAACCCCGGTGCAACATCGTAGTGGGAGGCTTATGAGACAACCAGTTCGCTACGAACTAGAGGCACATGTCCTAGTGTAAGACACTAATAAGGATGATCCATGATCTTATGAAGAAGCAATTAATTAATGATCCTAAAAAGGAGAAATGGCAAGATGCCGTGAACCAGGAAATGGAATCTATGTATTCCAATTCCGTTTGGGAACTTGTAGATCCACCTGAAAATGTCAAGCCCATTGAATGTAAATGGATATTCAAGGAGAAAAGAGGTGCAGATGGGAAAGTAGAGACTTTCAATGCACGGTTAGTAGCCAAGGGCTATACACAAAGGGAATGAGTCGGTTATGAAGAGACAATCTCCCCTATGACCACGCTAAAATCCATTTGTATCCTTTTATCCATAATTGCTAATTTTGACTATAAGATATGGAAAATGAACATCAAGACAACTTTTCTGAATAACTCTCTTGAAGAAATCATCTATATGATGCAATTAGAAAGGTCCGTAGAAAAGGGACAAGATCAGAAAGTATGCAAGTTGCTTAAATCTATTTATGGATTAAAACAAGCATCTAGATCTTGAAATCTTACCTTTGATGAGATTATAAAGTTTTATGGATTCAAGCAAAATATTGATGAAACATGTGTTTATAAATACGTCAAAGATAAGATAGTGGTTTTCTTAGTTCTTTATGTTAATGATATTCTACTTATTGGGAATGATGTAGAAACTCTATCAAAGGTAAAGAAGTGGTTAGCTGAGAAATTGTAAATGAGATATTTGGGAGAAACGAGCTATGTTCTGGGCATCCAATACCTAAGTGATAGAAAGAAGAAGCTCTTGACCCTTTCTTATACATCTTATATTGATAAGGTGCTGGAGAAATTTTCTATAGAGAATTCCAAGAAAGATCAAATACTGACTAGACATGAAATTGTCCTTTTCAAAGAACAATTTCCTAAGATACTTCAGGAGGAAGAGGATATGAGAAAGGTTCTCTATGCTTTAACAATTGGAAGTCTCATGTATGTCATGTTGTGTACGAGACTAGACATCTGTTAGACAGTGAGAATTGTTAGTCGTTATCAATCGAATCCAGGTTTGGAACACTGGATTACAGTAAAACATATTCTCAAGTATCTTAGGAGAATGATAACTATATGTTTGTTTATTCAGGTGGAGACCTGAACCTCAGTGGATATACTGATTATGATTTTCAATTAGACAAGGACAGTCGATACTCGACATCTGGATCAGTATTCACCCATAGGTGGATGAGCTGTAGTCTGAAGAAGTATTAAATAATATAACATTGCATATTCCACTATATGAGATGAATATATAGCGGCTTGTGAAGCTGCGAAAGAAGCGGTATGGTTCATAAAGTTCTATACTTATCTGGAAGTAGTTCCAAGTATAAACAAGCCACTGATCATGTACTGTGACAACAGTGGGGCGGTAGCGAGTTCCAAGGAACTAAGGAGTCACAAGAGGGGCAAGCACATATAGAGAAAATATCATCTTGTAAGATATATTGTGCTTAGAGAGGATGTGACTGTTATGAAGATAGTGTCAGAACAGAACATGATTGATTCTTTTACAAGGGCACTTCCTGCGAAATCATTTGAGAGTCACGTGCGTAACATGAGATTGACAAAAATACCACATTTGCATTAGGGAAAGTGAGAGATGGTTGGGGTTATGCCGTCAAAGCATGTGTATTGACATTTTGATATGATCAAATTTAATGAGGATTACATTTTCCTTATAATTATTCTTTTAAATTATTGTTGAATAATTTATATAAATATCCAAAAATTTCATATTCATTAATGAGACTATGATCTTGTATTGGTACGAGAGGATTATGATCATAGATAATGAATAAGATTGTTAAAAACATATTAAGGTATGAAATTTTTAATGAATGGTTGCTAGTACTGTTCACTAAGTATTATGAATGCGTGTGATCTAGATTCAGATCATTGATGTGTATAGATATCTTAGTGAATGTACTTTATATAATGAGATTATATATGACTGGACCGATGTGAATTAATATCTTTATCAACGTGTCGTTTATCATAAAACTTTAATACACATCAATTCGATGATCATATGTAGATCAGTCTAAATCCTGAGTAGTCATAAAATTCTATGCATGTATACTGGATCTTTTGATTCACTCGTTAAAATTTGTTTGTAAAACAAGTTAGTGACTTTTATTTTGGAGATTCAGTGATGTGGACGACTGGGAACATGATCTTTCAAATTTGGAATCCAACTTTCCTAACGGATCGTATATTGGTTCTCTTACATGTTAATTCGTTTAAATGGTTATTGAGCTCAAATTTATAATACGATTATAAATTAGTCATTCACTAGTGGATTAATGTTACTTAAGGATCAATAGGTATTTAGAGGGGTAAACGGTAATTTTGATTAGCTCTAATTTACAAATCAATAATTGGATGACAGAACTACATAAAATGATTATATAAGTGGACTATATGAGAATACTCTATAAATACATCCTATAATCATTAAAAATTCAATTCCATATCTATAGTGGAGAAATAATAGAATTAATAATCTGGTTTATTGGAGCTTAGGATTACAAGTTCATGGTTCCCACTTCTGTACTACGTAGTATATGGTGTGAATATTTCAGGACATGAGAAAATGACTGACTTGTAAAATGAATTTTTATTCTGGAACAAGTACATAATTATGAAATAATTATGTGTGATTAATTAATTAAGAATTGATTAATTAAATTATATGTATAATTATTGATTATTTTTCTAATTATTGATAAGTGATACAGAATATCTAATTTATGAAATTAGATAATTAAATTATTATTAGATAATAATTTGAATACACCAAATCTTTTATTTGTGAAATAACAGATAAGTTAGTTGATAGAAATAATCAGATACATTAATTTTGAATTAACTGATATCTAAATATTTATCTGATTAAAATAAATATTTAATTCACAATAATTGTCACGTGTCAATCACTGATTGGGTATTAAAGATTGACATGGACTACTGTAGTGCCACATGGACTACTGTAGTGCCACACGACACTACATGGCGTCGTGGGGCACTGTGCTACCTCGCGACATACTGTAGTACCGTGTAACACTATATTTGTGCATAATGGCAGTGGCTCGCATTATAATTGAAAATTTTATAATTAATATATTATTTCAGTTTATCTCTAAAAAATCTAATACGCCATTATCTAGAAAATATAGATATATTATTCTAATGGCCTCAGTTGATAGATCATTTCATCAAAAAATTTGAATTGAGAATACAATTGGTGTCAGAGTGATTTTTCTCTGTGATTAATAGTTAATCAAAACTCTAAAAGAATAATCATCGTGTTCTTTTAGAGATTCGTCACACTAAAGTCATTCTTAGTAAATCTCTAGTTCTCATGTATTGAGTACATCTAGAGACAAAAATGTCTTGTAATATTCTATATTCTATATTGACTTAGGAGAACTTGGTGTGGATCTCAGAGTTTACTGATCATTGGAACGGTTTCGTGGGATGGAGGATCGATCGGTTTTGCAAGGACGTTTGATATAGACTTCAAAAGGTATATGATTCCTAACCTTGTATGTTGTAGATTTAATATATAAATATATAATGAATCCTGACTGATTGAAAATGTGTTTTCATAAAAAAAAATTATTGGTTATCGTGGCGTTGCGTAAGTTTTATTTTATTAAAAGATTCGATCTTTAAAAGTTTATTTTTTAAATGGCATCGAACCACACACTTCCGCCACGCACGCATCACGACAACCTACACCTAAAACATTAGAGGGCTCAATGGCTTTCTAAAACATGTAGATGTGAGGAAGCTAAGTAGGGATCACCATCTTTCCCTTTGTTCAATTAGTGAAACCAAAGTCAAATGCTCTAATTTTGACAAAATATCTAAGGTTGTATTCCCTTATTCGGAGAGTATGGCCAACTATGATTTACTGTTTGTGGGAGGATCTGGGTAGCCTGGAATAGCAATAACTTAGACCTTAGGGCCCATTTGGTACCGGTTTTCTGCATGGTAAACTTATTTTTAAGCACTTTTTCATGTTTGTTACAAGTATTCTTATTTGTCATGGTAAAATTATTTAGTCTGGTTAAATAACAATCTCACATTACTTTCCCTATCACTTTCGCTCAAAAATCTACTTTACCAAATAACTTTCCCAACTCACTCACTAAATCTTTTATATTTTTTAAAATAACTTTTACTTTCTTAAATCCCCATAAAAATATCATTATTTATTTCAATTATTCCTACTTAATTTTGATATTTTATTTTTTTCAAGACCAAAGTCTCACAAAAGTGTCATAAAATATCTCGATCTTAGAATCCCATCATATTCCCTTCCAGTCCTAGTGGAACTAAACCGGTCCCGATATCGAGTTTTGAGATTTTTTTCGTTCCTTCCGTCCTTTGTCCCGAAAGGCCCGTCCGTAAACTCATCTCGGAGTCGTCTCGTGAGATTAAGATATGTACGTTAATTAGAATGAATGAAATAAAATATTATGTTTGAATTAATGATAGATAAACTCTTCATATATTCATGATATGAATTTAAATGATTTAGATAAATGTTAATAATATCAAATATTTTTCAAAATTAAAAATTATTTCATTCCCTAAAATAAATATTATTCATAAACTATCAATGTTTAAAAATTACTAAATTATAACCTGTGACCTATTATTATAATATTAAGTGAGGGGATTTTTGGTATTAAGAGAAAAATTAAAACTAGATGGAGGGTTTGTATCTTTTGGACAAAACTCACAGGGTGTCTATGTGCTTTTCCCAATATTAAACTGAAGAAATTAAACGTCCAAGAAATTAAGTATGGAAAGTAAAATGCACGTAAATAAAAGAGAGTAGGGAAGAGAGATATTTGACACACAATATTTTGAAGTGGTTCAGGAAAACACATCCATACGTCCTCACTACAAGGATCCTCCTTAAAGATTTTTCTCAAACGATCTTCTTATAGATGAAGATCAAACCTTAATAATGCAGCTCGGTCGAAATCTTTTGAATCTCTTACAAAATTTCTCACCTCTCAAAGAGTAGATCTCTCAATTTTTTGCTCACAATTTGTACTAGCTTCTCTACTAGAAAATATCTCAAAATCTCGCTCAAAATACAAGTCTCTAAAAAAATAAGACACTACAGCACTTCGTTGGAGAGGAGTGGAGAGAAGTGGAGAGGTGTGGTGGAATGACAAAGCCGTGGGGTATTAATAGTGTTGAAAATCACTGTTGAAACCGGTTTGAGAACCTGACGGACCGGTAGTCAATTAAGGAACTTTTTCCTTTTTGACTACCAGTCACCTTGATTTCTCAAACAGTCTGACCGATTTTAGCAATTAGGCAAATAATTTTCATAATTGTAAAATGGATGCACCAGTCAGTCTGGTCCCAAATGGTATTTATGTTCGCAATTTTCATGTAATTTCATTCAATCTTTTCACGATTTACTTCTAAAAACCAAATCTCTCACGAGACAAACCCTAATCATGTCTGTGTACTTTTTCCTTTAATATTTAACATCATCGTTACTTTATTTATTTAATTACTTCTTTATTAAATATTGCTTGATTGTTATAATTTATTATTCATTTTATATTTCAAACAGTATTATTATTCTATCAAATATTTCTTTTTAAACATTCTCTAAGGAAGAGGTACGCGAAAAATAAGGGCACTTACTGTGAGTTCCATAAGGATTATGGTCACCACACCTATAATTGTTTGACTCAGAAAAGAGCTCAAGTGTCTAATAAAGGAGGGACATCTGCAGGAATTTTAAAAGGATGGGAAAAACACGCACCTGAGGATTGAGGATGGGGAGAGTCCATCCGAAGGGGAGAAGAAACCGCAAGGTCATGCATGTAATTCATGGGGGCAACGCCAGCGGTGGATCAACCAATACTGCCCCAGGTGTCCAGTTGCATGTTTTTGCCCTCGAATCCTCCTCCATAACTCAGTCAAGATCATTACAAGAAAATTCACCTATGGCGGTGGTTTTTTTGGTCTTTGACGACGGTTTTAACGCCGCCAAATTGATCGCCGTAAATATTTTTTGTGGTAGTTTTCCCAACCGCCGGAGGACCGTCGACAAAAGTGCATTTTTGCTGGCGGTTTGCAAACCGCCGCCATAGGGTGAATTTATTTCAAAAAATTGAAACGTATGTCTCATTCAGCTGTACTCTTCACAAAAGGTGGCACACGTATGTTCCCTTCAGATTTCTTTATGCTTCCGACATATAGATCAATTAACCCAAAAAAAGTACATGGAGCATGATTGCAAAACATAATTAAAGAGTGCCTCGGTATTTAACCTTCTCTTTTTAATGATAAGAAGTACAAAAATATAAGCATGCAATTCCAAAGTTAGAATAAAAATATAACCAAGAATTCTAAGCACCAACATCAATTTATGATTCAATGTAGAAAAGCATGTGGTTCTTGTTAATATAAACTCATGTTCACTACCATAGTTTTCACTCACAAAAAATAAAAATACAAAGTAATCTCATAAATCCATAATAAACTGCATATTAATTGTAAAGCAAAATAAAAATACAAAGTAATAACATATGTTTATTTAATGAACACGAACCAAGTAATGTAATTGCAAGTTAATTTCAGCTCACCTTATTTTTTTTAATCTCTATGTTCCTCTCACTACTCTAGGAAAAGGTGCATCCCAAATATAGATTCAAATGAAATAGGAATGACTCTGCTATCACCTCAAAGATATAAGCATTTGAAACCTGTAAATTGGTCAAAAAAGAAAGGGAGAAAATCACTACTACTTTAAAAAAGAAAATCAAAACTACCATTAGCTAAATCAAGGGTAAAAACAAAAATGAACAACCTTACGATGAAAAATAAAAAGAAAAATCATTGAGTTAGAGAACATCTGCAAATAAAATCACGGGAATTGTTCCGTAAACTTAATAAACACTCAATACTCAGAAGTCTGGACATTAAATTAGCCCTTCTTTACTTTAGACCCCACCGTCTGTCCTTGAACCATAAGAAATGTACTTTGCTAGCTTTTCTATAGAAGTGGAACTCAAATCATCCAAACTTCAAAACATTTTCCATTTCTCGTTTTGTTCTCACCATTTCCATGTGGAGAGAGAGGATTAAGACAAATAAGCAGCGGCTTGTACATATATAAATAATAAACGCTTGATTTATAGCATCCACTAAGATATTTAAATTCTGAGGAAAAAGAGTGGTACTTCAATTTCTTCCAATCACTAACCAACAAAAGTTCAATTCCTAGCTTCACGAGTTGTACACTCCTTTCTTTTTTCTTCTTCTGGAGCTTGCTTGCAGCTTCTGTTATGGTAATGGAGGAAAATTCAGCAACTAATTGTAGAGAAGACACTGTAAACTACAACATGGAAGCAGAAGCTGGAGAAGAAGAAAGAGACCCAGAAAGCAACTCACTGAAGCAGCCACTTATCAAGAGAAACAGAACACTCTTATCCAATCCGTTAGCCATTATTGGAGCCAAAGTTTCCCATATAGAAAACCTTGACTATGAGTAATAATTACAGCAATTTCTTCCCATTTCTCTGTTCTAACCACTGAATTCTTCTTCTCTATTAGTAATTTTAATCGGGTTTTTTATGCCGAATCAATGAAAACGATCCATTCAGGCAGGATTGAAGAAGTAGATCTAGAGTCCAAGTATTGCAGTACATATTCTTGAGAGAGACAGAGTTACCAGTAGATGGACAGTGATGGGTGGAAGATTAACGACGGCGAGAAGCGATCGGGAGACAACATGGCAGAAAAAATCGCGTGAGAGATGGTTCGGCTGGAAAGTCACAGCTTAAAGGTTTCAAGGGAAAAGACGTGAGCAAGGGGAAAGGCGTTTTAAAAGAACTTTTAGTGGCGATTTTTAAAAAATACTGCTAAATATGTACTTTTAACGGCAGTTTGTAAAAACCGCTGCCATACATCGATTTCTTGTAATGAATAGAGGTGGTTTTGTCAAAGCCGCCGTCAAAAGTTTTACCACTTTTTTTACGGCGGTTATTATAACCGCCATCGTAAAACCGTCGCGAAATATCATTTTTCTTGTAGTGAATGTACCTGATAAGGCTTAATTTTATATACATTTTCATAACTTTAAATCTTATTTTTTTGCTTAATTAAAATGTTTTCATTATCATTTATCTTCATTCTTTTTATGTTTATCAAATGATCAGGTTATAGAAGAATTATGAAAGGCAAGCCATACATGGTCGATTTTTGAGCAAGTACAGAAAGATGTAGAAAATTTCATCCGACGATTTATTGTGTTTCAATCATTTGAAAGATTTTTAGAAGGATTTTTTGGACAAGGTGGAGATTGAAGTTAAGACGTTAAAGAATCTATGTTTATTTTTTTCAAAATTTTTGGTAGAGCCGTCTTGGATGATTTTTTAGGCTCAGATTATTCTTCTCTCTTCTATTTGATATTTTCTAATTTTCAATAATGTTTTGAATTAATAACTTTGTTCTAGGGCTAAGATGTAGCCTAGGTATGAAGATACAAATTCTATCATTTATGTTATTTACGTTTGATTAATCCATGTTGAGTGTTTATTATTGTTCTTAATGCTTTTGAATTCTTGATCTCCATTTGGGTGATATGATGTACATGATGAGACCGAGAGATAATTTATGATAAAAGCTTAGCTCTTATAGTAAACACCATGAATAGAGCAAAAGACAGAGATGTGTAAACAAGATTTGTGTCTTTCGATCTAGGAAATCCATAGAACTTAATGAATCTTCAAGTGTTTAAATTCACATAGAGTTATAATGGGTTAATCGGTGAAGGTGTTTTTAGTATTGATTGAGAGAAAATAGTAAATAAATTAGGCATTTTCGTCATCAACATAGAGAATTAGAATTTCGCATGAATTTAGGAATTGTACTAGATTAGAATTTATGAATATTGGAATTGTATTCAATTAGTTAGCCTTCTAATTTGATTAAGTAATTTAAAAATCTAGTTCTAGTTTTATTTTCTTTATTTTAATTCTTAGTTATGCAAATTGCAACTTATCTTACATTTTCAAACAATAAGAATAATCGATTATCTAGATGGTATTCGGTCTAGAGAATTTATGTAATTAATTGGTTAGATTATCCTCGTGGTTTTGATATTTTATTAATAACTCTGTTACTTGAATGATTTGGTGCACATATTGAGATATGCATCATATTTTTAGCGCCGTTGCCGGGATAATTTAAGTTAAATTAATATTGTTACAATCCATGTTTGATACTAGATTGGCTTTATTTTTCTCTTTCTTATTAATTTCTATTTTATTTAGCTGGTTAATTTTATTTTTATTTATTCAAATTAAAAAAAACAAATCTCTAGGCGATTTAGGTTAAAACTCTGAATTTTTTTGTCTTTCACTTTATTCGATATCCTTAGCAAAGTTCTGATTTTATTATGTTGATATTCCTTATTTTAGGTTTTCTCTTATTTTTCACCTACCAAGTTCATAGAGATGACAAGTTATATCACTTCATTTTTGTAACATGATATGGAGTCTCTTTATGATGCTTGAGAGAGATAGAAAGAGTTGTTAAGAAAATGTCCACATCAAGATTTTCTAATTTAAATGTAGTTCAAACATTTTATGATGTGACGACCGGGGAAGCATTGCACAATAAAACAATCGTGGATTGCTTATGAGATGCTTGAGGTTATGCAAGCAAAAACTATTACATACTAAATGAATATGCCATGCCAAAGAGAGTGGTTAGACTATACGAGGTGGATGCATTTATGGCGTTGTCGACTCAAATTGCCACTCTTCAAAAGCAACTAGGGATCACGAGCTTCATACTTTTCACACTCCTATCCAAATGTGTGATTTTTTTGAGCACCAAAGCCTCCTACATCTTTTCAACCTCGAGAAAAGAAGGCTAACTTGGAGGAAGCTCTTGCTCAACTCACACTTAGAACCTCTTAATTCATGGAGGAAGAAAAGAACGTCCTTTTAAAGCCAAGCAGCCTCAATCCACACAATCTTGAAGTTCAAATAGGGCAAGTGGTTAATTTACTCTTGGGAAGGCCTCAAGGAGCGTTGACAAGAAACGCTGAGACAAATACCATGGAACGTGTCAAAGCTTTACTTTGAGGAGTTGAAATACTTTGGAGAAGCCGTAAGAGAAGGAAGAGGCCGAAGTTCATGGGGTCTTGAAGAGAAAAAAGGAAGCCACAATACCCTTGAAACTGATTCCAAAGAGGAGACACCAAGCAGCCCCACGACTTCACAACACGATCTAATTCCCCAATAATCCTTCACCGTGTGAACCACCTATTTTGCTTCCTCAAGATATGCTGGAGCAAATGCCCATCTACGCAAAATTCATGAAGGAGATTTTGACCAACAAGAGAAATTTGGAAGAACATGAGACCATAATGCTTATTAAGGAGTGTAATGCCATACTTCAAAAGAAATTGTCTCCAAAGCTTAAAAATCCAAGGAGTTTTACTATTCCTTGTATAATAGGTAATTTTCATTTTGATCCCCAAAAAACTTTATTACTATCGGGGCCGTTTCTTGTCACTCGAGTCTTTTCTTATGGTACGATTGAAGCTCATCATGATAACAAAAGAACGTTCAACGCCAATGACTAGAGATTGAAGCCTTACTTCGATAGAGAATTCAACTAGCAAAAGACTCCATCAAATTATACAGCCCCGAGAGAAAATTAGAGAAAGTCTAGCTAACAACTATAACTAAAAACACTTCTTGGTAGGCAATCCAAGTTTTCTAAACTCAATTTTTCTTTATTTATATCATTTTCTATTACTCGTTCGCACAAGTTTCGGGAGGGCTTCAATCGATCAAAGTTACAACCTTCCAAGTTTAGCATGCACGTGCAACACGAGGAGTTTCTCTCTTTCCATCTATTTTCTATATTCTTCCTTTTGTTTTAAACATTGAGAACAATGTTTGACTTTATTTGGGGGTCGAGAAACATTTAATTCCGTTATTTTAAAAAAACCAAAAACACAATTATTTCTTTAGAGTTTGTTTTTGGTTTTTGTTTGACGATTAAAAGTCAACGATAAGATGTTCGTAATGCAATTAATCCAATATCCAAATAGTATTAGGTCTAGAAAATATATGTACTTAAAAGGTTAGATTATCCCATAGGTTCAACACTCTTTATAACTTTATTACTTGAACGATTTAGTGCACTTGCTAAAATACGCATCACCGCCATCAACACGTTGGACGGAGACACCAATAGAGTTCATCACCCTCACGATGATGTCTCAGTCATCTCCTTTGATGTCGGCAATTGCCTCATAAAATGGACCCTCATGAATCAAGGGAGTGTCACATACATCATATACTTCCCAACATTAAAGAAGATGGGGTGCCTGACTCCAATATTGCTGGGCCAGAGTCTGAGTTTGTGTGAATAACAACTCATCACCAAGATCGTTGAGGCATTTCTCTCCCAATGAAAGCTAAGACCATTAACCTCATGACCGAGTTTCACATGTTTGAGGGGGATTCACCCTATGATTTTATCCTCCGTTGATTGTGGCTTCATTCCATAAGAGCAATCCTTTCAACAATACACTAGAAGCTCAAGTTTTCAACTCCCAGAAGGGATATGAGATATCGGAAGAGATCAAGCTATCGCCATAAGTTGCTACCTTGCTAGTTTCAAGAAAAGCTCTAAATAGCAACCATGGGACGTGGGACTCAGACCAAGATTGTCAGGATCGCAATCCTACCTAGGATCGGTGGAAAGGTATAGGATCGAGGATCATAAAAACCTATCAATTCTTATTAATTTATTAGTAAAAATAGATCTATGCTAATAATACTTCAATATATTGAAAAAATGATTATATACCACCAAATCATCTACATATTAAATAAAACTAACATCAAGTCATCTAAAACAACATAATATTAAGTAGAGTTCACATGAAAATAAATATGTGATTCCCTAGATAAAAGCTTTCAAACTATAAACGATAAATAAATAAATATTAAAGATAATTATTAATTAAATATGTTAAGATCATTATTTTAATACATTAGTTTTGAGAGTGTTTGATTTATAAGTTAAAATTTAATAATCTTGAAACAATAAAAAATAATGTCTAAATATAATAAAATAGTGGTGGGGAAATTCATTCTAATTTTGATAGTGTAAGTCATAAAATAAATAATTTGAAGTGTCATAAAAATAGTCTAATATTTAATTATATAAAAGATATTCATTTTTATTACATACATAAGCATAATTGGTACAATGATTAAATGATCATTATTATAAAATATAAATAAATAAATATGTAAAGATAATTATTGATTAAATATGTTAAGATCATTATTATAAATTTATAATACATTAATTTAAGAATGTTATAAGTTAAAATTTAATAAGTTTGTAATAATAATAAAATTGATGTCTCAATAATATAATAGTATCGGCGAAATTTGTTCTAATTTTGATAATTTTAAGAGGTGTACATGTAATTTTGATAACTTTAAGAGGTGTAAATCATAAAAAAAAATTGAAATGTCATAAAAATAGTTAAATGTTTAAATAAATATAAAAAATATTAATTTTTGTTACACAAGTTTAGTTGGTTGAGTGGTTAAATGGTCATGTGAGAACCTTTGCCAAAGGTTCAAATCCCACCATCAACATTATTTTAATAACAATTTCGAAATCAAGTAGTTTACTTAAGCACCAGGATCGGTGCCGGATCGCGATCCCATGCGATCCCACGATCCAGATCGCGATCCCATGCGATCCCACGATCCAGATCGTGATCATGCACCGATCTTGCTAAAAATGATCTTCTACACGATCCGGATCGCTGACCCCTCCAAGAATCGTATGATCATATGATGCGGATCGTGATCCTAACAACCTTGACTCAGACCTAAGTTTGATATTCGAGATAGAGTCCCCATTGAGGAAATAAAGTATATGATCATTCACCTGATTGATCCAATTAGAGTAGTTCATGTCAGTGCACACTTAAGAGAATTCTGAGGGGACAACGTATTACCTTCTTGAAAGAGTATTTAAAGATGTTCACATAGTCCATTACGATCATGTCAGGGATCAACCCCTCAGTCACACAAGCTAAAGGTAGACCCCTCCACAAGCATGTTCGCTAGAAGTAGAGAAAGTTCTTCCAATAAAGGAATCAAGTCATCAATAAGGATGTCCAAAGGTTATTTGATGCAGGCTTCATTTGTGAAGGTTAATATCCTGATTGGTTGGCCAATGTTGTGGTGGTAAAAAAGAAAAATGGAAAGTAAAGAGTCTATATCAACTTCATGGACCTGAATAAGATGCGTCCGAAGGATAGTTTCCCACTATCCAAGACTTGTTGATGTTATGGTTGGTCATAAAAAGTTGAGCTTCATGGGACGCATTATCCGGGTACAATTAGATCCTCATGCACCATCCATACAAGAAAATAATTTGTTCATCAGAGAGTAAGGGACATACTGTTATAAGGTCATTCCTTTTGTATTGGAAATAATGGAGCCACGTATTAGAGATTGGTCAACAAGATGTTTGGACGCCATCTCGACCGAATCATAGAGGTCTACATAGACAACATTTTGGGAAGGTCACTTCCAGCCTGAGACTATGTTTCACACATAAGCCAGTCTTTTAAGGTATTTAACCAATATAACATGAAATCCACTCCTTCAAAATCTACCATGTGGTTTCTTTAGGAAAATATCTCAGCACCATAGGTGAGATCGAGGCTAACCCAAATCAGATCAACGTCACACTAAACATGATTGCGCCCGCTTTATCAAAGAAGTACATAAACTCACTAAGAGACTCACCGACCTTAGTCGTTTCATCTCATGGCCTCTATTAAGTGTCTTCCCTTCTTTGACATTTTGAAGGAAAGTAAGAAATTCAGGTGTGATGAATGATGTGACATAATCTTTGTTGAACTCAAAACATACCTGACATCCTCACCACCGCTCTCGAAATTGATAATGGGGAATTCATTTTCCTTTATCTCACTGTATAAGACGCGACCACCAACTTCCTATCTACTAGATCAATAAAACTTTACTTAATGCTGAGACCAGGTTCTTTCAAATGGAAAAGTTAGATCTCAGACTAGTCACCTTAGCTAGGAAGTTAAGAATGTACTTTAAAGTCATACTGTAGTGATCTAAACCCTACATCTCCTTAGAGTTGTACTCTATAAGCTGGATATGTCAAGAAGAAAAATAAAATTGGACCTGGGAGAATTTGATATCATGTTTGTACCTTAGACTACTATCAAGGCATATGCATAAGCAGATTTTAGGGTGGAGATGCACCTCCAACAATAGCAAGAGAGGAAGCTATCTAGGCATAAATGATGGAAACAACCATTGACTAGACAAAAAATGATGTAGCTGAAGCATCGAATCAAGACGACTCAAATTGTTGGACACTTTGTTTAGACGGCTCCTACCAATGCAAGAGGATGCGTCACAGCTCACAAGGATCATTCTCAAATCTCTAGATGGCACGGTCATAGAGTAAATCATCATGTTTCATATTCATGACCTCCAATAATGAGGACAGGTACAAAGATTTACTTGAAGGATTGAGGCTAGCGCATTCCCTAAGAGCATGAAAGATTAGGGTCTTTATCGATTCACACCTCTTGGTCAATCAGATTAATGGAGATTATCAGCCATGAATACAATGATTGGCCCATATCTCAAAAAGGTCAAAGAGACCTATTCTCCAAATCATGATCAAGCAGCTATTGAGAAGCCAGAATAGTCATGTTAATGCCCTTACCTATCTAGCCTTGACCATAGACACTAACCTTAGGAGGACCATTCCGGTGGAGTTCATCTCGAGTTTGAGAGTAGAAGTTGTGGTCGTAGAGGTCTACGCTATTCATCCCTAGCCTAAGAGTCCTCAATTAAAGGATTCGAGCTGAATGGACCTCTCATCTACTACATCTCAGGTGGGACGCTACTAGAGGATAAGGCAAAAGCTCGCATGCTCTATATGCAAGCCGTCAGATATTCAGTTCTCGATGGAATCCTTTACAAGATATCATACTTTGGTCCCTACTTTAAATTCCTTTGTCCAGATGAGGCTCAACACGTGTTTTCTAAACTCCACGAAGGACAGTGCAGAAACCACTGCATGGGTAGTGCCCCAACGGTCAAAGCCTGCACACCAGATTACTATTGGTAAAGAATGGATCAAGATGCCTCAGACTATGGAAAAAAAACTCGACAAAGGCTAGCATATCACCTGCATCCATCAATATTTAAAGGAATCGAACCCTATACTAGTTTCACGGTCGACATGTAGCGTCAAAAGGACATTATCGGACCATTTCCCCTAACTTCACCCTAAAGAAGTTCTTACTTGTCATCACGATTATTTCTTCAAATGGCAAGAGACTGAAGCTTTCACTAATATCAAGGAGAAGGACGAGAAGAACTTTGTATTAGAAAGTGTGCTATAGATATTCACCATTCCAAATGCGATAGTTACAGACAATGAGCCTCAGTTTAAAGGGGCATCGTCAGGGAATTCTCTTTGAAGCATAGCATCGAGCTAGTGTTTTTCAGCTTCAAGACATCTCCAAGGCCATGGGTAGGTCAAAACCTCTAACAAGATTCTCCAAGACACATTGAAGAAGAGGCTGCATCAAGCGAAAAGAAGATGGGTTAGGTTCCTCCCTGCAGTATTTTGGTCATATCACACAACTAAGCATACATCTACTAGAGAAATGCCCTTTCACCAGACCTTTTGAGGTTAACGTCGTGATACTAATAGAAGTGAGAATGCCCTTTGTCCAGACCTAATTATCGACTGAGGTGCATAACCATGATGTCGGGACCAACCTTGTGGACACCTTGAAAGAATGGAGGGAAGCAACCATTTTGGACTCAAAACATCAAACATAAAGCCACTTAATAATAAAACACCAAGATTTGAAGCCTTCAATTTTAGGTTGGAGGCTCAGTCCTGCGTAAGCTCTACCAGAACACACAAGAGATTGAGATTGAAAAGATCAGACCTAATTAATGAAAATCAAGTTGAATCAACAAAAGATCCATTGTACATTCAAGTGGAGCTGATTACTAGGACAAACGCTAAGAAATCAAAGAAGCACTTAATGCATTCATTCAAAAATTCTGGGCTGATTCAAGTAAGGAGTATTCCAAGAAAGGCCCAAAGGAAGTCTACTTTCCTAATTATGAAGGAGAAGACTACTTTCTTAATTTGGGCTACTTTCCTAATTATGAATGAGAAGACTTCTTTCCTATTTCAACCATTTTTCTGATTATGAAGGAGAAGATTGCTTTCCTGTTGAGCATACTTTCCTATTGTTGCTAATATTAGTTTATATCTACTTTCCTATTTTATTATATTAGGCTTATAAATCTAGTTTCCCACTTTGAAGTTTAGTTTCTTATTATTGTTAGTTTCTTTTTCTTGTCATGTTTCTTATTTCTGTTAGTTTCCTTTTTGCCTAGGAATTTCAGCTATATAAAGGCCTGTAAACCTTATGGATTTAGATAAGTTTTGAACAAAATAATATCATTGAGAGGTTTTCTCTTTGATTTTTCAAACAACTTTTACTAGCTTATCATGAATTCTTCTTGTGGTGTTTAAATTGGACTTATTACTCACAATTCCTTCCTTTATTCTTGAGTGTAGCTCCTTCCAAATTTCTTATACATTTTGTTCTTCTTATCTCTCGTATAGATAACAGGTCAAGGTCTTTATTTTATTTTTCTTCGTTCATGAACCTAAAATTAGAATGATCCTAATTAAATCTCTAAATCTATTTCGTGTCTCACTTTTTTTAGGTTCACATCATTTGGTATCAACGAAAGGTTCTAAGAACATCTTTCCTTTTCGCTTTAGTTCCTACTTGGCTAAATTGCATCTCCAATTTTGATCAAATTCTTTTAAAGTTTTTGTTCTAACACTTTTAAAAAGGAAAAAAAAAGAATAGAGGTGAAAGTTTACTAAAAGAAAGAGAAGGAAAGAAGAAGAAGAAAGAGAGATGAATCTCTAGAAAAAGAAGAAGAAGAAAGAAATCAGATTGAACTCTAAATTTGTTGAATTGCTGAATTAGTTGAATTTTTGTTCAAAGTTTGTTTGCATTTTTCAATTTTATGCAAATCACTCCTAATTGTGGCTTACCTTCTTTCTTTCCCATTTCTTAGCTTATTCTAAAATTTGTTTCTTGTTGCTTAAATTCTACCATTACACAAGTCTTAGCGTTTATTCTTTGTTGTTCTCTTTATCCTATTTGTTTGTTTTATTTTCCTTTCTTTTCCTAATTCTCATTCTTAATAAATTGATTTGTTGAGTTTGGATTGTTACAAGGGGAGTTCGATTGAGATTGACTCATTTAAATAAATATATAAAAGTGTGAACCAAGGAATGGAAAAAGGCAATAAAGTGTGAGCACATATGAGGTTAAAAGCCGAATTTGAGTGAAACACGAATGCGAATGTGATCAATCTTGAGGGAAACACGCGAGGGATTGTTTGTAAGGTTTACTAAATTTGTTTTGCTCATTATAAACATGTCTCAAGCAATAAAAAAAGTTTAATTGGTTGTATGAAGAGCATAAGAGAATAGATAAAGTTAAGTCTAGCTCACAAAGGGAGCAGCCACATAGAGCAGCTAATATGCAACGAAGAGAGAGGAATCCACCGAGGTTTGATTATGGAGATGATCATGAGGATGACCTGGTCTGATGTGAATTTGGGCAGATTTGGGGGTGAGATTGGAAATAAAGGAGTTATGTATGGGGTAAATGAATTAGGTATGGAGAAAGGGTTGATAATAACTTGGAAAGAATCAAGATAAAGATTGCGTCTTTTTAAGGCAAAAACGATCCTGAAGCTTATTTAGAGTGGGAGAAAGAATGAAATTGGTGTTTAGCTATCATAACTACTCCGAATTGAAGAAGGTGAAGTTGGCCGCCATAGAGTTTATCAATTATGCGTTTGTTTAGTGATCAACTTATTTTGAGTAGGAGGAGGCATGGTGAAAGCTCCATTGAGACATGGAAGGCGATGGAAACTATTATGAGAAGGCGATTTATTCCACGTCATTACTATAAGTATTTGTTTCTATTACACAAGGGTCTAAAAGTGTGGAAGACAACAAGGGGATGGAGATAGCCATGATTTGAACCAATGTAAAGGAGTACCAAGAAGCTATTATGGCTAGGTTCCTGCTGGGCTAGATCCTGACATTATAAATGTGGTGGAGTTGCAACATTATGCTGTGTTGAAAGACATGGTGCACGTGGCCATTAGAGTGGAACGACAATTAAAGAGGGAAGGTTCCATATGGGTTGGGCAACATTTGAGTTCTTTTTATTGTCGGAAATCAAATTGAAGCAAACGGAATGAGAAGCCTAGCTTCAAGCCCAAGACCAAACCCTTTAAAGAATACAAGGTTGGGGACACGCCAAGTCAATTTAAATCAGACTCTCAACCTTCAAGAAGTTGAGATATTAAATGCTTTAAGTGTTTGAGAAGATGTCATATTTTACCTTAAGTCCTAAAAAGGGAGTAATGATTTTGAAAGATGATGAAGATATTGAGACCGAAGGTGAATCAGATAATGATTATGCCATCTTTAGAGGATGCAAGTGAAATTAAATATTCGATTGATGGAGAGTTTTTTGGTTACAAGGAAATCTCTTAGTGCACATATAAAAAAGATGAGAAGATACAATGTGAGAGTACAGACACTAGAGAGGATGAAATTCAAAAGAGAGAAATGGAGAGCGAGAAGGTCAAAATTGAAAAGAAAGAAAAATAAGAGAATGAGAAAGAGGAATTTTCAGAAACTGAGGGAAAACTAAAAGAGAAATAACAAGTGAGCTTATATGTAAGAGAGAGTGAGATAAAAAAGCTTTGTTCTCAAACCAAGCATTGATTGTACTTTTGTATAAAGAGACTTGTTTTTATCCTAACGAACATAAACCCTCTTTTCCCAGTTTTGTTGTTTCACTTTTACATGATTTGGTTTATGTGTTTTCCGAAGAGATGTCTAATGGTTTGCCACCAAAAAGGAGAATTGAGCATCAAATTGATTTATACACGAAGCATCCATTCCAAATAGACCCGCTTATAGAAGCAATTCTGAGGAGACAAATGAATTTCAAACACAAACTCTGTGTGGATAAGGATTTGTATGAGGGGGAGAATGGTGAGAATCAAATTGAATAGACAAAAGATCCATTGTATATTATAGTTAGGTTGATTACTAGGTCAAAGGCTAAGAAGATCCAAGAAGCGCTTAACGGATTAATTCAAGAATTTTGTGCTAATTCGAGTAAAGAGTATTCCAAGAAAGGCTCAAAGGAAGTCTACTTTTTAATTTTGTGCTACTTTCCTAGTTACAAAGGAGAAGACTAATTTCTTGATTTTCTACTTTTCTAATTATGAACGAGAAGGCTTCTTCCGCTTTCGGTCTACTTTCCTAATTGTGAAGGAGGATACATCTTTTTTTATTTCGAGCTACTTTCCTATTTATGATGGAGAAGGCTACTTCCTAATTTGGGCTCTTTCTTATATATGAAGGAGAAGACTACTTTTCTATTTTGGGTTACTTTCTTAATTATGAAGGAAAAGACTACTTTTATTGCGCATACTTTCCTATTATTGCTCATTTTAATTTATAGCTAGTTTCTTATTTTATTATATTAGGTGCATAAAGATAGTTTCCTATTTTAAAGTTTAGTTTCTTATTATTGTTAGTTTCCTTTTTTCATATGAATTTTGGCTATATAAGGGCTTGTAAGCCTAGTGAATTTAGACAAGTTTTGCGCATAATAATATTATTGAGAGGATTTCTTTTTAGGTCTTCAAAGAACTTTTTTGAACTTATCAAGAATTATTTTTGTGGTGTTTAAATTAGTTTTATCACTTAAAATTCCTTCCTTTATTCTTGAGTGTGACGTCTTCTAAATTTCTTATACATTTGGTTCTTATCTCTCATATAGATAACGGGTCAAGGTGTTTGTTTTATTTTTCTTCGTTCATGAACCTGAAATTTGAATGGTCCTAATTAAATCTCTAAGTTAATTTTGAGGCTCACTTTTCTTTGTGAGGTTCACATCATTGATGACATTCGCTATCGGGTCAAGATGCAACTTGAGAGGACGTGAACCATGAGACATCCATGTTATGGAATATATCTGTTGTTAAAACGCTAGTTCTTTTCAAGCATACATCTTATCTTCAAACTCCTAAAACTTCAATATAGACTCAGACTTATACACAATTCTAACACCTTTTACTGCGAAACACTTGAGGCAAGTGAATGGCTTCTCAACCACTTCAAAATTTTGGGGAGAGGAGGATACCATATACATCCGTACATAGAAGAAAAGAGCACAACATAAATTGAATAAAGTATTCCAACAAAAAATATAGGGAAACATTAAAAGTATCCAAATACTTAAACCAAATATTTTTAAAGAAGTATTTCAAAGGCTACATCCCAGTCATGGCTACCAGCCTCGTAAGCCTGATGAGAAAACCTTCAATCTAGATCCTCCAAGTCCATGAAAGTGCTCGAAACACTACTACCTTTCTTAGCACTTGCTTTCTCAGTCTTAGTAACGATGTCCGAGACATCTGTAAGAGTTATCACTAGCGCCCATGTCCAAGTTACCCTTGTAACTCGGGTGGACTAGAGTTATCTCCACTAGATATCACAGGGTCAGAACCCGTGACCGCCACCTTAGACTCTACCGTTGCGTCCACCATGCTCGTATAAGTCTAGCGAAAGAGAGGATAAACTAGAGACCAATCACCCACATTGCCACCAAGTAACTCCCATTTTGTCACGGCCTCACGCCATGTCATCAACAAATTCATTCATGTTTTCCTCACGGGAGGCCTTCAAGGCCGTGATTAGTTGACAGTTGGTTGTTTCCAATGATTCGATCTTTGGTTTCAACTCATCTTCTCCATTTCAGCCTCCCTCAAAGAGTCTTTCATGGTAGACAAAAGTGTAGCCTACAAAGCCACCCTGCTCTCCAAGTCCTTATGCACATCTTTAAGTTGCCAAACGTCACCTTGAAGCTTCCCCACCTTAGCATGTACGATGCCGAGTTTGTCGCTCCAACTCATGACTCTTTCTGTCATTATGACAACATTCTAGATAGCCTACAACAAAATCTAAGTCAGTGGCCAAATTCAATTCAGAAAAGAAGAAGCTTAAAACGATAAAGTAACTTTAAGGAATTGGATATCGCCTTCTTAGCAAGGCGTAGAAGAATCATATCCATAAGTAAGTCATAGTACCGAGGACACAATAGGTCAAGACCTAGATTCTCCATCATTTTGTCTGACTCAGCCTATCAATAGGTACTCAAGTCGTGGGCACATGTATCTCATACATCTCAACTGGATATTCTATTTAAATTCTTTTCTCCATTCATCTCCAAGGGGCTGAGACCGGAGTCAGTGTAAAGCCAAAAATAGGACGGCTAAGAGCAGTAGCAACAACGACAACAAGAGCAAGAACAGTTAGTTTTAGAGTCACCACAACAGGTTGAGACAGAGACATGATTTCTTTTATCTCTTTCTTTTCTTGGCCTCATTTAGGGACATATTCTTCATGCCAAAACCATCGACATCATGAACTGAAGGTTTATCATATAAGATCAGGCTTAGCCTATACAGGCAATAATGCTCGGACATAAGAAGATCCAAAGAGGTAATTAAGCAAGGAAGGAGGAGGGAGTACCTCTGGATGGAGTCAGTCATGTAAGTCTAAAGACTTGGGATTCTAAAGTTCTCTTCAATTAGAAGAAGATCACACTTCTTCAGATCTAACGGAAGGCGATGAAGAGTAGTGGTCGTGGACCTGATAAAGCAAAGGGCAGCTCGAGAATCCAAAGCTACAAAGGAAAGAAAGGCAATAAAGTCAAGAGTCTGAAACTAATAAAGTTTTTCACACTAAGATATGGTTCAAACCCTACCTAGGTTACCCTAGCTAGTGCAAACTCGGGTCTCATGGATAGCCTCACCTGGATCATATACTCCAATTCATGTCAGATGAAGAAGTACTTATCTTTGAAGTGCTTGTTGCTCGTAGGCTTGCCCTCAAGGATGTTAAGATTCAGCTTCGCTTTTAGGAACCATAAGCTGTAAATGTTCATGTTCTCCATGAAATTACAAGCTGTATAACAATATCACCAAAGCTTGGACCCCAATCTTATGGAAAAGAACCATGATCTGAGAAGGGTCCTCCAAGAATTTGGCAACAGTTGACAGGAGCAAAATTATAGAATTTCAACACTGTGCGGATGAACTTAGTAAGAGGAAAGCTTTAACCCAAGCCTTAAGGGAAAGAGCTATCGAGCAAGGGGACATGATCGTGAGCACACGTAATTTAGAAGTTTGGAAAATGGAGAAATGAGGAAAAAGAAGAAAAAAATCATTTTGGAACACCCAGCAAAATTCAGCGGTCATAGTCTCCCCTGATCAATGACCTAGGCTAATCTTGGGAAATTTTTTTGACTCCCACATCAAATCATTATTGGATGTCGCGGCGCGTGCACTACAGAAGTGTCAAAACGCGTTGTCTTTTAAAAAAATAAACTTTTAATAAAAAGTTAAACTTTTAATAAAAAAATGAATCTTTTAATAAAATAAAACATGTGCGACGTCACGATAACCAAATAAAATTTTCTATTGAAAACTCTTTTTCAATCTGTCAAGATCCATTATATATTTATAAGTTAAATCTACAACATACAATGTTAGGAATCATATTCCTCTTGTAGTCTATACCAAGTGTCCTTGCGAAAACTGATCGATCCTCTTTTCCTACAAAATCGTTCCAATGATCAGTAGACTTTGAGATCCACACCAACATCTTTCAAATCAATCTTTAACGCACTAGGATGTGTATGGGCGCGTAGAATATTACAAGACACTTTTTCCGTCTCTAGATGTTCTCAACACATGTGATCTAGAGATTTACTAGGAAGGACTTTAGTGAGATGATTCTCTAAAAGAACGTGATAATTATTCTTTTAGATATTTGATTAATGTTTAATCATAGAAGAAAATCTCTCTGACATTAATCGTGTTCTCAATTCAACTCTTGATTAACGAACTGATGATCTGATCAACTGATTCTCTTCTCTTCATTCAACCACCAAGGCCATTAGAATAATATCTATATATATTCTAGATAATAGCGTATCCAATTTTTAGGGATAAACTGAAATAATATTTAATTATAAAATTATCAATTGTAGTGGGACTCACTGCAATTGTGCGCAACTGGAGTGCCACATGGCACTGCAGTGTGCCGTGAGCCATCACAGTGCCTCACGGCACTACAGTGTTGCATATTCACTATTGTAGTGTCACGTGACACCACAGTAGTCCATGTCAATATCAGATACTCTATCGATGATTGACACGTGACAATTACTGCAAATTAAATATTTATTTTAATCAGATAATTATATAGATATTAGTTAATTCAAAATTAATATATCTGATTATCCCTATTAACTATCTTATCTGTTATTTCACAAATAACATATTTAGTTGATTTAAATTGTTATCTAATAATAATTTCATTATCTAATTTCACAAATTAAATATTTTGTCCCACTTATCAATAATTAAAAAAATTGATAGTTATATATATATATAATTTTCGAAAATTATATTTAAATATGTAAATAATTTAATTAATTAATTAGTCATACATAATTATCTAATAATTATGTACTTGCCTCAGAATAAAAATTCTTTTTGCAAGTTAATCATTTTCTCATGTCCTGAAATATTCACACTCTAGACAGCGTAATATAGAGGTGACTTGGAGACCATGAACCTATAATCCTAAGCTCTAATAAACTAGATTATTAATTAAAGTTTTTAATTAAATAATCTTATTTATTAATTCTATTATTACTCCACTATAAATATGGAATTACACTCTTAGAGATTATAAAATGTATTTACAGAGTATTCTCATGTAATCCACTAACATAATCATTTCATGTAGTTCCATCTTCCAATTATTGGTTCGTAAATTAGAGTTGATCAAAATTACCATTTTACCCTTTCTAATTACATCTTGACCCTTAAGCACCATTAATCTACTAGTGAATGGCTAATTATAATCTTACTATATATTTGAGCTCAATAACCATTCATTTTTAGAATTAACACTTAAGGGAACCAATATACGATCCGTTAGGAAAACTTAGATTCCAAATCTTGTAAGATCATGTCCCCAGCCATCAACATCACTGAATCTCCAAAACAAAAGTCAATAGCTTGATTAACAAACAACCCTCAACAAGTGAATCAAAAGATCTAATAGACATGCATATGAGTTCATGCTACTCAGGATTCAGATTGATCTACATATGATCATCGAATTGATGTGTATTAAATCTTTATGATAAACGACACGTAAATAAAGATATTAATTCATATCGATCCTGTCCTATATAATCTATTTATATAAAATACATTCACTAAGATGTCTATCTACATCAATGATCCGGATCTAGATCACGCACTCATAATGTTTAGCGAACCGTACTTGCAACCATTCATTAAAGATTCCATACTTTAATATGTTGTTAAAAAATTTATTCATTATCTATGATCTTAATTCTCTCGTACTAATACAAGCTCATAGTCTCATTAATGAATATGGAATTTTCATATATTTATATAAATTATTGAACAATAATTTAAAAGAATAATTATAAGAAAAATGATCATTTTGAAATTTCATATCAAAATGTCAATACACATTATTTAAGGGCATAACCCCCAACAATCATCATGTACATTGTCACACCTGATGTCAGTACGACACAGTCCATGTGTCACCTCGACACTACGCTTCCACTTTCAAAAATATAAGACTTCGACTTGCCACAGGAAGCTCAAAGGTTTTGTCCTAGAGATTGACACCACCTATCCAATCTTTCTAGGCTCAACAACCTTTTTTTGAGGCCGAGGTCATGTTTTCTAAGTCTTATAGGCTAAACAACATCTATTTTAGGCTGAGATCATGCCTTTCTCCAAGCCTTCCCAAGCTCAACAACCTCATTCCAAGGCGAGGCCAATTTTCCCTAAAACCAAGCCTATCTCCGAACAACATAGCTTAAGAGAAATTTTGTGCTCAAAATTAGGCCCATAGGTGGCAGCCTATTTCAGCGCCGATGAATTCGACAACACCTGAGTGCCCATGCTGTTAACACTGGCTTAGTCTAAAACCAACTCGGGTTTGGATCTCCAAATAATGCACCTAAAGAGAAAACCATATAATGAAATTTCCAGCCCACGACCCCTTAGAATAAAAAAGACGATATTAAGACCCCAAATCCATTTTCAACCATAGTTGACTATTTTGGAGAGGGGTCATGCAAATACATAGGCCCCTTCCACTCTCTTTTGGATGAATGAGGTGATTTAGAAGGAATTTTACGATCTACAGTCCCTCCGAGCGAGGGGTTATGCATGTAGTATGGGCCCTCTAACTTCCAGCTATGTGTTGTGAGGCTCCCAAAAGACTTATTTACCTCTTTTATATTTCCCCATTCTCACTCTCATAGTCTTCACTCCTTCTCAAAAAATTAGCTCTTCCACCTACTCTCCTTCAACCTAGCAATCTCTCTCTCATCGTCATCTCCTCTCCATTATCAACCATTCTCCCTCCATCGTCGATCATTTTTCCTCTCCCTCACTATTTGAGTAGGTTGACCCTCAACCTTCCTAATTTATTACAATTATGATGTTTTAGTAAGAAATTTATTTTTTCATGTGAGTTTGAGGTAAGTTTCAAATAGGATTTGTAGGAGGAGGAAACTTGGAGACTCCATTAATGAAAGTTTCTTGCTTGATTAAAAAAAATTAATCTTGGTAGATAGAACACTCGGACAACATGTTTATGGGTTGATGCAATTGGATTTTAGCTGATTGAATATGAATTTGATGTTATATTCATGTGTTGAACTTGAAATAAGAATATTTTCTTGTTTTACCTTGAATGTTGGTAGTGTTTGTTTGAGAGGAATGTTGCTTGATGAATTGTGGGCAGTTTTTGCTCTATTTTTTTCAACACTATCTCACTATGGCTACTATTTTAGTGGATTTGATACCTTATTTTGTTGCTCTCATTTTAAAGTTGTTTCTTTGATTTCCTGTGAGAAAAATATTTTTTTAGGATTTTGTGGGACTAGCGAGATGATGTATGGGAGGGTTTGGGTTTGGATTGGTTTGGAAGGGGGAGGATTTGATTTAGTTTATTTCAATGATAAATCACTTGCTAACCATAATCTAGCAAGTGTGCAAGTGCTAGACTGTGGTCTAGCAAGTCTATAGGTACTAATTTCTGGTCTAACATGACTTTCAGTTATTAAACAGCTTGCTAGACTTTGGTCTAGCAAGTGTATATAAACTAGAATTTAGCCTAGTACGTTGTCTATATATATATTGTCAAAGTTGAATGATTGTGTTGGTAAACTTAGATCAAAGTTTTTTTAACGTGAATAAATTGGGTAACTAGTTAAGCTTTTCATTATTTGTTTGATAAACTATCATCATTTAGTATTTCTTGCTATTTGACAACCATTTCATCTCAATATATAGGTGTGATTGTGGCATGTACGCCCATCAATGCACATTGGCCAATTGCATACATCAAAGTAGGATAGCTGAACTTCGAGGGAAGATGATGGTTGATATTTTTTATCATGAGCATGACATTGAAGATTTTAGGATGTATATTATGTTATTAGAGAGTTGTAGTCGTGCAGGTTGTGAATCAATGTCAATATTTGGAACTCTCATATTGTAAAGCATGGAACATGGATATCATGAATCTTTGTTAGAATTATAGCCTTCATATTTTTAATGCAACAATGAAAAATCATGTTGTTATGTCAGAATTATAACGTTCATATTGTTTTGTCTCCGTTAGAATTTTGAACTTGCTTAGACTGTTGAGATAATATTGTATTGATAATGCATGGATGAATCAATATTTGGAGATGTCATAATTAGTCCTCATAATGTATTTGTTCATGATGCTAGACCATGATCTAGTAAAATATTTCTACTAGATAATGGTCAAGAAAGTGTTAGTTTAATACAACACTGCTAGACCATGGTCTAACATAATATCCTGGCTAGATCGTGGTCTAGCAACCTGGCATGCCAAAAAAGAAGTGTTGAGATTATATTGTATTATTAATACACGAGCGAATCAATATTTTTTGATGTCATAACTATAGTCCTCATATTGTTTTTTCTCTGTTCATTCTACAAGACCTTAGTCTAGAAGAATATGTATGCTAGATGATGGCCTAGCAAGTGTTAATTTTAGCCCAATATTACTAGACCACGATCTAGCATAATATTCTAGCTAAACCATAGTCTAGTAACCTGGCATGCTAAAAAAGTGTTGAGATGACATTGTACTGTTAATGCAGGAATGAATTATTATTTTGGAATGTCATAATTACAATCCTCATATTGTTCTATCTCTATTCGTTCTGCTAGACCATGGTCTAGCGGAATATGTTTGCTAGACCATGGTCTAGCGGAATATGTTTGCTAGACCATGGTCTAGCAAATGTTAATTTTAACACAACATTGCTAACCACAGCCTAACATAATATTCTAGGTAGACTGTAGTCTAGCAACCTGACATGCGAGAAATAAATATTAATTATTTTCAATATCATTCCATATTTCAAAAAACTAACATCCAACAATGAATAAGATAAGTTACAAAATATTAACACATATTCCATTAAGTCAAAAAGAAAAAAAAATCATTACAACTCGAAGTTTAAAAAAGAAGTCGCATTTCAAATTATAACTCCACTCATTACAAATCATCTTATAATCTGGATATTTCAATATCACATCTATGTTCGTATATTTCAAATATCGTCTTCTCTTAAAATTCAACTATCTTGCCTCAGGTACACTCATTCAAATCCCGACCTAGGCACAAGAAAAATAACTCCACAAAACGCGATTATGCCACAATCACATATGCATTTACGAGGTAATGACAAATATTATTAACAAGAAGAACCCATATTTGATACACCCTCATCAAAATAAGCATATGGTGTAGGGTAGACAACAACTTGGATACACTTTCATCAAAATGATTGAACAAAAAGTATTTAACATGAGGAAATAAAACAATGCATTCAACCATGAAGACACATGGTCTAGAAATAATAAAAGACATAAGTTAGACCAAGTCATGCTAGACCATGGTCTAGCACCTACAGACTTGCTAGACCATAATCTAGCAATTTATATGCTAATTAAAGTTGTGTTAGACCGAGGTCTAGCTCCTGTACGTGACATAACACTATCCCCACCATCACAAAAAAACACTTCTCATAAGAAAAGAAAGAAACAACTTCAAGAACGAGAGTAACAAAATAGGTACCAAAAATATATTAGTGACGATGAAGGGCTGTTAAAAAATAGAGCACTAAATTACCCACAATTCATCAAAATAACATTATTCTCAAATAAATAGTATTAAAATTCAAGGTAAAGCGAGAATACAATCTTATTTCAAATTCATCACATGAATATAACCTTAAATTCAGATTTACAAGCTAAAATTCTAACTTCATCAGCTCAATAATCATGTTATCCAAGTGGGATATATACCACAGTTTACTATTTTTTAAGATCGGGTTCTTACCTTAAATCAAGAAGACAACCTCCACTGATGGAGTCTCGAAGCTTCCTCCTCTTCCAAAACTCATTTAAAACCTACTTCAAATCACATGCAAATAAAAAAAATTCTTACTAAAAACTTCATAACCATAATAAATCAAAGGGTCTTAGACTAGAAATTTCTCAAATAGTTTCGTAGGAACGAGATCTGTTGATGGGTTTAAAGAGAGATATGTCAATGGGTTTCAAATGGGTTTGTTGGGTTTAGCCTTGCCAGCAACGTATTGATGACGAGAGGGCCTGTTGATGGTTTTGAAATGGTTTCGATAGGTCTGACACGAGAAGGATTAGAAAGAGAGTTCGAAGGGGTTCTGTTGTGTTGAGAGAGAGTTAGAAAAGGGAGAGGCTCAAATGGAAATTGTTCACTATAAGGGGTAAATAAATCTTTTAGTCTATCAAAAAAGCCAAAAATACTTAAAACAAGTACTAGGGGTCTTAATAATGTTAAGTTCTTTCTAAGAGGTCTTTCCATTCAATTTCCCCACCACATACTAGTTTCTTTACAACTTTGAGATATCAATTTAGACTCGCGAAGTAGGGGCAAATTATAAAAGGTCCCAAATCCATATTGGGCAAAACACTCCTTCTCCGGGCCAAAAGCCGAAGGCTGACCACATCATAGAGGCCCATATGAAGATAATCGCCTGTAAGTGCCCAAGGACATGTTCAATATATTTTCAATGGTAGGACTAGATGAATACACAATATGGACGTAGGTCTCAACCGTGTAATCCCTAATCTGTGCAAACCATTGGAAACATATGCCTTGACCACATCATCTCCCTTATAGAATGAGTAGGACACATACGTTCTCCATAAGATATAGGGCCTGTCCAAAAGACTGAGGGGCATTCACCATCAAATATTAGATCTTGATCAGGGTTTGAGAGAGAGAGAGAGGTATGATGTGAAAGAATGAGAGGATATGATGTGCAGGGGGGTGAGAGAGAGAGCTTGTGAAATAGAATAAGCTTGTGATAGAGATGTATAGTATAGAGAGAAAGACGATGACGATACGAGGAAAGAGAGTGAAAGAAGTGCGAGTGAGTTAAAAGAAAGAAAGTGTGTGTGAAAGGGGATGGAGGAATCGAGGGCTAGGGTAATTAAATGTTACAATTGTCTTTATTAAATACAATATCCATTAAAGTGGAAATCATCATTTGAAAGGACAATATCCACCTTGGTAGAGTTCATCTTTTCAAAAGATGAAATTGAGCTTGGTGAATCTCTCATCTTCTAGAGAGATTAGTTCTACAAGAGATAAGTTCATCTTCCCAAAAGATGATATTCCCACGTCACCTCCATAAACCACATCCTCCGAAAATCTTTTCAAGAGGAGATTTCCAACTGAAGTGACCAAAACTACATTAGAATTGAAAATAGTTAGAAGTGCAGTATTTTGATTTTTTATTTTAAAACTAAGTTGAAATGAAAAAAAAGTCGTTGATGATTTATACCCATGAAATATGGAATGAGCTTATTTAATTTTCCAACTTTCTTAATTTCCAAATTTGGTCTTCCATGAGTTTAGCTCGTCAAACGATTGACTTGTTATTAAGGAATTTTACCACGCATGTGCTATTAACAACCCAAACTTTAGTATGCATGATAAGTTAGGTTGACGTAGTTTATTAAATTTCCACACCCGCAACTTAGAAGTTGTGGGTTCTAGTCATATCCCATCATTCCTCTTAGAATTTGTAATGTAACGTGACAAAAAAAACCAATACTTCACTATTTTACGATTTTCCTCACACCCATGGTGACATCAATAAACCGAAACATCAATATTTGACGGGATAACTCACGGAGAACCAATTTTGCAAATTTAAAAATCAGATATCCTTATAGATAGGAAATCGAGTGCCATCCAATAATCTTCTTCATCTCCTGCTAGAACTGTTTTCTTTCCCACGGCTGCAACCAACACTAGGATGGTGCCTATAACTTTATAGGCACGAGTTCATTCAAAAGTTTAAGGACTAAGTTGACCCATTTCTAAAATTCAGGGGTGTAAAGTATCAAACTTTAAGTTTTAAGGTATAAATTGTATTTACCCAAGATCGGCTACTGTAAGTAATTAACTAATCCATATCTATAACCTATAATATATTAATTAAAAGTGGCATGCTTAGGAGAATCATTTTTGGACAACTTTATAAACGTTTTTTTACTAATCCTATAATGCCCCTTAAAAGTACATGTGTCACGCTCTTATTAGTTGGTGTTAGTCTTAAATAAAATAATTAATGAAATTCTCATTTATACTCTCTTTCATTAACTTTGAGAAAAAAATAATCTATAATCTATACTACATCTAAATGTGGCTAAGGGGGAGAAATATTTTGGACAAAAATATCCCCATTACTTCATAGAATTCCTTAATTATCCTTCATAAATTTTAAGATTAATACTAATAATTTAAATTAATAGTTAATGAAACTTTTAACTTTTTAACAAACTATCCAAACTATTTTTATAATTCCTAATTGTTCTCCATACGTAATTAAATACTTTAAAAAGTTTAGATAACACACCATAATGCATGGAATTAAAGCAAGACCCACGAAAAAAAATGTAAAAATGAATGAAATGTGATTTTACTAGTTAAATCATACAATTAAAAAGATAGAGTTTAGAACAATTATATATACTTGCACGAATCTAATATCTTTTTATGAACTCTACAAATACATAATGTTATGCATATTTTCTTTTTACGTCTTTAACTATTGTAAGTTTAATCATTTTTCTTTGGGGACATTAAGTTAATAGAATTTTTATTTTGTTAGTTTATCGTGTGCGCAACACACGTGTTAGAAACTTGTATATTAAAGCGGCATGCTTAGGAGAATCATTTTTGGATAATTTTATCCATATATTTTTTTTACTAATCCTATAATTCCCTTAAAAATACATGTGTCACACTCTTATTAGTCGGTGTTAGTCTTTAATAAAATAATTAATGAAATTCTCATTTATATTCTCTTTCATTAACTTTGAGAAAAAAAATCTATAATCTATAATATATGAGAAAAAATTAATCTATAATCTATATCCATAATCTATAATATATTAAAAGTGACATGCTTAGGAGAATCATTTTTGAACAATTTTATTCATGTATTTTTTTTACTAATCCTATAATGCCTCTTAAAAGTACATGTGTCGCGCTCTTATTAGTTGGTGTTAGTCTTAAATAAAATAATTAATGAAATTCTTATCTATATTCTCTCTCATTAATTTTGAGAAAAAAATTAATATCTCGCGAATGTGTGTCATTGAATAATAATTAATTATGAAGATTCATTGGTTGTTTTTGATTTTTCACATTCAAATAATAACTATAGTGGTTTAAAAAAATTATAATAATAGCAATTATAAACAATAAATAAACTAATAATAGCTAATTTCATAATAGTAGTAATATACAAATATACTACATATAAACTACAATCTATTTATAATCTATCATATCCATAATTTACAATATATAAAAATAAATAGAAAAATAATTACGAACAATTTATCCACATATTATTTATAAAATCTCTAAGACAAGTTGAGTTGATGTAGTTAGTTAAGCTTCCACTCCCACACCCATATTTTAGAGGTCGTGGATTCAAGTCATATTCTCCCATTCTTTCTTACAATTTGCAATGTAACTTTGAGAATTTTTTTTTATAAAATTTCTAAAATGATAATCTAATTATGTAGTTGAATGTGTGTACACATGTATAAGTTATATATAAAAAAATTGAGAGATAGATAATAAAATAATGCTTATATAAGTATACTAATATATTATTTTAAAAAGTATACTAATATATGATAATTTTAGAACACGACATATTTTATGTATTAAATTTTATACTTAATTCACGTGCATTTGCCGTGTTCTCTTACCCGTAACAATAAATTATAATAATTCTATGATGTTATGAGGTATACACAAAAACAATTAGTATCGGGAAAAGAAAAAGCATAGGAAATAGATTTAGATGCTAAGCGACGAACATGTTCGACTTTCTGGACCTGAACTAAAAGCTGTGCGTGCGGGTAACGCTGCAGCTCATCACCCACCTAAGTCTTGAAGTGTGCTTTCAACAATTCTCTCAGTTCCTTCTCGTTCTTCGCCTTTCCACGTGACATGTCTGGCTGACAAGAAACCTAGGCAAGTTGAAGGTGATTTTCTTTGATCTGGTATGCTATTTGTTTCACCTTATAGTGTTTTTCCGAACCTTTTCCATTTCCGAGTCAATAATTGTATGATTACTAGGGTTCAAGATATCCATCTGCTGGCGTTCGATACATTTTGTTTCATATTTTGTCTGTTCACTAAGTGAATGACTTTGGTTTGAAATTCAGTATGAAACTAAAATGTTCGTTATAGTTCGTTGCTTTTTATGAAACTGACGAACTTTTAAATATTTAAGTGATTTTTTTTTTGGGGGGGGGGGTATCTTGGTGGATTGTTATTGCTCCAAAGATAAAGAGAACTGCAAAACTTGCACTGGTTGTGGAATTGCTAATTTATTGCTAATGGAACTCACACCTTTTAATGCTTTCATTTTCTGACTTGAGAAGGATACGCTCGGATGATCTTTGCTCTATTCGGAGGCTGAGCAATGGTTGAGTCTTCTATAGGCATTCTCTAGCGTAGTTTGGACCGGTGGAATTCGGTATCATTGAAGGACAAAGTAGTCAATTAAAGTGATGTGGACGAATGTCTTCAAAATTGTACGTTTCTAACCTTACAATATATACTTAGATATATTTTTTTCTACATTTTGCTGTAATTTTTTTTCTCTCGTTTACTGTTTTTCTTTCCTTTTATTACTTCTCTGATTATTAATACAGTTTTACGTTCTTCTACAAAATTATGATGAATTAGTGACATGTTTCTGTAGTTTGATATTTGAATAATACCATCAAAGATTGTTATACTGGCTAGACATCTATTTATACTCATTCGAAGAAGGATTCAGTTGAGGATATCAATTGGCTTTAGTGAATTTCTATTGCTTTTTTAACACGGGAAGTAGTAAAAATTGCTGATTTCCGTGAATAATATTTATTGATAATTTTGCTGAGTGGACTTCACTGGGAAGACTTGGTTATCAGTGAAATTGATGAATGATCTAATTAAAAAGAAAAGATCACTTTGTTTTCGTGCTTTGACTGCTACCCTTTGGTGTGTTTGGTATGAATGAAATAGATGCAATTTTGAAGATAGAGCGGAAGATGTTGAGAGAATTTTATTTTCTGCTTCTTTATGGGCTTCAAAATCTAGTTTGTTGAAGTCTTGTTCTTTAAGTTCCATTTTGTATTCTTGTGTATGGTCTTAGCTTTCTTGGATTCCTGTTTCTGCCTTTTTGTTTATTTTGGTGGATTTCAAACCTCCATGTCATGTAATTTCTTCTTCATTAATAAAATTTCATTTATTATAAAGAGAATAAAATCGAATGATGTAAGATTCCACATATCTATAAATTACTTTTGTTCTAGCAGTATGTTTATTGCTGTAATGTACCAGATTTGTTGCATTACAGACTCAAATAACTAGTAAAGCCAACCCTGTGGCACATTAATTTCACCATTAGTTGTTCAAGTTCGACTACCGTTGTTCCATTCATTATATACTTGATATCTTTTGATCAATAAGGAAAAAAAATCCTTTAGTACCATGTGCATGGGGTTAAATTGAAGTTAATGATATTTGACGATGTTGAGTAATGCTATGAAAGTTGTTTAGAATTCAGTGTTGAAATTCTGGAGCTGATGGGTTATGAATGTTTACAGAAGTATTATAAAAAACATCTTCTATATGGAAGTTTGAGCATCTACACCATTAAATTCACTTGGCAAATTATTTCACATAATAAAAGTAAATGCCTATTTGTTCTGCATTTTTTACTGTATTCTTTTCATTGAGAAAGTGTTGGCTTCGTTCATTTTAGATGCTTCTCTCTGTATGGATATGACACATGATTTGATGATACATCATTTTTCAGAAAGAGAAGGTTTATCTTTATTATTATGATGTGAACATGTTACTAAACGAAATAATTATTTGTTGTTGGTTTTTTGTACCAAAATGAAAACTAATTTGATTCATATTGTTAATGGAATAAATATGGTTTACAAGCTTTATCATTCGTATTCGAAGATGGTCATGTTATTTTTAATGGATGAAGCATCAGGTAGTATTAGGGATGATTAGTTAGGCCATATTTGGCTCCTTTTTAGAAGTATTTTGTGGTTTCCTAGTGTTCTTTCATGAATCTCTTTTGTTGTGATAATTTTGTTTTTTTTCTTATTAAAATATAGACATCTTACACATATTTTAGGGATAGGACCATGAACGGGTCAAGTTTGATTTTGGTACGCAATGGCACCTTGGCAGTTGTGGTACATATAGCGTGCATTTATGTAATAGCATTAAGTGTAGAGTATTGGATAAGAAAATGTCATGCAAGGATGAAATTTTATACATTGGCTTCTTATAAATGATTATACTTTTAGCTTCATAATTTAGCAATTTAAGAAGTTTGACATATTTAAGATCTTATGGTTGTTTTTAGGCGCATAGTCATTTTTAGCCATATTGTTCTTTCCTATTTATCTTCAAATAAAAAGTTATTCAGCAGAGAATTTATGAAGTTGACATTGTTCTATTAATGCACATTATCGGATAATGCAGGGAGGCCTACATCATATATCATGGTTCCAGTTTCACCCACATGAACCTGATTTGAATCCACTACCTGATAAGAGGTTTGAATTAAGGCATATTTTCCTTTCACGCCACGCCTACACTTTTGTAACTTGTAGTTAACCTATAGTGGGTTACTCGCTTTGTGATGTGATGTGATTTTATTTTATTGATAATTTATTTATTTATTTAATTTTTTACATTTTGAACAATTTTTCTGAACATTGCTAAATTAGACTTCTTTTGTATGTTGGAAGTGTGAAGCTGGGGCATAGGGATGCTGCCACATTCTCGGTGCTTTCATCGCATCTGCAGTTGCAGAAGGAAGGATTTCTCAGCACATGGACCAACTCCTTTGTGGGACCCTGGGATCCTTCTCAGGGTTTGTATAATCCAGGTAAACGATGGAAGCAATGCTTGTTGATTGCGTTTTCAGTATCAGAGAGAAAGGGTCTTGGGTCATAGTTTGAGAAAAAGATGCAAGCAATGTTGTAATTTATATTGGATATTTAATTGTTGTCTGGGTGCTTGGTCATCGTCTTTTAGTATTAATTTTCTTTTACCAGGACTTTTTGTTCTCTGATGATTTGTGTATCGTATATTATTTTTTTAACACGGAAAAAATATGAAATTTTTCAGACGAGAAAATCAAACTCTGGCTTTTTCTTCCTGGGCGCCATTCATCTGTTGCTGAGACTGCTCAAGTTGCTGTCTCCAGGTTAAGAGGTATATAGTGCTTTTGAGTTGTTGAGATTCTTGTGGTCAATCACTAAACATTACATCTTCACTGTACTATGTACGGAATTTTGTTGGTTGATAACAAATGAAATTGCATTAAAAATATACAAGAAGTTTCATACATTTGAGATTATGCTTGTAGTTTTTCACTGTATTATGTGCGACGATCTCACCCATGAAGGGTTAGTCGAATGGTCAGGTCTGTGGTTTACTTCCACTAGTTTGGGTCGAATCCCCTCAAGCATACCTACATGGCCAAAGGCCATAATTTCTTGTCTCCTAAAGAATGTAGGGTTCATGGGGGCACAGTTTCGAACTTGTGTTCACAAAAGTGCGTTAGGGGATTTCTGGATTATAGAAAAAAGAATAAGAAATGAATCAACTGATCTCTTAGTTCTTAAATTATTCTCCCTCATGATTCTTGTACTTCTATTTTATGGATGTTTGTTTTGTTTTTGGTTATGGTAAATGATTATATTAATTCCACCCTTGATCTTTCTAAAAACATTTTCTTTGTTAGTTGTTGCTTCTGGACTTTGGGTCACTCCTGGGGACTCAGAAGAGGTTGCTGCCGCTCTTTCTCAAGCCTTACGAAATTGTATCGAGAGGTCAGTATTTTTTTTTGATGGGGCACAAAAGATTTTATAAAAAAAGTAAAGAGCACAAGAACAGTTTTGTTTTGGGAAGATGAGAAAGAAATCCACCAAAACAGAAAAGCAAAATACAAACTGAAATAAAGCCAAAAAAGATTCCAAATAACAAAAAAAGAAGGCCAAGAAAGGTCAGTATTTCATATATTAAATTCTAAGTTTTTATTGTCAATTTCTTATCATAAAGTTATTATGGTCTAATTGGCAGAACACTAGTAGGACTTTCCTACATGAGATTTGGGGATGTGTTTTCAAAGTATCATCCATCTCAAAGTGAAGAACTTTTCAGGTTCCTTTGATTCATAGTCAGCTATGTCCCTCTATCTGATACATGTGCTATATTTGTGTAGAAATTATAATTTCATGTTTCGTGATTGTAGTTTGTTCAAAATAATGTATTTGCTTCAGGTATCATATTAGATCATTTAGATTATATTTGTCAATGATGAAAAAATTTGTACTCAACTTTCACTAAAAAGTTGGTTGCTACCTAGGAGTGGAACGGAATTATGATTCGACAGTTTATGTGCAGAGAAAAGAGTGTAGCTTCTTGATTTTTAATTTTCAGTTGCGTCTTCCTGATGCAATGTAAGCCTGATAGGATTTTGATCTGTATTCTGTAAATCAGAGACCAACAGATCCAGATGACAATATTTAGGATAATTTTCCTTTTGGAATGTAAAAGGTGTAATGAGCCACCCACACGATGTGTCCTTAGATTACGAACAGAATGTTTCTTAGTGGTTTGATTGTGTATTAGATTTTTATATAATTAAAATTATAGTTTATGTGTTGGTTTTAATCTTTGGCTGATTGGTAACTGGCATTTGGGCAGGAGAGGGCAGCCTACAGTTGAGTTCATCTTTGCTGCCACTGAAGAGGCAATTTTTGTGCATGTGATAATATCTGCGAAGTACATTGAACTCATAGCTTGTATTTGTCTTTAAGTTCTTTCCATGTTGTTAAGTTTTGAACAATTCTTTGACTCTTTTTAGGCACATTCGAGCACTTTCAAGGACTGATGTGGATAGAGTGTCGAAACGTTCTTCTGATAGTACCCATTTTGGACTTCCAGGTTTCGACTTTTATACTGTTTCTCTAAATAATATGACTTTGAAGCATTGGTCATGTCTATCTTCTGAATGTTTTTATTATGTTAAATTAGGATGAGTCTTTTTTTATAAGAAACATGGTTTGTATTAAAAAGAAACATTTACAAGGAGAGGCTCAGCGGATAAGAAATCCAAACCGAGCTCCAAAAAATACAGAAATAGGCTATTCTATATTTACAAGGAGAGGCTCGGTGGACAAGAAGTAGCCATTCAGTCACTGTTAATCAAGAACAACAGATAATCCTCAAACACCCTGCTTCTAGAAACCCAGAAAGAAGTAAAAATATGTATCTTATCTCATAAAGAATCCACTTCCTCAAAGGGATCTTCAAAAACCTCTTGTTGCGCTCCAACCAAATGAACCATTAATTAGGAAGAGTCTTTGAAGTAGTGCTTGCCAGAACTTTGCTCCCTAGTCCGGCGAGGGGATAGAATAAGATTCTGGGAGGATTCGTGGTGTTCTCCTACTTCTTTTGCTTCATCTTTTCCTAGGCTGTATCGTCTGTCTAATCTTCATAATTAGTTCTTTCTGGTCAGGTCCAAACTCTTCGCATTTCAATTTTAATAGGAATCTTAATGATAGAGAATCTGAAGACTTAGGGTTCATTTTTAATTGTTTAGAGCCTGTTTCCTTTTTGTCTAATGTTGCGGATAGGAGAGTGTGGCTGGTAGACAACTCTGGTACTTTCAGTTGCAAATCCTATTTTTCCTATTTAGTCGGCAATCGGAATAGTGCATCCCCCTCCTTTGGTCTTGCTAGAATTCCTCTTCATTTGGTTTGGAAGACTAAGTTTCCTAGACAGGTTAAGGTTTTTAGTTGGTGTTTAGGTCTTCGAAAGATCAATACCGGCGATATGGTTCAAAAGCGCCACCCGAACATCGCTTTGTCCCCCTCTAGATGTGTGATGTACTGGGATAGCAGCTAGAGCATGGATCATCTTTTCATACATTGCTCCGTTGTTTCCGCTTTATGGTCTAAGTTGAGATCGGAGCTCCAGCTTAATTGGATTTTCTTGGAGAATGTGGAGGCTCTTTTTTCTGAGATTTTTTTGGTCAACCTTCCTAGGAAGTATAAGGTTTTGTGGGATTCTGATGCTGCTGTGATTTTATGGTTTCCTTGGCCGGAGCGCAGCAGGAGGATTTTGAAGACTCCTTTGAAGATGTGGATTTTTTATGGGACAAGATACATTTTTTTTACTTCTTTTTGGGTATCTCAATGCAGGGTGTTTGAGGAATATCCGTTGTTTTTTATAAGTAATGATTGGATGGCGGCTTGTACAGCCTAATTCTTTTTGTTTTTGGAGCTCGGTTTGGATTTCTTATCCACTGAGCCTCTCCTTGTATTTATCTCTTTTTAGTATAAATATATATTTCTAGTTTCTTATCAAAAAAGAACTTTGCTCCCCCAGTGCCTTTAAAGGCATGACAAGAGGATGTCGGTTGAGTGGTTCTTTCATGGACAAAGTAGCCACTGAGGGAAGGGTAGCAAATGTCTGAAACTACTTGTATGAGGAGAATTAAAATTAGAGATTAGTTAGCTGTCATAGCAAACAGCATGTAGGTGTCAAAGTAGTTAGGGTGAGTTTTTCACTGCTGGTTGGATTTTTTTGGTCAAAGTATGATACCATTTAAAGAAGATCCCTGAATGGGTAAAATACGAACTCAAAGACTATTCATATAGAAGACTTTAAGTGACTTGTGGTTAGGCTATTTTTATAAGTCATGCTGTTGCCATGGAGTTGTTTGATATGTATTTCTTTTTTTGCTGCTAGTTCGATATGATAATAAGAAATATATTTCATTTAAATTTGGTTCTTCAAAACTAGTATTTCTGTGCCATGGTTCACGGTGATTTTCTAACCTCCTTATCCTATTATCATTATAAAAAATGACCAAACTGAGTTGTACACCTAACTACTGTCCTTTCTCCTATCTTGCCCCTTTTCCTCTTGCAGGTATTGACCTTGTTTCACCATGGGTTTAAACATACTGCTTGATTAGATATGTATTGCTTGCTGTTCTCACACCTACTAATATTTTCTTGTGCTTTTTCAGTGATTGTTTCTCCTCATGGAATTTGTGGTAGGCTTACTGGATACTGCGCCAGTGATCTTGTCAAACAAGTGTACTTCAGGTAGATACATTTCCTTTTTTCTTTTTTCTTGAATCAAAGAATTATTAACTATTTTATAAGAATTAAGAAGAAATTACAAATACAAGTGAAAGGAGAAGTAGTCCAATTCAACAAAGAAGCAAAAGATACAACCCAAACATCTTGCTAACTCCTAAGGATGGCAGGATAGAACGGAAGATGTTTGATTCTTTCCATAGAAGCCCATAATAATGCAAGAAATATAACTTTGTTCTAATTCTAATTCCACCTGAAATATTGCCACGATCAAACCTCCAAAGCACCAATTCTTCGAATAAACTTTATCCAAAAGAAGTTGAATCTTAAGGATGAATAATTCTCTTCCTATTTCTTGCAATAGAAACCAACTCCTATCTACCGGGAACCTTTGGAAAAGGGTAGTAGAAGAACAACTGGTCATGACTCTCATGTTCCTTATTACTCACCAAGATGAGGATAAACAAACAGATTGTCTTCCTATTTAAGCAACTCCCAATGCTTGCACTTTGGAAGATACACAAGATATTTGTATCACTCTAAAAGGAAGTGAGCGGAGCACATTAGGGTAATTCTGCAAATGCTAAAAGAAGGATTTAGAAGAGGATTTCCGAGAGTTATCCACGGACCAAACTAATTAGTACGGAGATGAAGGATTGATTCGAATATAGTCATCAAGACCCCGTTCTGTGAAAGTACAAATCTTGTTTCGTATAAAAATAGACCATGTACTGGGAAAATTTCTTATGTAGATTCCAAAAGTGTTGGGAATTGATACACATTAGTGTTGCTTATCCTCTTTTGTACACTTTCACGTTCTAATGAAATAGTAACGTTTCTTATAAAAAATATTCCAACTAAGAGGGAATGAGTAAAGAATCAGATTACCAACTGTAGCATTACGATTTGGGGAAGAAGCTTATCATAGACC